>OY282560.1:277104315-277704315 GCA_958295665.1 Tipula vernalis | reverse complement strand
GATTTATGAATAGCAAAATTCGTTTAATCGATTTATAATTTAATTTTAATAACAATTAATGGTTTGGTTAGCCGAACAGTTTTATTGTTGCTAATATAATATTACGGTATTTTGAAGAAAGTTATTTTTATTTTGTTTGAATGAGTCGTTACAACTTTTATTTACAATATAATTCCTTGAATATACAACGACATTTCCTAAGGTTATTCAAATATTAGGAATATGCCTTATGCCGTTTTTAGGGGTTTCAATAATCAAATTATTGATCGAATACGAAAATTTAATAAAAATGATCCGAATTTAACTTTATTACAATTTTTTCCAGATTTTAATTTTTGTAGTGAGGTCTTCTTCGAAACTTTTGCTTTAAATCATTTACTATCTAAGCTAGTGATTGCAATATTAGAATTACTACAGCAAAATTAGTTTTTTATTTATTTAATCAATCGCCATAATAATTACCCAAAAATAGAATTCTCCGACTTATTCTTAATACCTTTCTTTGCAACGCGGTTTGCTTAAACGCATTACAATCTCTTAGAACCCTAAATTAAATACCCTGCAAATAATGCTGTATAAGATAGCAGAATAATTTCAGCAGAAAAATGAGTTTTCCTACTCACCACCAGGTACAGCACTAAAACAAAAGAGAACTTTTTCTGCTGAAATATTTATTAGTCAGCAGAAAAACTATGAATATTGTTCAAGCCGTGGTTTTTATTCGCGATAGCTGCTATTGAGAGCCGTCATTTTTCTACGCCTAAATTTAAATTTGACGCACTATTTATTGGTAAACTAACCTTATTTAAAATCAAATCATCATTTTTATTTCAATTGTTTAGCGACAACTTGATAAAAAATATTTGGCTTTACCTATTTATACGGAGCGCTATCGGGAGCCACTTTTTATATACGATAGCAGCTGTCCGGAGCGAATAAAAAAACGCAGCTATAGTTGTTATTCGTATTACTTGTTCGCTAAGATCGTCTAATTTATTTTCAGCAAAACGCTATTCAAGCGCACTATGAGTACATTCGATTTTTAGCAACTAAAAATTCAAATAGGATCATGTTAATAAAATCTCTTGAACGATTTTCCTTTTCTGATCGGCTAATTATAATTTATAAATTATAAATTGTTATAGTAGTACAGACAGTACATTTCATTATTCACTTCTCGAACTTTATACAAAGGTAAATGATTAAATTATATTTATAATTTTTGTTTTAAGTTGTTATGGTCTTTTTACAATTTTCTGTATTTTTTGTATCTTTTTATAGATCACATTTAACAATTTAGTGTTATTTCCATGGCGTACAAAACAAACATAAACCACGCGGCGATCGTTAATTGATATCTTGTATGACTTATAGAGACTAGTAATATGAATAAGTAAATACTGTAATGTTAGTTTAGCGTGACATGCGATACTGAGTACAAAACAATTTACAAAATAAAGAAACATTGAATTCACTTCTAATAATTGTCATGTATGTGTAAATGCGAAATTTGCCTAAAACAACCACCTAGATTGCTGGCGATTTTCCAATAACAATTAAAGACCATTTTACAAATATATTGAATCAAATGACACTAATTTGGTTGATGTAAAATCCTTAAAGCGTAGTTACTTGAGCTTACACCTGTTTTTACATGCAAGAATAGAATAAAACAGCGATATTTGTCTAAAATAACCGCTCAGATTGCTGACGATATTCGAAAAACCAATAAAGAATATTTCACGAATGGTTTCATTGATGTGAAATCCTTAAGACGTAGATGAGCTTACATGTGTTTTTAAATGCAGGAAGAGAATACAAATGTGAAATTGACCTAAAACAACTGCTTAGATTGCTGGCGATATTCAAAAAACGAATTGTCAATAATTTAACAAATTTATTATTTTTAATGACAGTAGTTTCATGGATGTGGAATCATTGAAAAGTAGCTAATTGAGTATATACATGCGAAATTCGCCTAAAACAACCGCTTAGATTGGTAGCGATATTCAAGACCATTTTACAAATTTATTGAATCAAATGACACTAGCTTCGTTGATGTGAAATCAATAAAACTTAGGTATTTGAGCTTACACATGTTTTTACATGCAGGAAGAGAATATAAATGCGAAATTTGCCTAAAACAACCGCTAAGGTTGCTAACGATATTCCAGAAATAATTCAAGACAATTTTACAAATTTATTGAATCATATGACACTAGCTTCGTTGACGTGATATCCTTAAAACTTAGGTATTTCACCTTACACATGGTTTGACACGCAGGAAGAGAATGCAAATGCGAAAATTGCCTAAACCAATCGCTAGGATTGCTAGCGATATTCCAAAAACAAATCAAGACCATTTTACAAATTTATTGAATCAAATGACACTAGTTTCGTTGATGTGAAATCCGTAAAACATAGGTTTATGGGCTTCCACATATTTTTGCTTGCAGGAAGAGAATAGAAATGCGAAATTTGCCTAAAACAACCGTTAGGATTGCTGGCGATATTCCAAAAACTATTAAAGACCATTTTACAAATTTATTGAATCAATTGACACTAGTTTCGTTGATATGAAATTTTTAAAGCGTAGTTACTTGAGATTACACCTATTTTTATAAGAAGAAAGCAAAAAAACAGCGAAATTTGAAACTGTCGATATTAAATGAAATGACACAAGTTTGGTTGATGTGAAAACAGTAAAACATAGGTATTTCGGCTTGCACATGTTTTTACATGCAGGAATAGAATATAAATGCGAAATTTGCTTAAAACAACAGCTCAGATTGCTGGCGATATTCCAAAAACAATTAAAGACCATTTTACAAATTTATTGAATCAAATTACACTAGTTTCGGTGATGTGAAATCAGTAAAACATAGGTAGGTGTTTAAGCTTACACATGTTTTTACATGCAGGAAGAGAATACAAATGTGAAATTGGCCTAAAACAACCGCTAGGATTGCTGGCGATATTCCAAAAACAATTAAAGCACTTTTAAGAAATTTATTGAATTAAGTGACACTAGCTTCCTTGATGTGAAATCTTTAAAACCTAGGTATTTGAGCCTACACATGTTTTTACATGCTGGAAGAGAATATAAATGCGAAATTGACCTAAAACAACCGCTTAGATTGCTGGTGACTAACAGTTATCGATAATTTCACAAATTTATTGTTTCGAATGACAGTAGTTTCATGGTTGTGGAATTCTTGAAAAGCAGCTATTTGATCTTACATATAATTTTACATGCAGGAAGAGAATACAAATGCGAAATTTTCCTAAAACAACAGCTCAGATTGCTGGCGATATTCAAAAAACAATTATTGACCATTTTACTAATTTATTGAATCAAACGACACTAGTTTCGTTGATATGAAATCCGTAAAACATAGGTATCTGGGCTTACACATGTTTTTACATGCAGGAAGCATTTGCCTAAAACAACCACTAGGATTGCTGGCGATATTCCAAGTAGCTAGTTTCGTTGATGTGAAATCCGTAAAGCATAGTTACTTGAGCTTACACATGTTCTTACATGCAGGAAGAGAATACAAATACGAAATTGGACTAAAACAACCGCTCAGATTGCCGGCGATATTCCAAAAACAATTCAAGACCAGTTTACAAGTTTGTTGAATCAAATGACACTAGTTTCGGTGATGTGAAATCAGTAAAACGTAGGTATTTGGGCTTACACATGCTTTTACATGCAGGAAGAGAATATAAATGCGAAATTTGCCTAAAACAACTGCTCAGCTTACTAGCGATATTCCAAAAACAATTAAAGACTATTTTACACATTTATTGAACCTAATGACACTAGTTTCGTTGATGTGAAATCAGTAAAACATAGGTATTTGGGCTTACACAAGTTTTTACATGCAGGAAGAAAATATAAACGCGAAATTTGTTTAAAACAACCGCTAATATTGCTGGCGATATTCCAAAATCAATTAAAGGCCATTTTACAAATTTATTGAATCAAATGACACTAGTTTCGGTGATGTGAAATCAGTAAAACATAAGTATTTGAGCTTACACATGTTTTTACATGCAGGAAGAGAATATAAAAGCGAAATTTGCCTAAAAATAACGCTAATATTGCTGGCGATATTCCAAAAACAATTAAAGACCAGTTTACAAATTTATTGAACCTAGTGACAATAGTTTCGATGATGTGAAATCAGTAAGACATAGCTATTTGGGTTTCGACATGTTTTAACATGCAAGAAGAGAATATAAATGCGAAATTAGCCTGAAACAACTGCTCAGATTGCTGCGATATTCCAAAAACAATTAAAGACTATTTTACAAATTTATTGAACCTAATGACACTAGTTTCGGTGATGTGAAATCAGTAAAACATAGGTTTTTGGGGTTACACATGTTTTTACATGCAAGAAGAGAATATAAATGCGAATTTTGCCTAAAACAACCGCTTAGATTACTGGCGTTATTCCAAAATCAATTAAAGGTCATTTTACTGATTTATTCAATCAAATGACACTAGTTTCGGAGATGTGAAATAAATAAAACATAGGTCCACATCACTTGGTCATCCGCATTATCAAGACATGCTTCTGGGAGCACACCGCCATCAAATAGTTTAATGTTTCCATAGCCAAGGTGATTAGAAATAAGGGAGTTAAACAGGGGTGCCCACTCTCCCCAAGAATTTTTAACTTCATACCTAATGAAGTTCCCATGACAGTTGGCGATCATTTTCCTGAACTTAAACTGATACAGCGCGAGAATCTGCAGCTGCTGCTCATCCTTGCTTACGCCGATACCACCATTCTTATTGAGCCCGCTCTTAAAGAATAAATTGAAGCCCTGGGATGTGCTGGCTTAGAGATCAACCGCCACAAATGTACCACTCTCATTAGAGATCCACATTCGATTTCCGTCCCATCCTATAGTGTAATCCTAGCTGGTATAACTTTTACCCGCTTCGATTTATTGCGACACTTGCGGGCACTCATCTGACTGATGCGACTTTTTATTAAGAGCCTTCTAGAAAATGCCTTTCAAGACAAACACTACCATATACAACATAACAATTTTACTCATTGTTACTTATGGTCGGAAAACGGCCGTATTCACTCATGCAAACCGTCGCCGATTGAGGCAACATCTGTTTTCTAAAAATGCTAGCCTAATTCAGCACACATAAGCCAAACACCTAACGCCTCAAGGAAATATTACGTGGTAAAACTATTTCCAAAAGGATGAAAGTGCACAGAATAAATTACTGGGGTCACACTTATTGTCGTGGTTCTATATTCCCATATGTTGTGAACAATATTTTGAGCACCGCGTTGCGGTACACCGATGGACCAAAGAAACCAGGACGTCCGTGTTTCACCTGGAATGACTCGCTTAATTAGGACTTAAAATATTATAATCATATTCCAGTGACCAAATCGAAACCCAAGACGGAGAAGAACCAACCACAACATAATTTGGATAAAATAAACTTAGCCACCTTTACTTCATTTGCATTTGCCTAGTTAAGATACATACTAAGGTACAAATAAATAAAGTACTACTTATAAATTTGCATCCTTTTTCATTTTTCCTTATTTTCCCAAACAGAGTATTTCACACTTACATCAATCAAATGATCAGATTTTAGACTATAAAGTTTAATACAATCGCAAAAACAGTTTAGTCAATGAACTGAACCGGCAAACTGAATTATTCATTAAGTATTTTTAGCCTCAACTCAAATTGCCTCAATTCACCAGCTAAGCGATTCATTGAGCCATATCACCACCATAGCGTCACACCCCGCAACTACCTAAATAATTGGTCTTACTTTTTTTGATAGATCAACATAAATTTAGTCTCTTCTTTTCGGAACTTCAATTGCTTTCTTCGTTTGTAGTTTAGTTTCGAAGTTGCATATGTAACTTTAAAATTCTTAGAAGTGCCTATTACTTCAACATTTTCCTCCATTAAACGTAACTTCATCAAACATGGATTCTGGGACTGCGATCATATCTCTGGAAACCCCTCAAAGGTCTACCTAAAATTAAAAAAGAAAAGGAAAACAGGAAGAAGGAGAAAGAAAGGATTAAAGAAGAAAGTGAAAAGAGAAGAGAAAGGTAAAAGTCAGAGGTGGAAGTGGTTGTATGTACTTTATGTAGTTCAAATTAAGGTTAATCAAGCAGCCAATAGGAAGAGGCAACAGAAACAACCAAGTTCTGAATCAGCATGGTTAGTTATTCTATATTTAGTTAGTATGTTCACTTCATATTCTATTTTAATACTTATATTAAATTGATACCTAAAGTAATCAAGTGGTTTATAGTAAGAGGAAACAATAACTGTTGATAGCTGAATCAACTCTTAATTTCCAGAAATAGATCCAGAAAGAGTAAGTGGTAAATGAGAAAGGAATTGTAGAAACAAACTTAATTTGTTGTACTAAGATGTAAATTTGTTGTACTAAGATGTAAATTCATAATTTGTTTCAGAATTTTAATGAATTTTTAGTTTGGTTTAAAATTATAGTTAGTAATATTTATCTATTTATATTTTTTTATCTTCTTCAACTATAATTCCAAGGGCTGCTCTTGTCCTTCGTTGGATATTACCAAAGCTTGAAACACATATTAGTGTGAATAATTTAAATCCTCGTAATGAATGTGCGTTCTCTTTTACCTAGCCACATACAAAGCAGTATAGAGTACTGCGTAATGCTTCGTTGTCAGTGTTAATTGATCATTTATTTGTATTGGGTTGGGTCACCAAGAATCAAATATTGAATCTGAGCTTGTGAGACAGGGTTGCTATGAGATGAGACCCTCATGATTCAGTTAATTGAGTTCTATGCTTATAAAAATATTTCCCTCAAGTTCATCATTGCCTTTACCTTCTTATCGTAACTTTACCCTCGTAAAAACTCTCTCTCGATGAGGCGTAGATTTTCAGATAAACTCCTGTGATGTTATTGAAATTTGTTTGACATGCTTCCAAAGGCGGATTTTTCGAACGATACTGTTAACAACAATAATCATACATTCCGTCATAGGTTCCGTCATACCATTTTACCATAACACCATCGGAATATCATACCATCTTACCACCTTATCATAATACAGTCACATCATCAGACCACCATAATATTATACAATAATATAAATATATCAGCATACCATCAAACCACACTATTGTTCCATGTTAGCATCTTATCTTAATACCATAATAAAGTCATACCACCAATTATATCATCATACCATCACACAACCATACCATCAAACCAATCATATAATTATGCCATCATAATAAGATACCACCATACCATAGTACAGTTATACTATCACACCACCATACCATTATACAATAATAACAACAAACCAGCATTCCATCAAACCATGTTCATACCAGAAAAATTATCATACCATCAAACCATCACACAATCATACCATCATACCATCGCATAATTATAACGTCATACTATCTTATCATATTCCCTTCATATTATCCAACCATTAAACCATCGTATCATCACACCATAATTCCATCAATCCATCATAACATCAAACAATTACACCATTAGAACATCATATAAACGTACCATCACAACATCATACACACCATCATGACATCATACAATTAAATCATTACTGTTATGATGGAATGATTCCATCAAACCATCATACCATCGTAACATCATATCATCTTACCATCATAACATTATATCATCATACTATCTTACAATCGAACCAACATACCATTACCACTGGTAACTAAGGCCACTTGGCACATTTTTGGCCATTTGGCAAAGGCTAAAGTACGGCGCTAAAGGAGAAAACCTTGACAAAAAACCCTAATCTAAGGTGGAACAGCATATGCCGAAAGATGAATGGCTGATAGGTTAATCAGCCCAAAATATGCGGACTCTGGATACCAGGCACCCTCCAGTTTTATTTAGCCTTCCTGTAGTAAAGCTGGGTGACCTACAGGTGATTTGCAATTCCGAGCAACTCGTAAGAGTAAAATCAAACGGAATACGGGGCAGGAGTAGGAATATACAAGAGTGGGACAACCCTCTCGAGGTCCTTGAGCTCCAATGCTACCGTCTTTCTAGCGGAACTACATGCTGTAGTAAACATCTAGGAGGGAGAGCAATAAGCCCAGATAGTATGTCTCACGTACCGGGAGGCAGTATCGTCAGGTTCATTAAGAACCTTAATATTGACTGGACGGATAATTAAGCAGAGGCCAGCACAATAGATCTTTTAGGTCGCAGTGCGAAGTGGCTGATCGCCCGCATGGCCTCCCCAATAATAATAATAATAATCGCACAATTATAACGTCATACTATCTTACCATATTCCCTTCATATTATCCAACCATTAAACCATCGTATCACCACACCATAATTCCATCAATCCATCATAACATCAAACAATTACACCATCAGAACATCATATAAACGTACCATCACAACATCATACACACCATCATGACATCATACAATTAAATCATTACTGTTATGATGGAATGATTCCATCAAACCATCATACCATCGTAACATCATATCATCTTACCATCAAAACATTATATCATCATACTATCTTACAATCGAACCAACATACAATCATACGATAAAATCATACGTCGATTTATTTTTAATTGTGAACTACATATCCAAAATTCAGCTCAATTGGTGAAGTTTTAGAAACTCTTCCATGGTAACTTTGTAACTGATCATCACCACGACAAGAAAGGGTTTGAAACGTGAGATATTGATAGTGACCATCCTTAGGTTTGGTTCAAATCGGTAGATATATAGATAGATTTAGCTTTTTTCCATGTAAGGTTAAAACTAGCTTGAGTTGGAGTTTGCGTTCATGGAAACGAGGTTTGAGTTAGCTTTTCCTTACGTCATTTTGAACTCAACGAAGCTAGTGGAATTGAGTAGAGTTGAAAACCAAAATGGTGAAACGAATGTACATCAGGGATTTTTATTGTTGTTGGGTTTAATTAGCAAATAAAAACACTTCAATTTTACTTTTGGTTTTAATTAATTATTTTAATTTTTTATTCCGACTTGATGTTTTGTGTGCTATCACGCTGACTTTTCAATTGGTACTCTTTTTTCTCCACTGAACACAAAGTGTGGTAAAATAATAGTTGTATAATTTTGTGATAGGTCGTGCATCGATCAACAATTTAAAAAATGTACATCTGATACCATTGATTATACAAACAAAATACTATAATTTGACGTTTCCAAAGTAAATGTCAATGATGTTTGTTTCTTAATGATGATTTTTAAGTTTGCAACAAAAACATCGAGATAATTGGAATAAAAGGGTAAGAATACTAAATGTAAGATACAATCAGCCTTAATAATGGAAAATTAATTTGATTATTGATATGATTTCCAGCATTGATGATAGCCAGTAATGTTGAATCAACGACTAAGATAAGTTACAGTGTATGCTATTTTGGTGTTGTGATTAACTCCCAATTTTCTCTTCTTTTTAGCTACTAAGCAATGTTTGTTGAAGATGAAGCCGAAAAATTGTTATCACCATAAAAAATGTTACTGTAATTGAATACAGGAAAAAAATATTAACAAAAAATTAATAACACAATACAAAAATCATTAGTGTATTTATAATGTACCTTGCTGTAACACTTTCAACCTAACTCACTTCCATGGAATCGATCGACGCCATTTTGAAATTTAACGAAAACCTAATTTCAATCCAACCTAACTCAATCTCATTCATGGAAACATTATAATAGTTAGATAGATTTTTCCTCCAAACGTCTTAAAAGTAGCTGGTTTTTATAATATTATTGGGTACTAAAGTTGGCCTTTTCGTTACGATTATAAAAATGTACATGTTTCTCGCAATTTCCAGTTTTTCAATAAAATAATAGATTCAGTGCTCCGAGTCAAGTGGATTATTGAACAGATGAGGAAGAACTGGAAAAAGAAGTTTCCAGTGCTGATAACAGAAATGCTAGGAAATGCAGGCGCACAAAAACGAAAACTCCTCCAAAAAATACTACACAAATTGTGATCAATAACACTGAACAGAAAAACCCAAAAATACCATTGCCTCCACCCATTAATGTGAGCAATATCAAAAATTTCGAACTGTTTTGACAAAAAGTAATAAAAACCACTAGTGAATCAATTAACTTTAAGGCGCTTTCAAATAGTGACATTAAAATTACCTTTCAAAATGAAAATGATTACAGAAATGTCAAAAAATTACTGGAAGAATTAAAAAAAGAACCCAGCAACCAATCAGAAAATATAGAATATCACACCTACCAGCTGAAGAGCGAAAAGGCTTATAGAGTGGTTATCAGAGGGTTACCATATTCCATTAGTCACGATGTAATTAAATCAGACTTAGAAAAAATGGGACATGAATTTGCAGTTATTACTAATATATACAAAATGGTCACAACTAATGGTGTAAAAGACAGAAAACCCTTTCCATTGTTTTACATCGACTTAAAACAAAAAGACAACAATAAAGAAGTATACAACATCAAAAAACTTGCGTACTGTATAGTTAAAATTGAGCCACCTAACAAGACAAGGAACATTCCACAACTTGGACATACTCGTACCAAGAGTTTTTGCTATCTTCAAACCAATTGCGTTAAATTTGCTGGAGATCATCACACGACAAAATGCAAAAAACAACCAGATATCGCGCCTTCATGTGCTTTTTGTTAACAACAAGGACATACTGCAAATTATAAAGGATGCTGTGTATATCAGAACAAAATTAAAAGCCAACAGAATAATAGAACAAGAGTAGTACAGCTATTACAAACCAAAGCTGCTAAACCACAAACAACAATCATACCATCCACAGTTGGATTATCCTATGCGCAAATCACCAAATTATCTGCTGATGAATCAAACCAAAACAACAAACACATAGAAGTTAATAACGAATCTAATAACTTTGAAATTATCAAAAGCTTAGTCAAATTCAACAGTCACTTGGTCACTTAACAAAAAGGGCGGCAAAACTAGAAATTAATTTCTATCCGCCTAGCAAAAAAAGTTAGCATACACACAAATGATTAACTCGTCCCTACGCATTGTAACTTGGAACGCTAATGGGCTCAACCAACGAGCCCAAGAACTGGAAATATTTCTCCATACAAACAACACAAATATTGCACTTATTTCAGAAACGCACTTCTCCAATATAAGCTTTTTCAGAATAAAGGGATTTAATTCCTACTGGACAACCCTTCCCAGTGGTGGTTCAGCTGTACTAATTAGAAATAATATCAAACATAATCAACAAGAGGATATTCGAGAAAGCTACATGCAAGCAACTGTTATCTCAATCCAATATAATGGCGCAGATCTAAATATTGCTTCCCCATACTGTCCTCTACTGCATACACCAACGAAGTTACAATTTAATAACATCTTTAATAAGCTCGGTCCAAGATTTATTATTGGAGGCGACTATAATATAAAACATACAGCTTGGGGTTCCAAGCTAATTTCTCCTGAGAAAAAAAATGCTTTGTTCAATGCCATTCATGAAAACAAATGTGAATATCTGTCTCCAAGGGGGCCAACGTATTGGCCAACGGATGCAGGAAAAATACCAGATCTGCTTGATTTCTTCATCATAAAAGGTATTTGATCCAGTTACACTAGAGTCGAAGGAATTAACGACTTAACATCTGATAACATTCCTGTACTGTTGTCAGTAAGCGCTACAGTCATCAAGAAAAATAAAAAGCAAAACCATACTAATAGATTCACGGAATGGGACCTCTTCAGAGAAAAACTGGAAGAGCTAGTTGAATTAAAAGTTAGTATTAAAAGTAATGAAGAATTGGAACAACAAACAAACAATTTCATTGAATACACTAGTATGGCCGCCAGTCTAGCTACTCCAGAATTAAAGGACAAAGCGGAGGTTGAATTCAAATACCCAGCTGAAATCAGGGAACAAATCAAGGAAAGGAGAAAGGCAAGGAGAATATGGCATCTCACCAGAAATCCCGTTGACAAAACCACCTTTAATCGAATAAGTAACAAAGTCAATAGGCTAATCAAAAGCTTCAAACAGGATTGCTTCGACAACTACTTAAGCGGGCTAGGTCCAGAAATGGATAAGGACTACTCGTTATGGAAAGCAACCAGAAAATTTAAACGACCTGTAGTTCGAGTACCACCTATAAGAAATGCTCAAGGCAATTGGGTTCGACATGACAAAGAAAAAGCGGAACTCTTTGCTCAACACCTAGCAACAGTGTTTCAACCCCATGACATTCAATCCAACATTGACGTAACACCTGTCTATCAACCAAATCAGGATTTTAAAAGGGTCACGCCAATGGAAAGTGCTGAAGAAATCGACAAAAGTCTTAGTCAAAAAAAGGCACCAGGAATTGATGAAATATCACCGGGTCTATTCAAGGAACTTCCACGCAAAGCAATCATCATGATCACATACTTATTTAATGCCTGTATGAGATTGAAGTATATACCCAAATGCTTCAAAACGGCTCAAATAATTATGTATTGTACAACTGGTAGTTGTCCATTTTTTATTATTATTGTGGCTTTTATCACTTTTATTATATATAATTAAAAATTTTTTATTTAATTATTGATTTTTATTTTATTTATTTAAAATAGATTTCTTTCTATTTGGTGATAATTCTTGATATATTTTTTAATAGACCGGTTTCGGAACTTCTTCCTTCTTCAGTATTTTTCTTCTATTGGCTTGTCAAATTTTTTCGTTTTGTAAACAATATCTAATGTTTGTTTTTTGTGTTTGCTTAGTTTAATTTTAGAATCATTTCGTAGGTTTTGTTTGTTCTTGTGTTTAATTTATCGTTGAGTATTAGTAGGTTGCTTCTTTCTTTGTATATTTCTAGTTCTTCAATTCTGTCCATTATTTTTCCTTTTTTCATTTTGTATAAAATTTGTAGGTTAGTTTGCATATCTGTATATGAGTGTTTCTCGTTATATAAATGTTGTGCGTAGTTTGATTTAAAATTGTTTTTTGGATGATTGTTGTTCAATTCCTGGATGTGTTCTTGGAAACGTTTTTCGAAACTTCTTCCAGTTTGGCCTATGTAAAATTTTGTGCAATTGTTACATGATAGTTTATATATTCCGCATTCAAGTTCATTATTTTTATGTATTTTTAATTGTTGTTGTAATTTATGGTTGGTTTTGTGTGCTGTTGTATATCCATATCTGTTTAATATTTTATTCATCGTATTACTGGTATTATTATTGTATGTAACAGATATGTACTTTTTCGTGTTTTCTTCATTTTTGTTTATATTTAGTGACGTTAAGTTTTGTTGGTGTATTTTATTTTTGATTTTATAGTTGAGTCGATGTATTAAGTTTTCTTGGTATCCATTTTCTATTGCGATGTGTATGATCGTGTTTAGTTCTTCTTTATAATTATTGTTGTTCATTGGTATGCGGTTTAGGCGGTCAATCATATGGTTAAATGCAGATATTTTTTGTTGGTATGGATGGTTTGACGTATTATGTATGGTATGATCTGTTTGTGTTTCTTTCCTGTATATTTTGAAATGGTGTTGTTGGTTTATATTTTGAATTGTTAAGTCTAAAAAATTTATGCATTTTGTTGTTTCTATTTCTAATGTAAATTTAATGTTTTGGTGTATACTGTTTATATATTGGTGAAAAATGTCAAGTTGTCTATTCGTGCCGTTGAATAAAATTATTATGTCGTCGACATATCTGTACCAGTATATTATATTCTTCATAAATTTGTTTTTATTATTATTTATATATGTTTTTTCTATATGGTTTAAATATATGTTAGCTAGCGTCCCTGATAATGGATTCCCCATTGCCAAACCGTCGTTTTGTGTGAAAAAATCGTTATTGTGTTGGAAATAGTTTTGTTTGGTTATTTCTTGTAATAGGTTTATTGCTTCTGTGATTTTTCTTTTTTCTATATTATTTTTTATTAATAGATCTTGGGTTATTTGTAATGTTTCCGTGATTGGTATATTTGTGTACATATTTGTAACGTCAAATGATGCTAATTTTGCATTATTTGGGATATTTATTGATCTTATTTTGTCAAT
Source organism: Tipula vernalis (assembly GCA_958295665.1). NCBI lineage: Eukaryota > Metazoa > Arthropoda > Insecta > Diptera > Tipulidae > Tipula > Tipula vernalis. The sequence goes on along the minus strand of OY282560.1, from coordinate 277,690,206 downwards.
TAATTCCAGATTGTTTTTTACGGATTGATCGTTCTCTATTTTAATGTTTTTTGTGAGCCATTGGTTTAGATATTTTGTTATTTTATATGTAGGAGATGTTGTATAATTTACTAAGGGGCGTATTGGTATATTTAGTTTGTGTAGTTTTGGAAGTCCAGTTAGTTTTGGTGCTTCAGGTTTAATCATTTTATTGAAGTATATTTGGTGTTTATTTAATGATGTTATTGATGTTTTTCAGGTATATTTTGGTGGGGTCATGATTTAATTGTTGTATGTTGTTGTTGTTGATATATTCTGTTATTTTTGAATTGTAATTTGAGTTTTGGATGATTACTAATGTATTACCTTTATCTGCTTTAGTTATTTGTGCGTCGTTATTTTTTAATTTCTTTTTAATGTTTTTGAGGGTTTGTGTTTCATTGTTTTGTTTCTTTTGTGGTGGTTTTTTTAATTTCTGTCGTAATTCGTCTATAACGAGTGTTCTGATTTCTTCCTGGTGTTGACTTTCGGTTTTTAGAATAGCGTTTTCGATATCCAATAATGTTTTTTTAGTTTCCTTTTAGTTGTTTATTGGTTTTATGTTATGTTTTGGTCCTTTTTTTAATAATTGTTCTTCTTGGGTGTTGAGTTTTATGTTGGTCATGTTATGTATGCGTTGGTAGAATTTATGGTTGTTATTTGTTCCTTTTATGGTTATTGTTGATTGTTTTTCTTTTTTTATTTTTAACTGTTTTATCTTGTTCCTGATTATTTTTTGTTTTCTTTTCATGTTTTTTCCGACAGCGACATCTACTTGTTTTATGATGTTAATGTATTCAAGATAATGGAAAGTTTTGGCAAGTTCCATTTGTGCGTTATATGTTCGTAATGTTAACATGTTGATTTTGGTATATAATTCTTTAATGGATTTCGATAACCATATTTTCTCACATTTTCGTTTTGTTATTTGTGCTGCTGGTGATGTGTTTTTTATATTGATTTTAATGTAATTTGGTATAAGCTTTCGTCTCTTACATATTCTATTGAATTGTAGGTTGATTTTGTTTCGACGTAATTTAAAAATTAAATTTAAATAGTTTATCACAATTTTGAGAGATTCCTCTTTATTAAAATAAAAAATAAAAGAAAAAAAATTTGACAAGCCAATAGAAGAAAAATACTGAAGAAGGAAGAAGTTCCGAAACCGGTCTATTAAAAAATATATCAAGAATTATTACCAAATAGAAAGAAATCTATTTTAAATAAATAAAATAAAAATCAATAATTAAATAAAAAATTTTTAATTATATACAAATAATTATGTTGAAGAAATCAGGTAAACCAGATGAAGAAGTAACATCATACAGACCAATTTCACTGCTTCCGACCTTATCAAAGCTGTTTGAAAAACTACTACTAAAACGTCTAAAGCCAATGGTAAACGTTCCTGATTTTCAATTTGGATTCAGGAATAACCACTCCACAATAGATCAAGTCCATCGAATAACTACGGTAATAGAGCAAGCGTTAGAAGAAAAGAAATATTGCCCCGCCATATTTCTGGATGTATCTCAGGCCTTTGATAGGGTTTGGCACGAGGGATTGACATTCAAGATGAGCAAAATGCTACCACAAAACTATTGCCAGCTGCTTGAATCATACCTCTCTGATCGCCAATTCAGAGTCATCCATGAAGAAACATGTTCTGACTTTTATCCAACTCTAGCGGGAGTTCCGCAGGGAAGCGTATTGGGACCCCTCCTCTACCTTATCTACACTGCGGACATACCTACAACGAATAAAACGTTCATCGGCACGTTCGCTGACGACACTGTAATTATGTCAGTAGACGAATCACAACCAAGGGCAGTGGAAAATCTTCAACGAGCAATGAACGACGTTACTAAATGGACAATTGACTGGAAAATAGTGCTTAATGAGCTCAAATCAACCCATGTGACATTTACGCTCCGACACAAAAATAACAGTCTACACATATACCTCAATGGGGTGCAAGTGCCGCAGGCTGAATCGGCTAAATACCTTGGTCTGCATTTAGATTCAAGGCTCAACTGGAAACATCATGTGAGACAAAAAGCTGAACAGATACGATTAAAACAACGTCAAATGTACTGGTTAATTGGGCATCATTCCAAAATGAACCTGTATTGCAAAAGACTAGTCTACCAGACTATCTTCAAACCAATATGGATGTATGGTGCGCAGCTATGGGGTTGTACTCATAAATCCAATAGAGACATTATACAACGTAGCCAAAATAAATTTCTTCGAATGGTCACCAACGCTTACCGATTTGTGACTAACAGAGAAATACACAATGATCTAAAAATACAATTGATAGACGACGTCATCCGCGAATGTGCCATTAAACATGAGAAGAGGCTTCCTAACCACACCAACGTTGAGGCCGTACAACTACTGGACAGTACAAACGAAATAAGGCGGCTCAAACGAATCAAACCACATGAGTTAACCGTATGAATATTATATCTTAAGGGAACTGGATACTGGTCCAGCAGACCCACACAAGTTTATGCTTATCTCATAAGTACTAATGTCAACCTTACTAATGAATTAATAATGTTTAAGATTGTAGTAGCCATATCAATAAAGATGTTTTAAAAAAAAAAAAAAAAAAAAAAATATAACATAGATTTATGATGCCACAATAAAGCGCATTGCCCCGTTTAAAGTGCAATAATAATCACTTTATGTTATTTTATTTTCCCACTTCCTGGTTGAATATGGCCTAATATTTTTCTATCTCCTTCAACTATAATTCCAAGGGCTGCTCTTGCCCTTCGTTGGAAATTACCAAAGCTTGGAACACATATTAGTGTAAATAACTGAAATCCTCGTAATGAAGGTGCGTTCTCTTTTACCTAGCCACATACATAGCAGTATAGAGTACTGCGTAATGCTTCGTTGTCAGCGTTACTTGCTAATTGATTTGTATTGGGTTGGGTGCCCAAGAATCAAATATTGAATCTGAGCTTGTGAGACAGGGTTGCCATGAGATGAGACTCCGTGATTCAGTTAATTGATTTCTATGCTTATAAAAATATTTTCCTCAAGTTCATCATTGTCTCTACCTTCTTGCTCTACATTGTGGAAGAAGTTGCTGTAAAAACTCTCTCTCGATGTGATGTTATTGAAATTTGTTTGACTTGCTTCCAAAGGCGGTTTTTTCTAAGGATACTGTTAACGACAATAATTACTAATTCCGTCATAGGTTCCGACATACCACTTTACCATAAATCCATCGGACTATCATACCATCTTACCACCTTACCATAATACAGTCATACCATCAGACCACAATAATATTATACAATAATAAAAACATATCACCATACCATCAAACCACACTATTGTTCTATGTCAGCATCTTAGCTTAATACCATAATAAAGTCATACCACAATACCTTCATACGATCGTACTATCTTACCTTTAAATCATCAGAACCTTCACACAATTATTCCATTATAACACCGCTCTATTATATGAATTATATAATCATACCATCACATAATCATACCATCAAACCAATACACCATAATATAATTATACCACCATACTATGATACCACCATACCATAATACAGTTATACTATTACACCACCATAACATTATACAATAATAACATCATACCAGCATTCCATCAAACCATCACACTATTGTACCATGTCACCATAACGCCTTCATACCACCATAAAGTCAAACTAATAAACGTTCATACCAGCATATTATCATACCATCATCAGAACCATCACACAATCATTCCATCATACCATCTTACCACATTCCCTTCATACTATCCAACCATTAAACCATCGTATCACCACACCATCATTCCACCACTCAATCATAACATCAAACCATTAACCATCATAACATCATATAAACGTACCATCAAAACATCATACAATTAAATCATTACTGTTATGATGGAATGATTCATACTAATATTCCATTAAACCTTCATACCATCGTAACATCGTATCATCTTACCATCATAACATTATATCATTATACTATCTTACAATCGAACCAACATACAATCATACCATCTTCCATCATACCTTCATAACTTCACACCATCTTAACATCACACCATCTTTCAATCATACCGCCGTACATCATCACCATCACAATCATCATTACCATCCTCATCTTCATTTTATTATTCGTCATCTTCAACAACATCCCCATCAGCAAAACCAATAATACACGTGTCGATTTACTTTTAATTTTGCACTACAAATCCAAAATTCAGCTCAATCGGTGAAGTTTTATAAACTCCTCCATGGTAACTTTGTACCTGATCATCACCACGACAAGAAAGGGTTTGAAACGTGAGATATTGACAGTGACCATCCATAGGTTTGGTTCAAATCGGTAGATATATAGATAAATATAGTTATTTCCATGTAAGGTTCAAACTAGCTCGAGTTGAAGTTGGTGTTCATGGAAACGAGATTGGAGTTAGGTTTTCTTTAAGTCATTTTGAACTCAACGAAGCTAGTGGAATTGAGTAGAGTTGAAAACCAAAATGGCGAGAAGAATATACATTAGGGATTTTTATTGTTACCACCATAAAAATGTTACTATAATTGAATACAGGAAAAAAATATTAACAAAAAATTAAGAACGCAATACAAAAATGATAATTTTATTTATAATGTACCTTGCTGTAACACTTTCAACTCAACCTAACTCACTTCCATGGAATCGATCGACGCCATTTTGAAATTTAACGAAAACGTAATTTCAATCCAACCTAACTCAATCTCGTTCATGGGCCCGTATTCTTGAAATTCACCGAAAAAAGTCGCCGGTGACTTTGGTATGAAACAATTTAAATTTTCGACTGAAATGCCATATTTCACTAGAAAATCACGGACGACTTTTTTTGATCGAATTTCAAGAATAGGGGCCCTGGAAACAATATTTCCAAACGTCTTAAAAGTACCAGCTACTATTATTGGGCACTAAAGTTGACCTTTTCGTTACGATTATAAAAATGTACATGTTGCCAGGCAACACTTTTAATCCTAGTAGGCGTAAAACTTCTTTTAATACTGTTTTCAATATTAAAAATAATTGACACGTCATAACTTGGTAAACAAAAAAAAATCAAGGCCTCCTTATGAAAAGTGACTTTTCACTAGCTCGGCTTCGATGCGCTTGGTTATTTTTTTTCGGGCTAATTTCACAGAGATTAATGAGATCACCTTCACAATGGCTATCTTAGGATTGCTTTTCACAGACAATTGCCCAATACAGCGTATTTGCAATAAGGAACTGTTTTCCTTTAGTAAAATATTTTCTTTATTGTATAAAAAAAAATGTCACTATTAAAAGCAGGTAAAATTCACTTTACCTATTTTTAAAAATATTTAGATGTCCCTTTAATTTTTTAGAGGAGTCTACGTTGTACAAACAATTGCTACTTTTCCAGATGATCCCTTGAAGGCTCTACCAACCAAACGAAACATCCATTTAACCATTTATGTATCTCTTCCGAAGGGACATAACCCTCAGACTCAGACAGATGTCACATCTCATCGAACCACATTTTGTATTTCAAGTTGACCTTTACATAGTTCTGTCGAACATGTTAAATTACTTAAACATACAACACCTCATCTATTCCTTAAACTTACAATTATTTGTATTTATAATCCCCAACTATTAAAATATTTCAATCAAAACAAATTGATCTTCTTAAATACAAGACAAATCTAGTTAACAGAATGACAACAAGAAAATATGTTCAATATACAATAAATTTTACCTGACGGTAATACATGGTACACACGATTGTTTTTGGTTCCCATCACGCCGTGTATTTTAGATACACGTAAATGTGCTGTTTTGTAAAAGTTTTGTATATTTTGATGGGGAAAATGTAATCAATAAATTGCAAAACACAAAAAATAGACAATTGAAAAACTGTTCAGACAACGAAACTAAAAATAGAACAAAGGTATGTAAAGAAAACTGTTTTTAAAAATGTTGTAGGAAAAACATCGGAAAACTGTGTCAACGTTAATTGTGTTGTTACATACGAGTTTGTATGTATGTATATATGAAATATAAACACACAAGAATAACATAAAAATGATAACATAAATTGGTATTGTTCCTATATACTGAGTCTCTGGTATGAAAAACTAGATGTTATAATCTGGAATGTAATTCTTGGCTACATGTTTGTTCTACACTGTACAATGTTTTTAATGGAAAATATGTATCTTATAGAACATTTTTATGTTCTTCTTCTTAGACTTAGTTTTTATTGATTTATCAAGATTGAATGGATAAATACTATTGAAAATGTATTGGTTTGTTAGTATAAAAGGGTGTTAGGGTGAAACTCTTGTTTTTATATATTTTGCCCAGACTAGAAAAAAAATATCGCATATCTCGAAGCATTTTTCTGGTTTGGCATCTTTTTTCTCGTAATCACGTTTAATAATTAAAAATACTCATTGGCTTCGAATATGCTTTCATGAAAACTTTTATATTAAAATCAAAACAAACACAGGTAAACCGTGGTGCTCGTACCCCATGATTTTTTTTTAGACGAATTAAAATTACGAAAAATAAATTTTTGAAATAAAACACAAAAAGCTTGTATGAAATCATATTCACCATTCATTCAGACGAGATTGTACGTTGCGTTCGTTTTATCATTTGTAATAAATAGAAAATAAAAAAATTTGAATTCGAACAAAACAAACGAAAATTTGAATTTCATTAGGCTACATTCAAGCACTGTCATGTTGTTTTTTTTATTGATTGATACCAAAAACCTCTGTCTATACGCTTTTACCATAGCGATAGACATGTAAATAAATACAAAAAAATATTTTATTTATTTTGCATAAATTCATTGATAACTTTGGTCTTTGAGGAAGTTTAGTCCGTTTAAGCGAGAGAATCGTTAAAACTCCCGGGGGTTGGTTTAATATTTAAAATACTGACATGACTATAAAAGGCTCTGTTGCACATTGTTACAATCAAATTAGGCGATGAAACAAAATATTTTCCCTTTTAGAGTCAAGCAACATATGATGCAATTCAAAGTATCAAATATTCAGCAAGGCTATAAAATGACATCTAAGTTCTGACAAAATGCTACTTACATTCGTCGGTTGGAGTTATGGCAATATACAAATGAAACATTTGATAAAGGAAGGCCAATTGCTTGTAATAAGGTAACAATAATGTCAGAAGACAGAACTTTACTTAGCTATATACACTCATCATTATCAACTTCAAGTTGTAGACGTTTGACTTCACCTTGCCAGTGATGGTATATGAAACACGTTTTTATTTCTGTCTTAATTAATCTATCAAAAGTAAACAAACCCAGTTGGTTCATTTAATAGATCTTAATTATGAAGATGTGCCTTGTCGAGAAACTTCTCCGAGAACATTGATATTCACACCACTACATAAGAAACCACTTACACGTATATCCTTCAGTATAAGGTCTACCATCAGTGTCTGAAATAATTATATCTAGCAAATATCAGACGACATATTTTTTGTTTTTAGTTTGGAAATACTTCCAAAACTAACTAAATTTTGGTAGTTTTATTGGAGGTTTTGCCGATTCAATATTGACATCAGTAATCTGATTTACATAGGTGTTTTGGCTTACGACGAATGAATCAGGGTTCGATTTTTCGACAATTTTTTACGACAGGAGGACACACAATCTAGATGATAAACGTCACCTTGACTACATCCAAAACAAGATTCCATTTGATGACATGTTCAACCAGTTTATCCAATTAAAGTAATAATTTTTGAGTATGGTTGCACTTGAGTCTTTGTGACTATGAACCACTTTTTAAAGGGTAGATGTCGAACCGGAGATTTTTATACTTGTTGAATTTATATACGTGGTTTTGATGGGATTAGTCCTTCGGGATTATAATTCATCAAATTCCACAAATCTTATAACGTGTTGCATTCAAGTGCTAGTTGACGAATGGAAAAACTTGTAATCTTAGGGGCTTGTTGTCCAGGGAAACTTGTAATCCAGGTGCTTGTTATCTTTTAGCATTTCAAGTATTTCAGAAACAGGAATAAATATTTTGGGATGCAAAGCAATTTTAACAGCTGCATTTTCGAAATGTCAAGTAAATTCGTCGCGCTAATGTCTCTCTAATAATGCCCAATAACAATCTATCGCTTCTCGTAATGTTCTGAAAGAGATTCTCCAGAGGTACTCTGAGTCTATATATTCAGTACTAAACAGGAATCATTCGATGGGGAGCTCGCTGCGACTAACGGAAAATTTATTACTCCAGTGTTTCAACAAATGAAAGATAGTATAGGCTCGCAACTGTTTGATTTCTATCTTCTCTTCGAGAATAATTTTTGGCAAAGGCGGTTGGTCCTTCAATGCAATGGATGCATTTCATGCGTAAAGGAAATCAAATGATTTTTTTCGGTTTGTTATAGATACAAACATATTAGTAATAAATGGCATTCACAAGATCTTCGATTGGTTAATCATAAGCAAATCAAGAGGCCTGAACAAATTTGGTGTAATTTGAACAAACTTTTTTTGTCACTGGATCAGGTGATGAAATCACAAAAGGCCACAGGCAGCATCGACTCATGAACTGTTTATTTTTAACTTAATTTTAAGTAAAACAATGTAATTTATTAATGTACAATTTTATTTTTGAACCATATATATAATTTTACTTCTAATTGTTATCGCTTTGAAGATCGCTGTTTAATTAACCAGAAAGTTAATATCATCAAAATTTTCTCAACTTAGTGTTGCCCTGGAAACAACTTTATAAAACCAGTTCATGGTTGTAAGCCACTGAACAAAATTTAAATGAATTTACTAATGACATCTCTTATAACAAATAATAACATTAAAATTTGCTTGAAGAGACATCTACCAATGAATAGCTGAATTACGCATATCTAATACACATATTTTATAATTGAGCTACAAATGATAATTACAATAAATTAAAGTTAAATACAACATCCTAATTAATTTGTTTTGTTTTAGTGGTCGATTCTTCGACAAGGCCAATCATTTGTAATTTATCTATCCAAAAAGAGCTTAAGAGTTGCTTAATTAAGAGTTATACAAAGTGTAACAACCTTGAACAAAAATAAGAATTTTCGTTGAGTTCATTGTGTTGGTAGTTTAGTTTCGTACTGAAAAGTTTGGACTACTCATCAGGTAGCTACGACCTAATTACAAAAATACAATTCATACTTAACACCGAGAGTATCAAGTACGAACGTAACGATCTAGCGAATTAAATTCACTAAATCAAAAAACCAAACTCAAGGAAAACCCTCATCTAAGGTTGTTACGCTTTGTATAACTCTTGGGGGTAAAGTATGGGAGGTTTTGATATTTCTACCTTTTTGGGTAGATATATTACAAATGATGTGCCTCTCGATTTTGCCTATGACTAACCAATCGAAGATATTGTGAATGCCATTTATTACTAATATGTTTGTGTCTATAACAAGTCGAAAAAAATCATTTGATATTTAAAACAGACATTCTTCTCTTAATTTGAAAAGTAAAGGAAATCACATTTACAAAATAAAATAGGCAGTAAAGTTTTCTTTAATTCCCCATGAACTTTTTAAGCGAACCTGTCGGCAATCAGCCTCCTTGTTCCCAATCCCTTTTCTAAATATGATTTTCAATTATTTTAATATCCAAAAAATGTTAAGTGACCTAAATTTTTAAGTTGCACCTTCATACAACAAACTACAGCATGAAAAAACTTATATTCGCAGTTTGAATGCAGAAAAAAGCAATTGAGATTGTGCATGCAATCAAGAATATTATAAGAGAGGAAATGTTTTTGGTAGTATTTCCTCGACCAAAGCCTTTCTTTCTCGATTCATTTTTAAATTTGATACTTGGTGAACACATCAAAATTTTAGAATCGATGCTTAAAAATAATTGCAAATAAAATGAAGTAAATGCAAACACTATGGAGCAATGGAAAACTATAGAAATCTATGACGTGACTTCATTGTTGTTAGGTACTCAATATGCCCTCTTGCCAAATATGTTGTCTCATGCGCTGCAATATTTCCCATCGATTTAACCGAGATAATTTTTCATTCGTAATATTTACTTCGGGAACTAGCACCAATGGATGGCCTACGATGAAATGACCTGGTGTCAATATATCGATGTCCGCGTCAGCTGATACCGCACAAAGAGGTCGTGAATTTAGTATGGCTTCTATCTCCACAAGCAATGTTTGCAATTCTTCGACTGCTATAATCGTCTCTCCAATAACTCTTTTTAGATGGTGTTTCATTGATTTTAAGGCTGCTTCACATAACCCAGCGAAATGAGGAGCATTCGGCGGATTAAAATGCCATGTAATCGATTCACTTGACAGACAATTGTAGATTTTGTTAGTGTTTGTTTTTAGAAACGCAAACGCTTCCCGTAATTGCTTCTCGCCACCAATGATGTTCGATCCGCAATCACTGTATATATCTGTACAGAGGCCGCGTCTAGAGACGAACCTCATTAAAAATGCGTTAGTTGTTAGATCTGTCGTTAGTTCGATGTGGACCGCACGAGTCAATGTAAGCGTTAAATGGTTTTTGTCCTCTACCTCTTTTATGGAAAGCGAATATTGGTCCAACTAAATCTACGCCCATTTCCTGTGTTAATGGAATGGGTTTTAATCTATAACACTGCAAACACCTCCTGATCACCTTCCGTATGTATCTCTTGTTTTGCTTTTAATGGTAGTAACGAGTGTGATAATCTTTAATAATCAAGGTTGTTAATTTGGACGGTGGTAAAATGATTGGATGTTTTACTTCATATGGCACATTGGAATTTGGGATCCTTCCTCCCTATCAAACAACGTGTATTGCTTGCTCTGATAGTGACGTGCTAGCTTGTTCCTTGGAGTCGTCTAAATGTAGTAGCGTGTGATGTTTCCTATTACAATTCTGAAATCTTGACTTTGATAGACATCTAAAGAATGGATGATTGACTCGTAAACAGTTGAAACATCGATTATCGGCTTTAACACATTGCCATCGTTCCATAACCGTAAACTGTTTGAATATCTCACACTCTTGTAAAGAAGCTCGATGTTACACACAGGACAGCAAGTTGCTTCAGTTGTTACATACACCTTGGATGAATGTGGGTTTGAAGAGCGTTTGAATGGTACCGGTCTCAGTGATTCAAGGGCATCCGAACGATGAAATTTGGTAGGACATCTTCACAAAAGGTTTGTGCTCGTATTGCTCGAGTTTCGGTATCTAATTTATCTTCCAAAATGGTAGTTAACCACGCATCTCGCGACTCACTATCTTTCCCAATGCCTTTAGACCTCTCATTATTTCATGTGATGAATCTAGGAGCTTTCGAATGTTGGTTGCGTTTGCCTGATGAATGCTTGGTTGATCCATGAAGTGTGCTTGGCTTATGTGCTTTTCCTATCGTATCTGGCGCATAACTTCCGGAATGCTTCAAAATAGTTAGACTCAGTTATTGAATTATGTCGTAACAAGTTGTGAGCATCTCCTTTCAGAAACCTTTTCAGATATTGAAATTTCTGTGCTGGTGACAGATTGGCATTTTCGTGAATTGTTTTCACATAGAGGTCATAAAATGATTGCCACGTTGTATATTGACCAGAAAAGGACTCAATATTAATCTTTGGAAGTCGAACGTAGACTGGATCATGGTAAGATTCATGCTGGTGTTAACTGCGTTTTGTGAATCATTTGGATTTTCCGCGTTATATTGTCGTATAAATCTGCCTAGTAGCGATTCCAGAACATAATATTGTTCCGTCAGATCTACTATGCCACTATCCTGGTCCGAATCTAAGTCAAAAATAGAGCTCTATACATCCTCAAAGTGTTTCAATAGTGTTTTTTTTTGGCCCGTGCGAGCTCGGAATTAAATCCATTGATGCCTCGTTTGTCTGCTGGAGCCAACAGGTAGTTATGCAGCTTTGTCTTTTGACAAAACCCTTCCGGTTCCATTTCACTTAATCACCGCATTAATGAGTTTTTCAGGGTTAGCCCCTTAATCTTGCAATACATAATCTTGCAATACAAAATCTTACATTACAAAATCTTGCATTATAAAAACTTGCATTACAAAATCATGCAAGTACAAAATCTTGCATTACAAAATCTTGCATTACAAAATCTTGCATTACATAATCTTGCACCAAAAATCTTGCATATAAGAATTTCCCGTACATTTATAGAATCGCGCGCGCGATTCTATAAATGTACGGGAAATTCTTATATGCAAGATTTAAAACTACACTGTGTTATGATATGAATATAATTTAATCTAATCAAAGTTGCATTTTCCACCTCATAAACATATATAAAAACAAAAGTGGGTCAAAAGCTACACGTACAAGAAGCTGGAGTTTATAAGATTATAAAAAAGTTGTCAGATGAACTTATTGTAGCAAAAGCTCAAATCGAAAAAGTGAAATCCGGAGAACGCCTTCCAAAGAAAAGAAAAACAATAATTAAAAATAAAAAAATTAAACGGATTCTTAAAAAAAGGGAAAAAATCTGTAAGACTGATTTTTTAAAGAGAATCGCGCAACATGATACTTTTTTAAATTGCCATATAATTTATTTTATGTTATGTTTCTTTATTTTTAATGTTGCCTATTAATTTATAATTTTATTTTATTTTTAATAGCCATGTATGTGTTTTTAATTGATGAAATTAAAATAAATAAATACTCGAAAATCACTTAAGTGTGTATTTAAATTTATAATTGAGAATTTATAAACTTTTAGGAAAAGCAAGATTATGTTGAAATTAATAATTAAAACTGCAAGATTTTGTAAAGCAAGATTTTGGATTTGCAAGATTTTGGATTTGCAAGATTTTGGATTTGCAAGATTTTGTAATGCAAGATTTTTATTAAATGCAAGATTTTGTACTTGCATGATTTTGTAATGCAAGATTTCGGGGCGCTCCCAGTTTTTCACTTAAATGTTTACTTTTACGTGTAATATTAATATGTATATCTAATTGGTAATTGCAACTGAATTGGATAAATCCTTGTAACGATGACCGCACTAGCATAATGTACTTTCGTATTGACCAATCAATATTTATTCGTAGATCACAATATGCTTCAACCAATTTATAATAAATTTTCCGATCATGAGTCTCTATTTCATTACAATTAACGTCTTCGTGTAGCTTTGTGTTTCGTGTTAAATAATGTCTGGCTTCAGTTTTCCAAAATGGTGGATAACAGGTATTGTTTCGCCACGATCTTTAAATACATACAAATGACGCGATATAATAATATTGTAGTATCGCAACCAAATTTTTCAATAATAACCCAACCGTTGTATAAAACACGAGATGCTGCACCAAAATGGTTGAATCTTCAGAGTGATTTCACGAATTTATTCGTACTATACGAATGGCTTATAGAGCAATATTCGTTTGTAGCAAGTTAAAATATATGAATTGTATCTCGCAAGCTGCAAAATATTTTCTTCAATAAGGCTGTTTTATTAATGTTGTAAGCCATCCGGATCGAAGGAACATGTAATTTACTGGACTGTTTACTGCAACTTCCTGTCCAAAACCAACGACGTCTTCTCAATGATTTGTTTTCCGCGACTACCCCTTGTTCCTTCTTTACTTAACTCGTTGACTGAACACATACTTGAATTGTTGCAGTATAGTAGCATGCTTACTGAACGCACCCTTAGAGTAATTATCTGTTACAATTTTTAATTTTCATTTTTACTACTAACAGTATAACCAATTGGTAAACAATGAGAAAGTATTGAGTTTTACGGTAAGAAATTTTAATTTTAATTACAATTTTAGTTTCTAATTTGTTAATTTTTCTTTTAGATTTAATGGAATAACGCGGGATTAATTAATGTTAATAGAATTAGGATATAAAAATGATGAATACGAATAGTATTAGATAAGTATTTATATGGTTTAAGACCGATTTCTTTATAAAATTATTTTGTTGCTGTTTCCTTTATTTTAGGTTAATGTAATCTTCCAACAGAGCAAACATCAAAGGGAACATCTTGATATCGTATGTCAAAAGTTGACCCGTATTTGTGATATCAGTGGTTTCGACAATTTGGATTACATTGTGTGCGCGATGTTCGATATGCGAATTTAAACTCACATTATTTAAAATGACATTTTAGAATTAAATAAAACTTCATTATAATTATTAAATTTATCAAAATTGCATTATTTTTGGGTTAATAAATTAATAAATATGAGCAATTAAAATGTAAATTAACCTTCGCATGGGCAGCAATTTTTTTTTACGCCTGTAAAGTTAATTTTTTTTTGTGTCTGTTTTGTATGGAAAATTTTTGAAATTTTTTTTGTTTTTCTATATAAAATGCATTTATCAAAAACAAAACAAAGAAATATTCACTAACTAGGAAGAATTACCAGATGAAGGAAAAACGTCGTAGTTATTCAAAAAGAAAAATTGAAATCTTTACATTTGTAAATCCTGCCCATGCGAAGGTTAACGGGGTCAAGTCTGATATGGATACCAGCACCAGCCGTACTTGTAATTTACACAATCGGTCTGGAAGCCTGTGGTGGTCATGGTTCTATATAATTTTATTATAATTTTAAATATTTTAGAGCCTATCTCCTCAGATCTCAGAATTGATTCTGTATGTTTTGAGTTGGCAATAATCTGGCTCAAGTCTGATAAGGATACCAGCACCAGCCGTACATTGTAACCATTTGGAAGCTGGCCGATATTTTTTTAATGATGACCCTAATATTTGTATATTTATCTTTAAAGTGTTCGTGACCTTAATAACATATCTCGTAACCTCATTTGCTGTCGGAACCTCTAGTCTAAGTGCCGCTGTTCTGTGTAACGTCATTTAACCTCGAAAAATCACTTATTATCTCGAAAATTTTAAAGTTTCAAGCTACCACCAAAATAAATTAAGAAACAATTTGAAACCGAATATATGGGATCACTAAATTAATCAGAAGCATACTCAATTGGCACAAACACAAAGTTTGTAAGTAATTTGGGATTAGAGTTGGAAAGTTTAGTTAATTAGTTTCTAACTAAATAAATAATATCCAGAGGTAAGCGACCATGTGTGTGCTCGCAAATTTGAACAACAAATGTTGGTGCACAGCCAAAAAATTAACTTGAATGTTGCCAAGTTGACTATGCAGGAATACTCAAGTTTGGTCTAAAAACAAACTGACTAATTTGATCCCTTTTCCCAAAAATGATCAATCGATTGCTGTGCTAAATCAATAAAAATATTTATACCACTCATATTGGAATGAAGTAAATTAACAGCTTCTTACAAATAAATTATTTATGGATTAGAGTATTTATACTCAAATGGGTAAGTTTCTTCTACTTAAGTTGATTTTAGTAGAATTTTTCAAAATGCAATTTTCTTACAGCCAAACAATTAAGTTAACAACCCAAGCATGTACTTGCGACCAAAAAAACAAGGACAAATTATTGTCAGCGGTAGCTAAACATTGCAAATCCTACATAGTAGCAAACAATTCGTCGCCACAAAATTACTGTAAACAATAGCAGGGTTTTCCCTTTCTTGCTAAAACGCTTTTTATTGCCTCTTTAGAAGTTCGTTGATGTTCTTGACGAAAGTACGAAAAGGACTAGCGAAATTCCGAAAAGCAGAATGAAAACAGATTTTGAGTTTCATTTACATCTCTGTAAATTGCATCTGAATTCTTAATTAGGAGCAGAATCTAATGATGTGTTTCTTATTGCCGATCTAATTGATCTGATCGATCTGAGTACTAAAAAGCTCTGTAGAAACACAGATTTTTTAGTACTCAGATCGATCAGATCGATTAGATCCGAAATAAGAAGCAGCATAGATAAACCCCAAATTCTCTTATAAAATAAATGTGGCCTCTAGAATAAAAATGGTATTATTCATGTTAGATGAAAGATATTAAGAAAACTGAGTACCTGTTGAGATGACCATAACTTCTCTTATTTGTCACTATATCTTTTGAACTGTTCTAAATAATACCTTAAAAATTGGAATGAAATCGTATTAATCGAAAATTAATAAGTCGACTTAAGCCCTTTTAATTCTAGAGCACAGAAATAATTGTTTCTCTTCCTCTGTACAATACGATTATTTTCTGAATATTTACAAAAATAATAAATAAAATAGCTTCGTCACTTTACAAGTAACCTGTTATCGAACAAAGTTTCAATATTGTGTAGTTGTTTTGTGCAAATCACACAAATCATTTATATCCACTATACAAAAAATAAAAACAATACCATAACAATCGCCGTATTAATTTAAACCCTCGAAATTTTATTCCGTTTCAAAACCAAAACTTTTCAATTTATATTTAAAATCACCAATCATCATCATCGCTTTGAAACGGAAACGACACAAAATTTGAATTATTTAAAAATTTATATTAAAATACAGAAACAATTCAAACTTTTTACTTCAATATAAAAACTTTTCACTTTTAATTCTGTGATTGAACACAGAATACATTGAAATATCTGTACATACAAAAAAAAAAACCCAAATCGGTAAACCCAAAAAAGAAAAAGGCAAAACCATCAAAAAGAAAATGGAAAAATTGAAAAATAAATCACTGCAACCACTTTTTAATTTTATTTTTTTGTTGGTTAAATTTTTCTCGTCTAATAAAAACATAATAAATTTAACGAACGTCGAAAAATCGCACACAGCATAAATAATCAATAGTAAATCAATTAACCGAAAAGTCAATCATATCTTGGTCTCTGTAAAATACATTTATGTTCAAAGAACATGTCCTAGTTATGTACGAGTATAATTCCATTGAGGAATCAACTTCAATACAATTTTTGGTTATATGAGATGTACTGTAACTAGTAAGCTTTAAACATTAGTTAACGATCTTGTTGTTGATGAAACTAGTATAAAGTATTAAATTATACTATCGAATTTATAAAGTGGTTTTCTCTATGACCTACAGAGTGTAGATAACTGTATGTATATTACAGTTTGATGCATAAAAACTTAAATGTATTCTGCTGGTTTCAAAGAAAAAATATTTATGAAGGAGTGACTTATCAAACAGGCAGTTATAAATACACTACATCAAAAAAAAAAACATACAACGTAATTTTTTTTTTTTAATTCTTTTATTTTCTTTACACAACATCTTTAGTATTTGATTTTTTTCCATTTATTAACTAATAATATCACATTTGAAAAAATCAAAAAAAAGTATAAAAATAAATTCATTTAAACAACAAAAATATAACAAAACGTAGTCAAAGAAAAAAACATACATCAAAAAAAAACACAAACAATGGAAAAATACAGCTGTAAAATAAAAACTAACCTGCTTAAAACAGTGAATTCCATGATAATTTACTGTTTATCTATTCAACATTCAGGTCATAATTCAAATACTTTTAAAATATTTGTATTTAGTAAAGTTAAGGTTGTTAAATAGTGGTTATATAATCAAAATTTGATGAATTATGGAAGCACCTAAGCAAAAGATCAAAGTTTCACAAGGCAAAGTGCCAGTTGATATAAAAAAAATAATTATAAAATTTAAAGAAGAGGGCAAAAGCTATGCAGAAATAGCTGGATCCGTTGGCAGATCCCGCTCAACAATTCAAAGCGTAGTAAAAAATTATAAAAAAAAACAAATCGTTTGATGGTGCGTCAGGTAGGGGTCGAAAAAAAGTGTTGTCTGCGCATACAGGGAGGAAAATAGAAAAATTAGTGAAAAATGGCCCAAAAATAGGAGCTTCAAAAATAACAGTACAGTTAGAAAAAGAATTGAATTTAAAGGTTAGTCCACAAACAATACGAAATTGTTTGCACAGTAAGGGATACAAAGGTTGTGTCGCACGTAAGAAGCCTTATTTAACAAAAAAAAATATTGCCAAGAGACTAGATTATGCTTTACGATATGTAAATCAACCAGAAGGATTTTGGAACTCCGTTGTATTCGTTGATGAATCCAAATTCAACATTTTTGGATCAGATGGACATAGAACTGTATGGCGTCAAAAAGGTACTGCACTTAATAGTAAGAATATGATCCCTACTATCAAACACGGTGGAGGAAATGTCATGGTATGGGGTGCCATGGGTGCAGGGGGGGGGGGGGTCGGTGATCTTGTGTTTGTAGAGACTACCATGAATAAAGAACAATATTTACAAATTTTACAGAATCATTTAAAAAGCAGTGCGACAAAAATTGGAATATCTGGGAATTTTAGCTTGGTTCAATACAACGATCCCAAACATGCATCCCACTTGGCGAAAAACTGGTTGATCTACAATGTCAAATCCATTTTACCGCACCCTCCACAATCGCCAGATCTCAACCCCATCGAACATCTTTGGGATAATTTAGAAAAACGGGTGCGACAACATGACATTAGAACAAAAGCCGATTTAAAATCTAAATTAATCGAAGAGTGGCACCAAATTACGGCGGAAGAAACAAGAAAACTTGTGCATTCAATGCAGAATCGCCTAAAACAGGTTATAGCTCAGAAAGGATGGCACACAAATTATTAATTATATTTATTATTAATAATACTATGAACTGTATGTTTTTTCTTTGATTACGTTTTGTTATATTTTTGTTGTATAAATGAATTTATTTTTATACTTTTTTTTGATTTTTTCAAATGTGATATTATTAGTTAATAAATGGAAAAAAATCAAATAATAAAGATGTTGTGTAAAGAAAATACTTGAATTTAATGAAAAAAAAAAGGTGTATGTTTTTTTTTTGATGTAGTGTATGTATCTAGAAAAATGATTTTTGCATTTAAATAAAAATCAATTTTGAGATAAATAAGGTCGTGTACACTAAATATAAGTACAAATTACTACACGAATTTAAAATTTCAAAATTGAAAATTTAAGTGAAATACTTTGTAAAGCTAAGGAGGCTTTGACTTTTTTTCGTTTGTGTATTTTACCAAAACCTACATAGACTGTGCCCGAAACCTGTGATAAATATTTTTTAGTACACGTTTATTTGACAAAACTGCATGCACTTAAATTATCACGGTATTTTGGTATGCTAATTTTTGACACAAGCAGAATAAATTAATTGTTCGGTCGACATTGAACATGGTCGCCTTTGCATTTTATATCATCAAAATAAAATGTCAACTAGTCAATGATTATGTTATCGTTTCCAGCAAGTTAATTATAACAACATGATAATTTTCTAATTGCAACTGCAGCAGCTTGCCGACAATTATTTGCTTCTACAGTGAGCTGATTTGTCAGTATATGTCAACTAAAGGTTCATCTTATTTATATGGCATATTGATCTAGTGAATTTTTCAAATAAATGTCAAAAATATGTACTAAAAAATATTTATCATAGGTTTCGGTCACTATCTTAGACTGTGCCCGAAACCTGTGATAAATATTTTTTAGTACACATTTTTGACATTTATTTGAAAAAACCGCATACACCCAAATTATCACGGTCTTTTGCTATGATAATTTTTGACACAAACAGAATAATTGTTCGTTCGACATTTAACATGGTCGCCTTAACATTTCATATCATCAAAATAAAATGTCATCTAGTCAATACGATAACATAATATATCGTTTGCAGCAACATAATAATAGCAACATAATAATTTTCAACTGCAGCAGCTTACCGACAATTATTTTCTTCTAGCTTATGTCAACTAAAGGTTCTTATTTATATGGCATATTGATCTAGGGAGTAAATTTTTTTCGCCTGACAGATTATTGAAGCTATTAAAGAATTAATTGGTCGATTGAATTAAAACGTTTGATCGTATGCACCACATCATTAACGATTCATTTTAATCCGTAATAGAGTTGCCTCCAATATTTTTTATTTTGCCTTGCAATTCTGATTTGATAATACCCATGACCTTCCCATTTCCTATATATCAACCTAGCTATCGTATTATATTTTCCAAATGTTTGGCGAGAATTATTGCACCATCATCCTGTTATACTACGTCCTAACAAATACAGCCTTATGCTACAATATATAATATTAGACGAAACCCAATTCGATGTGTATAAAAAAATGCGTTGCTTGCCATTAAAATCAAACAACAATATGACAGAAGAGGAATAATTCAAAAAATTATTACACAATTCGGGCAGCGTAATAAAAATTTGTGAATGTAGGGGAATATTTTTCAAAAATTTGTCTAAAATTTGTACTAAAAATATTTATCACAGGTTTCAGTCACAGTCCAATGGGGGAACCAGCGAGTCAGTAACAAGTTTAAGTAAGAATGCGATATACAGAAAGTGTATGACGTTACTGACCTGTAAATCTTTAAAGCAGTAACTATACATAACTTAAAAAAAATTATAAACTTAAATTAAGAAAAATTAAGAATGCGGTAAATGGCATTTGTGTGTATGCGCGCCCTTAGAAAACTTAAATTAACCTAAGAAATTTAACGAAGTTTTGTTCAATTTCATCTGGTCACTTAAAAAAAATTAGTGGTGCGAAAATTTGCGTACAAACTTAAAAAAACTTAAGAAAAGCAATTAAAAGAAACGTCATAGGCTTTTGTTTTAAAGAAAATAACCAAAAAATCTTTTGTTGTATGCGGATGGACTTGTGATAAATATTTAATTAAATTGTGTATTATATTTGCACTTTATAATTAATTGACCATATTAGAATAAGTATAATCTATAATATATCAGTTCGAATTAAGATTTTTTTTATTCTTTTTAGATGGAAAATGGTTATGATTGCTTTATCGAAAGCGTTCGAAATCATAAATGCATTTATGATAAAACCAGTAAGGATTTCAAGAACACCGTTACGAAGGAAGAGGCATGGAATGAAGTAGCAGAGGTAACAGGATTAACAAGTGAGTATCACTAAAATAACGTGTTTATTATGCATTTTTATTGTACATAATTAACATTAAAATTTTTATAGTGTAGGAATGTCGCCGTAAATGGACTGTTCTAAGAAAACGTTTCAATAAAGAACAAAAAAAAGAGGTCTTCCAACGGGGAGCGAAGCAGTACCTTACGAAGATTGGCAATACTACGATAGTATGTTATTTTTAAAAGATTTCGTACAGCCAAGAAAGTAAGTTTTATGTAATTTGTATATACGTGCATTTCTATATTTTTATTATGTGTACATTATATTTAGAACTCGAAAAAATGTATTTCGTGACAAAAAGGAGGACAGGAACAACAATTTAGATACCGATATCGATATATCCAACTGTTCAACTAATCCAAGTATAGAAACATATTATAAGAAGGCAAAAAAATTAAAAGAAAAGGACCTGGCTTATGAAGATGCATGTGAGGCTATTAGATCCGCCGCCGAAACTATTCAGGCCAAAAACACCATCCAGCAACCGCCACAAGTCACTGGAAGGCATGAAATAGGGCAAAATTTCATGGGATCAGTGTTGTTGATGCTCGAACCCTTACCCGACATCGACTACGATAGCGCTTTAGCGCAAATAATGCAATTTGTTGTGGACTTACGACGATGTCGGCTACATATTGAAGAAGAATAGAATTTATAAAACTGATTTTTTTTTAATTTTTATTACTTTTCATTTAATTTTTTATGTAATTTTTAGTGTATAATGAAATGCTGTGAATTAAAAATATGTAAGTGATTGAACTGCTGTGAATTAAAAAATAATGGAAATAAAAGATTTATATTGTTTAATTTATAAAAGATATTTATTTATTATGTTTTAATTCATCCAAGACATTGGCCCTCGTTATTTACAAATTCATACAATCCATCTCGCGTGTCCAACGTCGTTCTACAGCCTATAACATGTGTGCTCTGAGATGGAGCTCATTAACAACTTATTTTAATTGATTCCAAAGATCGTTCAACTTCGCTGCGCCACAGCCCTTCGTGCATTATATGGTTCGAATCTTCTCAATCTACAAAATTTGATGGCACATATATTTGTGAATTGTCTTTGCTGAGACGTAGAAAATTGTGCAAAGCAACACAACCGAGAACAACTTGTTTAGCATTATCTGGGCTCATGTGCAATGTTGTTAGAAGAATTCTCCATCTGCTTACAAGAATTCCAATGAAAAACTGGTCCGGCACTTCTTTCATTTTTACGAATGTGATTTTATAGTAACCGTGGATATTACGGGTCCTATTTATTTCACGGACACTGCATGATCGCTTGCGTTTATGGTTTTGCTTCAACCCTTTCAATTTTTTTTAAATTTGAGAGAAGTTGGTTCATATCCGCAAGTTGAGACAATTGACTTTCGTTGCTCATTTTTGATTAAGTTGAACTAATCTAATCTCGGGAGATAACTAACTAATCTAACTGATCTAATATATATATATATAAAACTATCTAATCTAACTATTCTAATTTAAATTGTTTCGAAAAAAGCTCACTATATATAACTTATAAATGAAATATTACAACTATCTTACTAATCTACCGGGAATACTAAGTAAATTTAATTACGTTAACAATTTATTTTAATTACTACAATTAGTATATATATATATATATATATATATATATATATATATATATATATATATATATATATATATATATATATATATATATATATATATATATATATATATATATATATATATATATATATATATATATATATATATATATATATATATATATATATATATATATATATATATATATATATATATATATATATATATATATATATATATATATATATATATATATACGAGGGCGGATTGAAAATGAAGCTACCTAGCGCTAGATGGCAGCACAAACACAACAAATTTTTGTTTTTTAGAAATTGCGATCTGTCAAACGTCAGCTGTTAAAATTTCACCCATATTCATCGATTAGTTTATTTGTTGTAGTCGTTTGAAGTAAGCAACTTTTGTGTTTCTTGAAAAATGGAAAAAAAAGAATTTCGTGCAGTGATTAAACACTATTATTTGAAAGGGAAAACGGCGAAAGAGACAAAAGAAAAGCTCGATAAACATTACGGTGAGTCTGCTCCGTCAGATTACATGGTAAAATATTGGATTGCTGAATTTAAACGCGGCCGAAGAAGCACTGCAACAATACCATCAACAGGAAGGCCAAAAGAGGTGGTTACTGAAGAAAATATCAAGAAAATCCTCGATATCGTTATGAATGATCGCCGAGTCAAGTTGCGTGAGATTGTTGAAATGGTAAACATATCATATGAACGTGTGTTCAACATTTTGCATGAACATTTGCATATGAAAAAGCTATCGGCAAGATGGGTGCCGCGTTTGCTCAGTGTCGAACAAAAACGAGTTCGACAGACCACTTCACAGCGGTGTTTGGACATGATAAAGCATAATCCTGTTGATTTTTGGCGTCGATTAATTACTGTTGATGAAACGTGGGTCCACCACTACACACCTGAAACCAAAGCTGGTGGAAGTGCTCCGAAGAAGGCAAAGGTAGTGAAATCGGCTGGCAAGGTTATGGCCACTATATTTTGGGATGCACACGGAATATTGTTCATCGATTATCTTGAAAAAGGATCCACAATCACAGGAAAGTATTATCGTGCATTATTAGATCAATTGGTTGATGCAATCAAGGAAAAACGACCACATTTACAGAAGAAAAAAGTGCTCTTTCTTCAAGACAACGCACCGGTTCACACAGCATTAGATACGATGCTAAAATTACGTAACATACACTTCGAATTGGTTGATCATCCACCTTATAGTCCAGATTTAGCTCCTAGTGACTTTTTCCTGTTTCCAAACTTGAAAAAATGGCTCGCAGGACAAAGATTCATCTCAAACCAAGAAGTGATTATCGAAACTAACGCGTATTTTGAGGGGTTCCCGAAATCGTATTATTCAGATGGTATAAAAAAGTTGGAATATCGTCTTACTAAGTGTGTCGAATTAAATGGAGACTATGTTGAGAAATAAATGGTTTTTGGCAAAAAAAAAATTTTGTTTTCCTACTTAGGTAGCTTCATTTTCAATCCGCCCTCATATATATATATATATATATATATATATATATATATATATATATATATATATATATATATATATATATATATATATATATATATATATATATATATATATATATATATATATATATATATATATATATATATATATATATATATATATATATATATATATATATATATATATATATATATATATATATATATATTTATATATATATATATATATATATATATATATATATATATATATATATATATATATATATATATATATATATATATATATATATATATATGTATATACATACATATATATATATATATATATATATATATATATATATATATATATATATATATATATATATATATATATATATAAACAGGGTGTCCGAATTTGGGATGCTGATCCGTCATGGGGCGATTCCTTGGTTCATTCTGAGAAACAAATGGAGGGGGGATCCATTTCTGATATCCTTTGAGATACAGGGTGTTTAAAAAATTTGGTTCAGAAAAAAAGTACACCCAAATATTAAACTGTAACTTCCAAAATATTTATCGGAGAGCAACCAACTTAGTCTTATTTGGTTGGTAATCGTATAGGCTATTATTTTTAAGGTTTAAGTGGTTATCTTGTATCTGCATCCGTTTGAGAGCTATGGTGATTTAAAGTAAAAAAAAAATATTTGTTTTTATAAAATCGAGTTTTTCTCAAAAAAAACCGTTATAATTTTTTCTTTTGTTTATTTAATTTTAATTTGTCATGATCCCTCAATACAAAGTTTGGGTCGAGGAGTTATAAAAGGTGCTCAAAATGTCCTCCTTGTGATTGAATACATGCTAATATTTGTTTAAGTATGCCTTTGATTATTTCAATTCTTGGTAATTCTTCCCTTATCTGTTGTGGTGCTGTGTGTATTCGTTGTATAAGTTCTTCTTTTGTTTCAATTTCTTTGGAGTATACAAGCGCCGTCATCCTTCCCCATACATAAAAATCCAATACCGTAGGATCGGGGGATCTTGCAGGCCAATGAATTGGACCATTTCTTCCAATCCAATTATTTGGATAATTTTCGTTAAAAAAAAATTCCTAACATTATTATGGTAGTGACAAGGTGCACCATCATGTTGGTATGTATGCGAGAATCTACTTAAAATGGGAACATCATCAAAAAGGAGTGGCAAATCGTTTTGTAAAAATTTTAAATAACGTTCACCATTTAATCTAGGTGGTAATATGAATGGTCCAATTAATTTATCGCCAATTACACCAGTCCATACGTTTACACTGAATCGGTGCTGAAATGATATTTGTTTTTTCGAATGAGGATTTTCAGCCGCCCACGTGTGTAGATTGTGAAAGTTTGTTATGCCATCTCTTGTGAATTGAGATTCATCCGTCCATAGGATACGTTTCACAAAACTTGCATTGTCCAAATTCCTTTCCATCAACAAATTACAAAACTCCAATCTTGTAGTGCGGTCTATCGGTAATAGTTGTTGAACGGGTGTTGTATGGTATGGATGAAGATTCTCCTTGTGCAATACTTGATGAATTCGATAGCGAGAGACGTTTAATTGTAAAGCGAGCCTCCTTATGCTAATAGAAGGATTTGCTGTTACATTACGGATTATACCTTCGTCGACATCCAAATGGTTTGGTGATACTGAATGGGGCTCCGCCCGGGTATTCGATCTTGTTACGATATTTGGCAGTCTCCTATGAATATTTATAAATACTCTTGCGTCAGGAATGCGACGTGTTGGAAATCTGAGTTGATATTCATTGCGAGCTCGTGCTGCATTACCATCGCAAAATCCGTAAACAAAATGGATATCAAGGTACTCCTCACCTGAGAACTGTGCCATTATAATATTAATTTTATTAAATTAATTAAAATTTTGATTCACAACACTGATACAACACTAGATAATATCTCGAAACTAATGACTGAATCTGAAAATATTTAGTTTTTGTTTTTTCAACATTTAAACAAATGAGTTGATAATCATCGCCTACTGTTTTACAGATCAAAATAAAATTGGTAAAATATTAACACTATAACATCTCTTAATTAGATTGAGAATAAACGGAATACGAAGAAAACTATGGCACGTGGGTACAAGTAATGTATTGGGGGATTGTAGAGGAGATCATGACAAATTAAAATTAAATAAACAAAAGAAAAAATTTTAACGGTTTTTTTTGAGAAAAACTCGATTTTATAAGAAAGAAATATTTTTTTTAACTTTAAATCACCATAGCTCTCAAACGGATGCAGATACAAGATAACCACTTAAACCTTAATAATAGCCTATACGATTACCAACCAAATAAGACTAAGTTGGTTGCTCTCCGATAAATATTTTGGTAGTTACAGTTTAATATTTGGGTGTGCTTTTTTCTGAACCAAATTTTTTAAACACCCTGTATCTCAAAGGATATCAAAAATGTATCCCCCCTCCACATATGATTTGTTTCTCAGAATGAACCAAGGAATCACCCCATGACGGATCAGCATCCCAAACCCGGACACCCTATATATATATATATATATATATATATATATATATATATATATATATATATATATATATATATACTATATATATATATATATATATACTATATATATATATATATATATATATATATATATATATATATATATACTATATATATATATATAAACTAACCTAAAAAAATGAACAATGTAAAATGCTAAAATTATAAATATAATTAATTAATTAATAGTTAATATAATAAAAATTATTAATTTTAAAATAATCAAATTTGAGCGCACGAAAATAGCTGTCATTCACTAAAGATTATTACGGAAAGTATAGTTGGAATGTCAAAAAAAATTAGTTTCGTTAAAATTTTTAATTTTTTTTAAGTTTGTAAGTTATCTCTAGTTACAACTTTTGAACGTTCAGTTCAGCCGTCACCATAAAGAAACCAAACAATAAGAGGAACCCTGTAGAGTAACTACTCGCTGCAAAAACGATTGGAGCGGCAGACCATATATATTAAAATTGCGAACCTACTTTAACCTCGCATTTACTTGAGTATTTCAGTATCCTTAACCTCGATTACGCATACTAAGCTATTCAAAAACGACCATAATGAAATAAAAAAAAATTACTTGAGAAAATTGGAGTTAGTAGATTATGTTTAGTTTTTTGTCCCGCCTATTAAAAAAACAAAAAATTAAATGTCATAAACACAAACTACGAAAACACAAACGAAAAATAAAATTCTTATTCTCCTAATTAATACTACCACAAATTTCTCTGCCCTGATTTATTATGTAGTGGTATTGCTACAAAATATACAACAAAAGAATAATAAAATGTTTTTTTATAAATAAAAAAAATTGTTTATCCTACTCTATCTGCTATGTTTCAGAGTCTGACTTTGTTCTACGTAGGATAATATAATCTCTAGTCTTTTCAATAATACAAAAAAATGTCATTCGAAATTTCACAACGTGTTATTTTATAATGGTTGTAAGGAAGCGAGATATATAAATATGCACAATACATACATATTTCTTTCCTTTTTCGCAAAAACATCTATAATTCCAAGACGAACTATACGAAATTTAAAGGGACAAAGTAACTACTGCCCATAGTGTTAGTTGTGTACATATAATCCTTCAATAAAAAAAATAACCAACACTAATCTAATTTGTTTTGGTATTGTGCTATGAAATATGAAAAAAAATACATAGGAAACAACAACAATTTACATCACGGCAACGCCGTTTAATAATATCGTGTAAACACAAATCCTATTTATGTGTATGTTTTGTGTTGGAAAATAATACCAATTACAATAACGTCTTTAATCTTGAGCGCTCTATTAAAATATATTTTTATATAACAAGGGCCACAAAAACAAGATGTCATATGTTTGTCGTACATATTTTTTGAAATAAGGAAAAAGATGTATAACCTAACCTAACCTATTTTTATTACACTCTAGACCAAAAATTGGCACATTTCATTGTGTTAAAAAATACGAATAAGCGTACATATTTTAATGCTTTACTACATGTTAAATATTAAAATATTAAGACACAATTCGATTTTTAATATTAAGACACCTTTTAAATTTAAATTATCTTAATAATTTTTTTATTAAATTCAAAAATGAATTCAGAAAGGTACAATATTTTTGTCAAGAGTGTACAAATAAAAAGTAAATATGTGTTTGTATGAAAATAAATGTAAAGTAATATGCGACGTTGCCGTCATCATTTAGTCACCAATACTACCTTCAGTAGCAATTACCAACCAATAAAGAATAATAGTTTGTCTTGGAATTATAGATGTTTTTGCTTTTTCGAATTCTTACATAAAATAACCAAATTGCTGTAAATGTATTTAGTATAAAAAAAATATGAATGAATGAAACACGAAAAAAAGTATACGTGCATTTTCGAGTATAATAGATGTGTCTATACATATTGTATTGTAAATTATACATACACATACATATTTTATATTTGAAATCTCCTGTATGAAAACTAAACCAAATTTTGGAATATACATAGTATATTTCTGAAAAATAACGCTTTGGTTGATGCGGTTTGTTTCTGTAAAGGGTCATTCACCTTTTCTATTTGGATGATATTTTTCTTGCTTTTGAAATGCTTTCTGATGCGTTTTCGTAGTTGCAAGAAACAAATACAATAATAAAAGGGATAATAAATTTGATTAAAATTTGAATTGATAACAATTTGAGTAGGCAGATCATTTTTAATGACGTGCCGTAAAACATTCTTTGCTTCTTTGCTATTTGAAGAAATAAAAAAGTTAGAATAATTATTAGCGGTTTTCTGTTATGAATGTGTTTTTACCGACTTGAGGAGAACGGATAATACATAATTATTTATATTGAATATGATCAGATTACTCACACGACAATCATTTATCAAAATAAATCTTTTGAATAAAATGAATTATTATAATCTCGAATGTGTGCAAACTGCAAAGTTCTTTATAAAATTGAATCATTGTACATAATAATTTTTATTAAAATGTTATAGTAATAATTATAAATTCTGTTGAGTTTGATTAATTGACGTAATCAGCGCCGCATTTTTTTACTTCTTCTGCATAACTTTTCTTATATATCATTATTCTATGGCCGTCACTTAACAGAGCGAAAATTAACGCGCGGATTGAAGGATATGTCAGAATACATCAAAATTTTCACAGCACACTTTTCTTAAAAATAATAAATTTTCCTATTCACATTACAGTTTTAATACTATATTTGTCAGTTGTTACGGATTCGGTGGCCAATACGTCAAATATTCTGTAAGGAAATAATTTCGTCAAATTCTTTAAGGATTCTTACTGATTCGCTGGTTGGCCCTTTAGACTGTGCCCGAAACCTGTGATAAATATTTTTTAGTACACATTTTTGATATTTATTTGAAAAAACCGCATACACCCGAATTATCATTGCCTTTTGCTATGATAATTTTTGACACAAGCAGAATAAATTATTTGTTCGGTCGACATTTAACATGGTCGCCTTAGCATTTTACATCATAAAAATAAAATGTCAACTAGCAGCACATAATAATAGGAAAATGATAATTTCCTATTTTCAACTGCAGCAGCTTGCCTGCTATTATTGTCTTCTAGTGAGATGATTTGTCCGCGTTATCGGTTATGTCATCTATAAGGTTAATCTTAATTAAATGGCATATTGATCTCGTGAAACGTAAATGTGAGATACCACTATCGCCTGATAGATTATTGAAGCAATTATAGAATTAATTGATCGAATGATTTAAAATGTTGAACTGTATGCACTACATCATTAACGATTTATTTGAATCCATACAGAGCTGCCTCCATTATTTTTAATTTTGCATTACAATTATTATTTGAGACCACCCGTGACCTTCCTATTTCCTGTATAAAAACAACCATATCGTAATTTATTTTCCAAAATTTTGGGGAGAATTATTGCACCATCATGCTATTGTACTATGCCCTAACAAATACAGCCCTACGCTACAATACATTTATAAAGTGAGAGCCAATTCGATGATATAAAAGGATTGCTTTCCATTAAAATCGAACAACATCATGACAGATGGGGAAATATTTCAAAAAATTATTACACGATTCGGGAAGCGTAATAAAAATTTGTGAATGAAGGGGAATATTTTTCAAATAAATGTCAAAAATTAGTACTAAAAAATATTTATTACAGATTTCGGTCACAGTCTTAATAAATAAAGTCTCCATGTTGACGATACTTTTTGAAAAGCTTTATTTATGTAAGGTATCAAAAAATCCAAAAATAAAATGTTTTCTTTATAGTTTTTGTATAGGAGAGACATGATTTCAGTTTATTCAAAATATATTAATGAAAATAGACTCAAAATTAAGTTTATTTTAATTTAATTAAATTTATAAACTTTCATTTTCATCTGACTTAGAGATTATTGTGTGAATGGATTTCCATTTTTTCACTGTTTTGTGTTCTTTTGTTACTTTGTAAAATTTTTTATAAAAAAGAAAAATTCTTTATTATTATTTTTAATATTATTTTTTATTATTTTAATATTTTTAGGTTCCTTATAGTAACAATTTGTTTTATTTTTAAAAAAATCGATTTCGGATGCTTTCGCCTTCCTTTCCCAATTTTTAATTTAATATTAATCTTATATTAAATTAAAAATTGAGAAAGGAATAATATTAAATTAAAAATTGAGAAAGGAAGGCGAAAGCATCCGAAATCGATTTTTTTAAAAAAACAAGAAAACGAGAATTTTCTGTGACGATTTCCAATTTACAGTAATAATAAAAACGTAATAAGATATTTTACTGTCTGAAAATTAGAGTACCTACACAAATGTAAAAATTATACGGACATCTGGGGTGCTATTCTAGAACTATTAAGGAAATTTTCTTATTTCGAGTTAAGTATTACGAAAACCCTAAAATGGTATTGTTGAAATCGGATTACGAAAATTTTCGCAACGGAATGTTACTAAAATTTTCGTAATAGTTTTTCATTTCTTTTTGCATTTCGTAATGAAATCATTGGGATATTTGTTTTAATTTTCTTATAAGGATATTCATAAAACTAAATAATTTCTATTGATGGTTAAAAATAATATACATATATTATCAAAAAAACTAAAACAAAATGGTACCTAATTTGTTTTTTGTTTATCATGTTCTTAAAAATGTGGGCAATATCTACATTTCATAATTCATTTCATTTTTGTATTTATTTGTCCTGTAGCGACTCACTCATATTTATACTCATAAATATTTACATTCGTTTCCGCTACAATATATCAATCACATATATTGGCGCGCACACACACACACACCAAATATTTACACTCGTTTTATCGCCGCGATGTACTAAAATACAAATATCAGCGCTCTCGTGTACATGACACTCACTCAACCGCAACCGCTTGACCAGCAAGCACCATCGAACATAATTCATCTCCACTGTTTCGGGGGAATGCGAAACAAGAAAACACAAACGAAAAAATTCATTTATTCATCCGCTTGATAATTTTTTGGGTGGTGTTTTTGACAGTCGGTATTACATTTTTACATTAGAACAACCTTTGTAATTTTCGTGCAACCAGTGAAAAATTAATATTAATGTAAAAAAACAAATTGTGTGATTAAAATTAATAATAATTTAAATAAGCAAATTATAATTCAACTTAATAAAATAAAATCAGAATTATAAGTAAAAGAAAAAGGTTTTGTGTGTTTATTATCTCGCGTAGCGTCATCGACGCATGGACACAACGGAAAACACACATAACAACCTTATACTTTACATTGGTGACCTTCGACACCCTTTTTAGGGACAGTAAAACAATTATTCACATTGTGAAGATAACAAATTATAATATTTGGAAATATACATTTGAATTTCCTTTAAATACATACATTTTTTTACAGAAATCTGGTGCGGTACAACCGTACCAGATAATAGGTACGTACAAATACCATTAAAATAAAAAAAAATCATCAATCAAGTAACACTCCATTTTATCATTTTTTTCCATACCGACGGCAACGGGAGCCCAACAACAACAACAATATAAAAAAAAAAAATAAAAATCATACAAACACATACACATAATACAATTGAATTATTTTTTGGATATTTCTATTCTGTTGTGAAAATTTGTATGTATACCAACGGCTCAACGGAACAGGGTAGCACGTAACAAGTGCGATGTCATGTAATACAACTGAAATAGGCAGACAAATCATTTATTTTATTATTAAATCAGAAAGTGACATTTCAAAGTCTACGGTATTATACAAAACGGCCGGTACAACAAAATTCAACTATATTACAACATAATTGCCATATCAAATACAACGGTATCACAACAAAACGGCCGCTACAAAAATTGAACTATATTACAACAAAAATTGCAAAATTAGATACAACGGTATCACAACCAAAACGGCCGGGTAAAAAAAAAAAAAGGAAACAAAATTCAACTGTATTACAACATAAGTGCCATATTTAATTCAACGGTGTCAGAAAAAAAACAAACAAATATACAGCACCAACACACCTTCAGCGGATACAACAAAAAATCAACGCCAGCAACAACAGCTAAGTTTTTTTTTTTTTTTTTAGTTTTGATATTTTTTTTTTTTTTTGAATATAACAATACAAACAATTTACATACAATTATTACATTTCACACTCATATAAATAATTATTCACACAATTTAACTCTTCTTATTCTATATTTTGTAAATTTCTTTTTCACCACGTCGCTCGAGTAACGGTAATCGTATTTTATTTATTTTATTTTCGTTTGTGGTTTCGTTTTCGACCATAACATTTGGGTTGCATTATCGTTCACAAATATTTTCAACAAACACTTTTCTTCGTATCTCGTCGGCCAACAAGTGCCTACTTTATTCTTTTTCTCTCAGACACGGTAACCATTCCGCATTTATCATTTCTTTTGCGTAGTTTTCTTTTGTTTTTTTTTATTATTTGAGTTCTTTTTGAGAGAATCAATAATGGGAAACATAACTGACGACGAAAATAAACCGTCTGGTTCTAGGACCCAGAACGCACCAACATCCGTAACGGAACAGATGGACACTCCCATGGAAGACACGCATATGGAGGTCGCGGGACATGAAAAAGTCAGTCTACCTGCGTTCTGGCAGAACTCACCCAATAATTGGTTCCATCTGGTCGAGATACAATTCGATCTGCGCAAAATTTCGTCTCAGAAAACCAAGTATTATCACGTCTTGTCGACTATTTCTCCAGAGATTTGTGACAAAATTTCAGATTTTCTCCAGAAACCACCACAACAAAACCAATACCAGGTATTGAAACAAGTTCTGTTGGAGCGGTTCGCACCGTCAGACGAACGGCAACTGGAGGATCTCCTATCTGGTCAGGATCTTGGCGATCGCCGCCCTTCAGACGCATTACGCCACATACGCGCGCTTGCTGGACCGAACAAACTCGTAAGCGAAAAGTTCATCAAATCTATCTGGATTAGAAAAATGCCAGAGATCATCAAACTCGCGCTAGTAGCCCAGCCAGAGACAGCGCAGATCGATGCGCTAGCCAAAACAGCCGATCGCATGTTCGATATAATGAACAGTAATCAACAGCAACAGCATCGCCAAGTATACGTAACGCAAGCTGATTATCAAATGCAATCTCATTCAAACAGTCGACAATCGAGATCCACGGTGCAAACGGATCGCGGCCGCAGTGGGGACCGTCGTTCTCCGTCAAACAACACCACAATTGAAGAGCGTTTGGCCCGTCTCGAAACCAAATTAAACGGCCTGTTTCGGGACAACCGTAACCAATCTCGGGGGCGACGATCTCCATCTCGCCCACGATCCAGCAGCGCGAGCAACACCCGCCAACAAGGCATGTGTTGGTATCACTATAAATTTGGTGCAGCTGCCAGAAGATGCAACGGTCCATGCAACTTTCGCCAAAACACATCAACGGCTAGCATGGATGTGGAGAATCTTCCAAAAAAAGAGTAACCTACCGGGTCTTAACCACTATGTCAAGTACCTCAGTCTCATGTCGCCTTCATTTATTCGATAAGATCAATCAATTCACTTATTTGATAGACACGGGCGCTGACCTTTCGGTCATTCCCATTAAATATTGTAAAAGATCATCAAATTTTTCCAAGGAAAATCCAGATCTAGTTCTGTCAGCCGCCAATGGCACAACAATCCACACCTATGGCACAAAACTGCTACAGGTGGATATCGGACTTAAAAGAACATTCACGCACGCTTTCATCTTAGCTGCGGTGAATCGTCCGATCATTGGCGCAGATTTTCTGTGTAAATTTGGCCTTCTTGTCGATCTCAAGAATAAACGGCTGGTTGATTCAGCGACTAAGCTGTCAATCAATGCCACAATGGTTCATGTCGACACACCGACACCGATCCATTTTGCAATCGATAACGGCTACGGCAACTTGCTCAAGAAGTTCCCTTCTTTAACAGCAGAGCCGAACTATAATTTACCAGTTCGACATAACGTGGTCCATCATATCGTCACAGCAGGCCATCTGCCCGTGTCAAGACCACGCAGACTAGATCAGGTCCGTCACAAAGCCGCACATACAGAATTCCAACACATGGTGGAATTAGGGATTTGTCGACCATCTGCATCTCCCGTTTCTTGTCCGCTCCATATGGTGAAGAAGAAAGATCACGATTGGCGACCATGTGGGGATTATCGTCGACTAAACACGGTCACAACACCTGATCGTTATCCGATACCCCACATTCAAAATTTCTCCATGCGGCTGCATGGTTGCAAAATTTTTTCAAAGATCGATCTTGTCAGGGCTTACCATCTTATTCCCGTCGCACCTGAAGACGTTTTCAAAACGGCAATCACAACCCCGTTTGGCTTATTCGAATTCACCCGAATGCCATTCGGATTACGTAATGCCGCTCAAACGTTTCAGCGTTTCATGAATGAAGTCGTACGTGACTTGGACTTCGTTTTCGTCTACATTGACGACATTCTTGTGGCTTCACAAAATGAGGAACAGCACAAACTTCACCTGGAACAACTCTTCCACAGGCTAACACAGTTTGATGTTCATATTAAGAGTTCAAAATGCGTCTTTGGCGTGTTCACTCTTGATTTCCTCAGCCACAAGATCACCCCTAATGGTATTCTGCCGTCTGAAGAACGAATTAACGCCATTAGGGAATTCCCAGCTCCAACATCAATAAAAACAATTCAACGTTTTATCGGTATGGTAAATTACTACCACCGATTCATACCAAAACTCGCACAAACACTCGCACCAATTCACGGTCACTTGGCAACTTTACTAAAAAAAACCAAGACCGCCAAGAACTTCTCTTGGACCGACGAATGTCAACAAGCATTCACGTCGTTAAAAACTGAATTGGAACAGATAACACTTCTGGCACACCCACTGAGCGACTCAAAGCTCAGCTTAACTACTGACGCTTCAAACACTGCCGTTGGAGCAGTACTGCAACAGTACAATAATGAGTGTTGGGAGCCACTGGGATTCTTCTCAAAGAAACTCTCGGATGCCGAAAAGAAATATTCCGCATTCGATCGGGAATTACTCGCAATCTATCTAGCAGTCAAACACTTTAGATATTTTGTCGAGGGTCGGGAATTCACCATTTACACCGACCACAAGCCTCTGACTAGAGCAATTCAGTCAAAAACTGAACGTAATCCGAGGCAATCTCGCCACTTGGATTACATCAGTCAATTTACAACGGACATCCAACATGTTCACGGACATGACAACGTTGTCGCGGACACACTATCCCGCACTACCGACAACGAAACGGCCGCAGTCGAGACACATATCGACTTAAACCAAATCGCAAACACTCAAAAAACTGACTTAGAACTTCAGGATTTATTTTCTGGTTCCGAACGTCACTCTGGTTCATCAATGAACCTAAAGCTTTTTAAATTGCCTGGCCTCGAAATCATATGCGAAACATCCACTGGGTACAATCGCCCATTTATTGCGGCATCACTACGTCGAACCATCTTCGACACACTGCACAACATTTCGCATCCTGGCGTCCGCGCAACCCGTAAATTGATTACTGCTCGCTACTTTTGGCCAAACATAAACAAAGACGTAGGCAATTGGGCTCAGTCTTGTTTATCCTGCCAACGTGCCAAAGTCCAACGGCATACTAAATCACCTCACGGACAATTCGAAATTCCACCTGGTCGATTTGAACACATCCACTTAGACATCGTAGGACCACTTCCTCCGTCTAATGGATACACATACTTACTCACCTGTGTCGACCGCTTTACTCGTTGGCCCGAAGCATACTGCATGACCAATATGTCAGCTGCAACCATTGCCACCACTTTTGTCAACAATTACGTATCGCGATTCGGCGTACCCCTTCAAATCACAACTGATCAGGGAACGCAATTCGAGTCCAAGCTTTTCACCGAGTTAACAAAACTCCTTGGCTCACATCGGATACGAACAACGGCTTACCATCCACAAGCCAATGGCATGGTAGAACGCTTCCATCGGCAACTGAAAGCTGCACTAATGGCCCGAAGCAATACAATTAATTGGAGCTCGGAAATTCCAATCGTTCTACTAGGAATCCGAGCAACAGTGAAAGAAGATCTGAAGTGCTCACCAGCTGAAATGGTTTATGGACAAACCATCAAGCTACCCGGTGAGTTCTTCATCGATAATCCTCTTGCACCACTCCCAACCACCGACACAGTCATCGACCAACTGCGACAAACCATGCAGAACCTTGTACCCAAATCAACTCGTCAAACCAAACAAGATGATATTTTTGTTCCGAAATCGCTCAACAACTGCGATTTTGTTTTCATAAGAACAGATAAGGTTCGCACGGGGTTAACGCCTCCCTACGAAGGTCCGTATAAAATTATACGTAGACTGAGGAAGCATTTCGTCGTATCAATTAATGGAAAAAATTCCAACGTATCAATTGATCGACTTAAACCAGCTTACGGAATACTTAGTTCGGCTGAACAAATATCAAGCCATCGGGTCCAGAAGACCGTCCGTATTGCTTCCACTCATACAATTATTTCCTAGGGAGGGGGAAAATCACTTGCGGGGGAGTCCTGTAGCGACTCACTCATATTTATACTCATAAATATTTACATTCGTTTCCGCTACAATATATCAATCACATATATTGGCGCACACACACACACACACCAAATATTTACACTCGTTTTATCGCCGCGATGTACTAAAATACAAATATCAGCGCTCTCGTGTACATGACACTCACTCAACCGCAACCGCTTGACCAGCAAGCACCATCGAACATAATTCATCTCCACTGTTTCGGGGGAATACGAAACAAGAAAACAAAAACGAAAAAATTCATTTATTCATCCGCTTGATAATTTTTTGGGTGGTGTTTTTGACAGTCGGTATTACATTTTTACATTAGAACAACCTTTGTAATTTTCGTGCAACCAGTGAAAAATTAATATTAATGTAAAAAAACAAATTGTGTGATTAAAATTAATAATAATTTAAATAAGCAAATTATAATTCAACTTAATAAAATAAAATCAGAATTATAAGTAAAAGAAAAAGGTTTTGTGTGTTTATTATCTCGCGTAGCGTCATCGACGCATGGACACAACGGAAAACACACATAACAACCTTATACTTTACAGTCCTGTACTTAAAACTTTGGATATTTTTTTAATGTACATATGTCCACTAGTCCACAGAAACATTACCGATAAAGTGTTATCGGCTGTTATCAGAATTTTTTTTACGTGGACAGAGGCTTTGGTACAGTCATTTATAACATTTTATTTTTAAGTTTTTTTTTTTTTACTCCGTATATGACTACATTCCAGTTTATGCCATAATCACTGTACACGTTCTAACACTATATTGTTTTTAGTTTTTAACGTTTTTATTTTTATTTTATAAGATTTAATTATTATTAATTTATTATTTAAGAATTAGCAGTTAATTTATTATTAAAGATTATAATTTTGCGTTTTTATTTAATTTTCATTACACAAATTGTTAGCTTGTACCTAATAATTACGGTATCAAGGCTTTGCAGTAAAAAAAAAAACACTATCCAATGTTCGACCAAAAGCGCAACCTTAACGATTATCACGTACTTATAAAAAAAACGGTTTTTAATAACTACTTATAATAACAAATAAAATCATTAATTATTCACTATAACTTAGATCATAATAAGTGTGTGCCATAAAAGAAACAATCCGGAGTGCATACCGTGTGCAGCAGGGACCGTTTGATCAAAGCCAAACGTTACAAATCGTGGGACGACTCACACCCAAGAGATGTCTTAAAAAGCCGGGCAAGGAAAAAAATAAAATTTTAAAATTAAACATTAAACTACAAAAACTGACCAAGCGAATGTCTTTTGTGTGATAGATACCCAAACTTTCCCCTTTCTCGTCTGCTAGTTCATAAGCTACGCTTCCAACATGTTTTATAAAACAAGCTTTCAGAAAATTAACCGCCAATTTAGCTGAATATGCAAGATAATTACAACATGCATTTCACACCGCATACAAAAACATATAACAGATCATAATATATTAGCGGAGCACCAAAAAGGATGTTGGCCAGAGTCACAAGGGTGTAAAGAGCAATTAATCATTGACTCAGTGGTACTTAAACAAGCGCATACTAAGAAGCGTAATCTGTTTACAACGTTTATAGATTACCAACAAGCCTTTGACTCTGTTCCTCACTCATGGTTGGTGAAGGTTTTGCAGTTGTACAAAATTAATCCTGATATCATTCTTTTTCTGCAGCATGCCGTGAGCCATTGGAGAACGACCCTACAACTATCTTTTAATAATTGCAAAATTACAACAAAACAAATACAAATTAGAAGAGGTATATTTCAGAGAGATTCTTTGAGCCCCCTCTGGTTTTGTCTCTCTCTAAATCCACTCTCAAACATTCTAAACAATAGCAATTACGGATATAAAATTAAACACAACATACAAGTTTTACATACAATATTACACTTGATGTATATGTATGATATTAAACTGTACGCATCAACAAAAACACATATCCAGTCACTAACACAAATAGCACATACATTTTCCAATGGCAACAAAATGCAGTTTGGTTTAGACAAGTGCAGGACACAGCTAATTAGCGGAGGGCAACAGGAGTTTAGGGGTATCGAACTTGAGGATGGTTCGATAATTCAATCAATGCAAGAGGGGGATACTTACACATATCTTGGCTTCCTTCAATCTCGCTATATAAATCACACAAGCACCAAAACACAAATAATACAAAAATACAAAAACAGACTTACACATATACTCAAAACATACTTAAACTCAAAGAATTCATTTAGAGCAATAATATATACGCAATCCCAATTCTGACATATACAGTTGGTATTATACACTGGACAGAAACTGATCATCGAACGTTGGAAAGATTAACACGTACCACGCTCACAAAATACAGAAAACATCACCCACAGTCTGCGATAGAAACGCTGACCCTACCTAGGAAAATAGGTGGAAGAGGCCTAATAGACATTTTCAATCTGCATCACAAAATCATACACAAGCTCCGGGAATATTTTTACTTTAAACAAAACACATCATCACTACATAACGCAATAGTTAAAGCAGACACTAAATATACACCATTAATGCCATTCTGATAGTTCAAATGAACCCAGTAATATTACTGATCAGTGTTATACTTTTTACTTATTTCTATAACACCAAGTTCACTTTATTCATTCACACAACACCAAACTTCACGAATTATTTATTTATTTATGACATTGAATTCACAATTTATTTATTTGTATGGAATAATTTTAGAATTTGGACCATTATGGTCGATGCAATTTAACCAACTCACGTTTCTTCTTAACACTAAAAAATATTTTATTTAAAAAATTTCCAATTCGGCTTAATGTGTAAATATATATTTGTTAATTTTATGGACAAATGACATAAAATTGGGCTAATGCTTGTTTTGTATTTTTTTTGCTTTTAAATAAATATTGTTGACCATTTAATTTCTTAGGAATTTAGGGTTATTGAAATTATAAAGTTGGGAAATTATTTTTGGAATGTGAGTTAATGTAGGTTCATTAACTCACGGTTAGGATTTCACAACATCAGAATAAAATGTTAGCATGGTCTCAGAAGTCACTCCACGGAAGGCATCAACATGACCTAAGCCAAATTCCTGTCGACAATGAAGCATCGAACAAATGGCTAAGTATTGGAGATGTCTTTCCGGAGACTGAAGGATTCATGCTGGCTATCCAGGATCAGATAATCAACACGCGGAATTATCAGAAATTCATTATACACGATACAAATACACAACAGACCGCTGTAGGCGTGGTTTCAGTGCATCAGAAACCATACAACACATCACTAGTGCTTGCCAGTCTCTTGCGCAGGTGGAGTATTTGCACCGACACACACACACAATATCAAACCGCACAAATAATTAATACAACAAATCCACCCAACAGCGCCTAACTATGCTCTTGTTTCTCTGAAGCCGTTAATAGTAGGTAAAAATCCAAGCACAAGCTGAGAGTGAACCTTTTAATAGGAGAATAGCATAGTAATAATAATAATAATAATAAATAATAATAATAATAACAATTGACATATAATAATAATACAAAATTTCAGGTAAAACAGGTGCACTTCGTCGCTATTGTCAGAACTAAAATAAGGCTCATCTCCTAGTAAATTAGAGAGAGGAAAAGTATTTTAGGCATTCTTTTTTAAACAGGTGTAGATGTGTAATGCGTTTCATGCCTAGTGGTAGGCTATTCCAAGTTTGAGCTACATTAATAAAAAACGATTTCGCTCTAAGTGTTGTTTTAAAACGGGGCAATATAATAAATGGATTTCTTAGAAATTTTCCAACTTGCACTTTATTAATTAAATAATCCGCGGATTTACCATGCATTGCGGTAAACAAGAATAAATATTGTCTAAATTTCAGATAATTTTCGAAGGTACATCCTAATAAATTTTTTGAAAATGGTGTAATGTGATCATATCTGGACAAATTATAAACATATCTAGTAATGGAATTAAAGGCAACATTGAGTGTTCTACGATGTTCGTAACTTAGGACTCCCATTACTAGATCAGCATATGTTAGATGAGTAATAAGTAAAGAATGGGCTAATGCTCTTTTTTTTTTGTTTTAATAGGGGTAGATTTTTTAAATTTGGATAGTCTTTTCAATCCAGCATAAATATTAGAACAAATATGGCTTACGTGTGAATCCCATGTAAGGGTTGAGTTCATAATGAATCCCAAATTACGTGCCTTATCGACAAATGCTACAGTTTCTTTATAAATAAACACAGGTTGGTATTTAATATTTTCATTAATAGTGTTTATACGCAAAAGTCATTACTAGTGGTTATAGGTTGTGCCAAGACAGGAATTTACATTTGCTTACAATATTGAATAAATGTGGGATTCTAAAATGATTTTTAGATGATGTTCTGGAATATGGCCAATTAGAATAGAACTTGGCTATTTACTAACCGATTTTGATGTAATCCGGCGAGTAAGTTGGAAATAAGCTCCTAAAATAATTTTTAAATGAAGTTCTGGAATATGGCCAAGCAGGATGGAACTTGGCTATTTCTTAACCGATTATGATGAAATTTGACATGTTCATTGGAAATGGGATTCTAAAATGGTTTTTGGATGCAGTTCTGGAATATGACATGTCCGATGGAAATGGTATTCTAGGATTATTATTGGATTAAGTTCTCGAGTATGGCCCTCTAATTTGACCTTTTCTTAACCAATTTTGATGAAATTCGACATGTATGATGCAAATGATTTATATGAAATTTGGTTATTTATAAACTGATAATGATGAAGTACGATATGTCGAGTAGATTATGTAGATAATATTTACTTATTTATATGTTATTTGCGCGAACCCCTTGGATTGTAAATTAATATTATTATTTTCTTGAGAATACAATTTTATTAAAATTTCAATTTACTTAAGGTTTAATAACATTTTTTATTTTGAAAATATTTCTTTATATACAATGTTTCGTGGAAAAATGGCGTCAGATCCAGCAATAAGGTTGTCTTGGTTCGGTACATTTAATATTTTGACTTTCGCACTTGCAGAACTTCGCATTCCAGACAAAGCCACATATAATTGGCCATGGGCAAATACAGGCTATGGTAGAAATAAACCTACCTTTTCCATAGTTTGCCCCTGTAACTTATTAATTGTCATGGCAAATGCTAATTTGATTGAAAATTGTCTTCTCCGTAAAATAAATGATAAATCAGGATTTGCTGGTGCCAAATCTATCCTTGGAATAAATACCGTATCCTTTTCTGCACTTGAAGTACTTACATTCTGCAATAATTAAATTTGGTTTCAAATCTTTAACCGCCATTCTTATTCCATTACAAAGGCCGCGTTTAGTATTTAAATAATTCTTAATAATATAACAATGCTCCCTATATTTAACTTAAGCTTGTGAACCGGCATTCCTGAATGTGTAAGTTCATTAAGAAATATTCAGTTGGATAGTTCTGCTTATCCTCATCGTTTGCATCGTCAATAGAGTCAGAACTCAAATAGGTATTAATTTCTCTTGAAAAACGTAACAAAACTTCTTCGTTTATCTTATCTACATCTGTATTCTTTGGACATAAGATTATCATTTTGGAATACCGATCAACTTCGTTAGGTGATAATGTTTCCCCAAAGATTTCGGTAATTATCGAATCTTTACAAATAAGATCCGCTGGAATTTCAATAACGTCATCAGGAAGTCCACATTCGTTAGTTAAAGTTCCATCGCCTAGTTTGATTAACCAATCTCTATATTCTGAGTCAATGGATCTTACATTGTTTTGAAGCCTAAGAATTTTAAATTTTTTCCACAAATTAGTAAATTTTATACTGGCTTCGACAATTGCTGATTGATTTTCATGCACAAGTACGGGAAGTTTCTGCCTGAAATCTCCTCCAAGTAACATTGTTTTACCCCCAAAAGGGTTGTTATTTCTCATAATTTCCTTTAATAGTTTGTCAACTGTTTTCAAAGCAACACCAGGAGCCTTAGTTGATTCATCCCATATTATTAATTTGGCTTTGCGTATTGCTTCCGCGTCAACAGATGCCAATCGCATATAGGATGTAGAAGTGTCCAAAATTGGTACAGGCAATTTAAATTGGAAGTGGTAAGTTCTACCTTCATCAAGATGGTTATAGCTGCTATTCCTGTTGAAGCAACAGGTAAAACAATATTTGCCTCTTTACGAATTGTACATAACAATGCTCAGTATGTTTTTCCTGCACATCCTGGTCCATCAATAAAAAAACACCTGTGGGAATGGCATTCATTGTTAGCAGCATTCATTACAGTTTCAAAAGCTGTCTGTTGTTCTC
The DNA here is from genome assembly GCA_958295665.1 of Tipula vernalis. Classification (NCBI taxonomy): domain Eukaryota; kingdom Metazoa; phylum Arthropoda; class Insecta; order Diptera; family Tipulidae; genus Tipula; species Tipula vernalis. The sequence continues at coordinate 277,646,626 of OY282560.1, read as the reverse complement.
GATTAAATGAAGATTGCATATCTAGACCTTTTTGTTGTTCGAGCTGTGCATCTTAGTATTGAAGAGGTTCAATTAAATTGTTAGGAGGACACGGAAGTCCAAAATCAGAACAACTTTTATCGTGAAGCTTAAGTGTATCTTGAATATCTTTTAGAGCAAACATCTCAAATTGAAAACAGTGATCATTATGTCCTACATGACGATGAATGTAATCTTCACATATTTCTTTTTTAAATTTGTTAAAAAGATCAGCAGCATTAGAAGGACATGCAAAAACACAAAAATATGCAAACAGATCTCGTAATTGGCGTGGCATACCTACAATTTCAGCGTCTGCGCGTGAATTATCCCAAGTTGCGTCATCATTAAATAAACCACGTTGTTGAGCTGCTTCTTTGAATGTTGTGCTTGTATGACCTCTAAATGTTTTCAATTCTTCAAAAGATGAAACCCCTGACACATGAAGTAGTAACATTCGTAAACAACATTTTTCTATTTTATTATGTGTTGAGCAATTGTTATATTAGCACAGTCATGCCCTTTGTAAACATATTTGAATAAATATTTGACGCTTTGAATGGATGCACAACTCTCAACATTAATATCACAATTAAACATGGTACAATCCATCCATTGTCTACAATCTTACCATTAAGTAAAATGCTACCATTATTTCTTCTCCTGTATTTTCGATATCCATCACTGTTTGCTAATGTTTCGTTTTGAAATGTTTGCGGAAAATCTTTGCAAAGACTTTTGCTTCCACCTGGACCACGTATCATGTGCTTTGTTACAATAGCATGAAGTCTAGGGTAAATATTAATATTCGGTATCTCGGCAGATATAATTTTGTCTATTGCCGCTGGATCTTTTGGTTTGTCTTCATTTTTGACAATCAAAAGAACATGGGCAAGTGGAACTCCTCGTTTTTGGAATTCAATTACGCATATCTTCGCTATTAGAATACCAAAAATGTGTTTGTTGGAAATATCGTCCAGTAATTCCTGAAGTTTTAATTTGAATACACAGGCCACCAAATCAGCGCGGAATTCAGGGGATTGTCCATCTAATAAATTATCTGTAATTTCAACCCATTTTGGATTAGATGTCATTGTAATGAAAAAGTCTGGTTTACCATATTTTCTTACGATTGCTATGGCATCTTGATAATTTTGAACCATGTTTCTGGGCCTACCTTGAAAGGATGATGGCAGTATAATTGCGGGATCAAGCCTTGGTCGACAGCTTCACATTGTAGGAAATCCATTAGCCCACTGTACTTCTCAGCTCTAAGCTTGCTTTGGTTTTGCCGAACGTAATTAAGTCGGTTTGATTCAGTTTTTAAATATGCATCAACAAAATATTGTTGTGTTTGTTAGTTTTCCACTACACAAAAAAGCGTTGAAATCATTAGGAACAGATAGTCGATATCCGTAGTATTGCATTTTAGCAATTTGAATTCTTGGGTTTTAAGCTTGGCGAATTCTCATATTTAAAAGTGTTGGAGGCTGAAATAGAGGCTGGTCTACTCCCCAACTTTGGTTTGCAAATGGAAAAAATAAAGGTATTCCATGCGGGATCTAAATTGGGGTCTATAGCTTGCTTATTCGTTCAGTTTTCCTGGAATTTAAATTAGTAGAATTTACTCGACAATGAATTAAAAGATCACGTTCAAGCGGAGGTTCTCCATCAGCATTCTGGAATACATAAGCAACTTGATCAGATTTTCTGCGATTCCCATTCGCCGTTCCGATGCTTCATCTGGTTCAAGAACGTACAGTTGAGCGAATTTTCTTTGATCTCCATTTTTCGGGTACAAAGCTCCTGCCCTATGATAAATTTTACCATGTATTCAAAGATATTACGGGCCATAACCTGGAAGTGCTATATTGAACTAATAATGAACTATTAATAGATCGAATATTGTCAAAAAAAAAATTTCAATATTCATGTTGGTTAGTTATCAGTGGTTTTAATATAGGTAGTATTGGAATTGAGTCTAAAACAACCTTTCCCTTTTGTAAACAATGAGTAAAAAAGCTTGTCTTGCGGTAGCTCACGTGGAAAGTGGTTCGCGTTGCATGAACCACAACATACATTCATTTCCCCACATTTAAATTCTATAACGGTTGATTCATCAAATCCTTCCGTCGGCTCGAGTATATTGTCTGTTCGTTGCGTTCTACCATTTAACCTAATATTTTGTCGACATATTCTTTGTTGCTCTATTTTTCTTCGTTTTAAAGCAATACGTTCTTCTTCTGTCGTCAATCTGGGTCGTCCAGGCATTCTAAACATATTATTAACGGATATCCTAATATTTTGTCGTCGCATTCACTTATTGCCGTCGGCACTTGACGAAACACATTTAATAACATTTTAAATAAAACACTTGTTTTAATATGCGTGCGAAATATTAAACAAGTGTTTTATTTAAAATGTTAAAAAACAACTGAAGATAATAAGCAACGAAAAACGAAAAAGATAATGGATAGGTGAGATTATTACAGAGCACTTCATCTATTCATAAAAATTACAGGTGCTGATTTACCAGCGTATATAACATGATATGTTTTCTTAGTTTAATTTTAAATTTTATGAAATCAGTTATCCTATATAAATTCGGTATAAAGTGAATAGCGCTTAGCCAGCAACTGAAAAAAATAAACAACGAAAAATATAATGAATACTGGAAACTACCACAGAGCACTTCACCTATTCATAAAAAATTACAGGTGCCAACTTACCAGCGAATAAATTCCCAAATAAAAGGAAAAAGATAATATCCAATTACATATAATATCAACACACTAAACAAAGTCAATAGTAGTGTTTTTTTATTCGCTCCGGATAGCTGCTATCGAGAGCCGTCATTTTTATACGCCTAAATTTAAATTTGACGCGCTATTTGTTGGTAAACTAAACTTATTTAACATCAAACTATCATTTTTAATTCAATTGTTTACCAAAAACTTCATTTAAAAATATTTGGCTCTACTTATTTATGCGGAGCGCTATCGGGAGCCACTTTTTATATGACCGCTCTCGATAGCAGCTATCCGGAGCGAATAAAAAAACGCGACTAATAACGCTTCATATATAGTCGGCAACTAAAAAAAAAAAAATTAACAAAAGGAAAACTCAAAACCACCGAAAAAAAACAAAAAGAAAACGAAAAACATAATATTTGACCAACACAGTAAAAAAGGAAAGCAATGCATACTATGTTAAAAAAAATTTAGATGTTTCATTATCGGCTTCACAATTTTCGGCTTCATCAGCAAATTATAGTATTTTATAGATATGTAGATTTCTAGATATAGTTACTAGAATATGTCCCATTAGGGTAAGACTTGACGTCACAAGAAATACTGCAGCAATATTCGAGGATGTGGAATTGATTTACCTTCTGCAATATTCGTATATTTTGCCCTCAGAGCTGTTAGACCATTTTCCAGAACTAAATCAAACAATTACTTTACAATATCATTTCCATTGCACAAGTCGAATTAAACTATAATTGGTTAAGAACCAAGTTCCATTCCAATCAGCCGTATTCTAAAATTTCATCTAACAATAATTTTAGAATCTCATTTCCATCAGATACGTCGAATTTTCATTATCATTTAAAAACGGCCAAGTTTCATCCTAATGGATCATATCAAAAAAATTATTTTAGAATCCCATTTCCAACGCACATGTCGAATTTCATCATAACTTGTTAAGGAATAGCCATGTTTAATCCTAATTGGCCATATTCCAGAACTTCATCCAAAAATCATTTTAGAACCCCATTTCCATCACGGATGTCAAATTTCACCAAAAACCGTTAAGAAATAGATAAGTTCCATCCTAATTGGACATAAATAAAGTTTGCTAAGTTCAATTTGAAATGTAAAAGGTTCAATTTGAAGTGTGAAACCTGTATAATCCAGAAAATTATCATTATTTTCAATATTCTTTGATGTCCTTGTTCTTCATCATACTCATGAAACCGCATTTTATTGCTATTATTTTCACGATCAATTTAATTTACACCACTGCCTTCTAGTAATAGAACACTTACACAACATAATGGAAAATTATGTCAATTGTTATGAGCAGTCCAAATGCACAACTTATTTCAATAAAACATCTTATGTTAACATTTTATCTATTATTATTATTATTATTGGAGGGCCATGCGGGTGATCAGCCACTTCGCACTGCGATCTGAAAGATCTATTGTGCTGGACCCTGCTTAATTATCGGTCCAGTCAATATTCAGGTTCTTAATGAACCTGACAATACTGCCTCCCGGTACGTGATACATACTATATGGGCTTATTGCTCTCCCTCCTAGATGTTTACTACAGTATGTAGTTCCGCTAGAAAGACGGTAGCATTGGAGCCCAAATACCTCGAGAGGGTTGTCCCACTCCCGTATATTCCTACTCCTGCCCCGTATTCCGTTTGAGTTTACTCTTACGAGTTGCTGGGAATTGCAAATCGCCTGTAGGTCACCCAGCTTTACTACAGGAAGGCTAAATAAAACTGGAGGGTGCCTGGTATCCAGGGTCCGCATATTTTGGACTGATTAACCTATCAGCCATTCATCCATCGACATATGCTGTTCCACCTTAGATTAGGGTTTTTTGTCAAGGTTTTCTCCTTTAGCGCCGTACTTTAGCCTTTGTGAAATGGCCAAAAATGTGCCAAATGGTCTTAGTTACCAGTGGTTGCCACGAGTGTACGTGCTCACTTGCGAATTGTGAACAGGTTACCCCTTACACAATTGTACCCATCACGCAGCTGCCTAATGACAAGACCAGAACAGCTCACGTGATGCGCATCCTACTGGAAGGTTACAGAGCTGGTAGATTAATCTACTCAACTATGGTCCTCCCCCCCCCCTCCAATAGACGCCAAACTACCAATATTTTATCTAAGTTTAGTAAGTTTTATTTCTACAAAGCGTTTTTCTTAAAATATTAAACTTAACATATTTAGACTTAAGAAAATTACCAGACATAGGTAAGCTATTTTGTCAAAAGCATTTATGTCTATGAAAACATAAGCGTTTCGAGAAATCACTATAACTTTGTTTCTCAACACTTTTCTAGCATGAGGCTTATGAGTAAAACTCAATTTTCAATGATGTCTATATAAGCTACTACTCGTATGTCATATTGTCACAAAAATATATTGCTACATTCAAAATTATAATAGAGTATAACTGTATTATAGAATCCAGTGAAAACGAGACGCATATTCAAGTAGTAAAAAAATTACGAGACAGGTCGTCAAAGCTCTACTAAAAGGACCAATTAAAACTATCACTAGTATTAGTAGTAGACGTAATTTTCCCTTGTTCTTTGCAAAGAGGCCCTGAAACATTTCTGAATTAATTCCTTCACTGTTCAGCAGACAAGATCCAATCAAATGGAATTTTATTGTTCCTTTCTCGATAATTTCTATCTTTGTTAAAAACAAATCCTATCTTACAATCTCTTTTGGCCGCTTTTCTCAATTCAAAAAGGCCAAGGTCAGGCTAATCTTATTAAAATCGATATAAAACTATTTAAAATGTATTTTTATATCAATTTATTTTTTAATCGTTTTGATTGAAATAATTTGTTTTTTTGTAAATAATACTCACTTACCGAAACTAACCATAATCTATTATCTAACAAATGTAATTTTGAAACTAAAAATTATTTTGAACCGTAATTTTTTTATTTTTTATAAAATATGTTTAAAGCATCGATATTAATTCGAAGAAAATTAAAGTTATGTTTGTACAATGCTGTTATTAAAACAAACAAAATATTATTTATATCTGAATATGCCAACAAAAAAAAAAACTCAAGTTTTCCAAAAAACAAAAATTTATTTTTCTTTTGGGAAAAATCTATTATTTGCAATGAATGGTAATATATCAGGTTGATTCAAAATAGGAAAATGTAAGTAAATATTAGGTAGCATGATTACATATTTTGATGCAACCAAACTTTTTATATTTGTATATTATCCATAGAACATACATACATAAAACATAAAATGTTTGAACCAAAACTTTTATTATTACAAATAAATTTAAATAATTTTTATTTATATCTCTCTCTATATAGAATTTTTTTTTTTTTTTGGAACTGGAATTTTTTTTTTCCAATTATAAACATTTCGATTGGAATAGTTAGTTTTGGTGTAATTCATGTTTGCTTATATACTACATATAGTAATATATTGTATGCATATGTGTTCGATTACTATGCATTTATATTTCATTGTTTTATTGAAATGTAGTAGAGATAATTCTAACCATATTTACCTATATTGAATTTGCTACCGGTACGGGTGGGTATCCAAGTAGAAGCCAATTTATTAAATTAATTTATATTTGATTGATGAAGTCTATTGGACATATACCTTCAAAATAAATATAGTTGCAGCCAAATAATATTGAATGTTTTTACAACAATAGAGTACGAGTACATAAATGGTTTGAAATTCGATATATTATCACAGAATACACTCGCGTCATCTGAATAGGGCCAGATATATTTTTTTTTGATTTTGCTTCATAGCAGGCTTGATTGTTGTAATTGAGATTTTTTTTCTCTCAAAGTGAGTGAGAGAATTTGTAACAATACGACTGATACAAAAAACAAATGAATTTCAGAAATTACCGTTGTTTTAATTGTCCTTTGTTTTCATTAGCGCAAGAAAAATACATTTTTAATTGTTTCACCAGAATAGGGCTAGTTATAGTTATTGCATTACAATGACAAGGTATCGCAGAGTTTTGCAAACTACAGTTTATTTAAATTGAATAATAAATATGGGCAGGGGGAAACTTTTATATGTAGCTGGAAAAGCAAAAATCGAGGCGTACAAGTCGGATGGATATAGCAGTCATATTATTGCTGCAAAAATTGAAAGGAGTAAAGGTCGATCCACACGATGTGTTTTAACATATGTTTTAACAAACAAAAATATGTCTAAAAACACAAATGTATTTTAAAACATTTGTAAAGTTGAAAACCGCGTACGGACGTTCATTCAAAACATACTCGTATGTGCTCTATTTCAATTTCCGAAAATCGACCGTTTCTTATTTGTTTCTACAACATGAAACTTGGATGGCAATAGCTTAATCATGAGTCAGGCGATTTTAATTTCTTTAGTTTTAACAATAAATGCCATTAAAAACCAAAAGAAAAAGAAAAGATCATGGTCAAAGCCATGATATATCAGGAGATGTGAAGGAAGGTATGTTGCTCATCTGATATTTAAAGAGCTAAAGTATGAAGATAGAGCAGCATTTAAAAATTGTTCAAGGCTGTCAGTGGAAGCATTTAGTAAATTACACAGCAAATTGGGACATTTAATAAAACGGTAAGACACTGTAATGAGGGAATGCGTTAATTCAGAAACAAGGTAGGTTGGCTTGGGAAAAATAATGTTACTTAACTAATTAGTACTGTTTAAATTAATGTATAAATAATAGAATTATCGAATATTAATATAGAAAAATGGAGTCCACTGAATATTCGATCGAAAATCCCATTAAATCGAGGAAAACTCCCATTAACAAAGCCAAATGGAAACCTGAAATAGAGAAACAGAAAAGGTAAAGTTGGTTGTTACTTTTTAATTTGTTTCGTGTTTGATTTTGTATTCATTTCTGATATTCTGCTACAAAACTCCCTCTTGTGATTAAATGCAATCACAAGGGTGGCGTATTTAAATGTAAAGAAGTGAAAGGAAACGATGCACTTAATTTTGCTCATTCATTTTATGCCAATAAGACAAAAATGAACCAAGACTGTTTTATTTTAAAATATTGTATTATGCAGCCACCAGTCCGATGTGATCGTTCAAAAAAATATGGAAGCCGTAAATCAGTATCGATTTCTGACAAGCTTAAAAAATCATTTGGTAGCCTTATAACTGTTTGTTAAAAATTCTTCTTACGAGTTTTAAATATCGGCAAATCTCGAGTGCAGCATATTTGCAAATTGCATTTCCAAACGGGGGCAATTGCCAATGGATAATCGGGGTGACGATCGAATAGGAATCAAATTTGAAGATAAAAGAAGAAAAATAATAAAATTTATTAAACTATTTAAAATATTAGAATTGCATTACTGTCGAGGTAGAATTGCAAGGCGACAATAACTTAGTGGTGAACTTTCCATATCAAAAATGTGGAAAATGTTCACTGAAGCTAATTCAAATTTGAATGTTAAACAATCTTATTTTCGAATGGTATTTCGAACCAAATTCAACATCAGTTTTAAATCACCTTCAACTGATATTGGGTGAAATTCCACCTGTCTGCAATTAAAGGAAAATTTAAAAATAGAAATAAATACAGCAAACAGGCAAATGACTATGATACAGCTACGTGTTCACAAGCTGCGTAGTAAAGCGTTTTTCGATCAACTAAAATCCGAAAATGACAGGTTGCTGACTATATCGTTCGACTGCCAAAAGAACATGTTGCTGCCTAAAGTTTCGGATCAGGCGGCTTACAATAGTCGGCAACTTAATTTATATAATTTCGGAATGGTAGTAGGCACAAGTCACTCATCAGAGTTGACAACAAAAAATGTGTTTTTATACCATTGGACATAAAATGTACACCAAAAGGGGTCCAATGAGATTGCGTCGTGTGTTTATCATCGATTATGCAACACAAATTTTCAAAACCGACATACCGTTCGTTTATTTGCAGATGGCTGCGCTGGTCAGAACAAAAACAGTACTATGGTCGGCATGCTATTCTATTGGCTAGTGTCACAAGCTCCCAGAAATATTAAGCGCGTGGAACTAATATTTCCTATTGTTGGGCATTCCTTTATTCCACCGAACCGAGCTTTTGCTCTATTGGAGAGAAAAATTAAAGCCAAACAAAGTATAATTGATGTTGAGGAATATATAAATATATACCGTGAACATGGTACAACCTTTAGTGTTGGCCTAGATTGTTCAGTACTCGACTTGAAAACTGAAGTATCAAACCACATTAAACCACCTGGAAGTTGGCGTTTCTAATTTATGTAGTCTAAGAGGATGATAATTAGTCGCAAACAAAACGGTGCTTGTCTTACAAGAGGAGAACCTTTCTACAAAAACGACATTGGAGCGGCTAAGCCGATTTTAAAGAGAGGGAAGGTAAAACAATCAATGCGACCAAATCAAATTCCGATATGAGTGTCGGTTAAAAAGATAAATTTATGGACATCGAAAAGCTATTAAAAAAGCATTTCGGACATGAGTGGGAGGAAAATACAGCCTTATTATTTTATAAAAATATTATGAGTGCTGCGGGTGAAATTCCTGAAGAACCAAATGAATCTGTTATAGCAAAACGATTCTATTCCATTTTTATTTATTTAATTTAACCGAAATTAATAATTTTTGTTTTTAAAGCTCTTCAGAATATGATAATTTATTCAAAATTTGATAATTTCACATTTAAAAAATTGCAAAATCGGTTAAACTTTAGATCATAAGGTACCACTTATGTTAAAGTGGCTGATGACGCATATAAATTTACCAACAGAATAATGAAACCGCATAGTAATCGAGTAACCAAAGAAAATAAAATTTTTAACTACCGGTTAAGTCTGGCACGCCGAGTGGTTGAAAACGCCTTTGGTATTTTGGCAAATCGGTTTCAGGTGTTCTAAAAGGATACCCGATTAGATGTTTCCAAAGTTCAGGATGTCGTGTTAGCCGCTTGTGTGCTTCATAATTTTATAAAAGTGGAAGGTGGATTTAATAAAAACACTGTCGATAACGAAAACACTAAAACATTAAATATAACACAAGGAATTTGGAGGGAAAATACTTTTGTCACTCATGCCTGTAACCAACAGTCTGACCAGCCTGTAAGTGGATTTCGGTCAGCAACTCAACCAATGGATATCACAAATAAGTATACCCAGTATTTCAATACAATAGGAATGGTTCCATGGCAATGGGAAGCTATAAATAAATATAATTTTTAATAAATATACTTTTTTAATGTACATGCCCATATTAATTCAAATAAAAAGAATTCAAATATCACAAATTATAGTAATGGATTTACAAATTTCAAAATAAAATAATTTTCGTCAAATAAACAAAATTCGTGTTGAGCTTCGAGGGTAATATCAAAATCCAGTTTGGCAATTTTTTCTAGTTTTACGGTAACTAGTTTACCAAATGTGTCATTTTCATTAGGAATAACATTATTTTAATTTAAAGATTCCATCATTTTAGATGCTTGTTGCAGCAGAGGATCTGTTTCATTTACACGCCTTTTGTGAGTCCTTCTCAATCAGTTCATCCAACGATGAAACATCTATTGATTCAGATGCTGCATTTTAAAAATGCATCGTGCAAGGGGCTGTCTAAATCGTATACCTCTTCACTGAGTTTTTCATTTCGCCAAAACAGAATAATAAAAATATTGAAAACGTAAAAGAGAAAATAGAATCGTCTACTAACCCGCGGAATGTTGCTTTTCCCTGCCCTTGATCTAATATGCTGTTTTAAAAATTTTAGCTGTTCAAAACAAAAAACAAAAAAAAAGCAAAAACAAAATTCGTCATTTTCAATTAATATATTAAATAATTTTATTATTTTATTAATTTCTTTAATTATTTTATTATTTATATTTTAATATTTATTATAACACCTACACACTTGAACACTTCACGACATGTTTAATTTTTTGAGGTTATGTTTTATGTGAAAACATACCAAAATGGATAAAAGTCATTTTCGAAAATTACATATGTGTTCAAACATATGTAAACATAAAAGCAAAAACACATCATGTGGATAAAAAAAATAGTAACAAATGTTGACACATTTGTAAAAGTTCGTGTAAAAACACATCGTGCAGATGTACCTTAAGTCATTAGTGAACCATTTTTCTAAAGATTTTTAAGGCTATGGCGACAATATGAAAGGCGGCACTTATCAAGCCACCTCAGCACAAGATAGGCGTTCAATATTGTGAACGGCTTCCAATTCAAGTAAATCTCCGGCTAAAATCAAAGCTGAAATCGGGCTTACAACCAGTGTGTCATCCATACGACGTGTCATTAAGTCATCCAGGTATCTTAAACAAAGAAAACTTAAAAAAAAACACCACTTAATCTACAGAGAAAAGCAAAACGGCAAGAATTTGCTAAAACTTCAACATCGTGGAGTAACGAGTGGAAGAAGGTTGTGTTCTCCGACGAAAAAAAAAAAAACGAGCAGATCTCGAATTACAAATCGAAACCAAAAACGTAGAACTACGTAACCTTGTTCATGAATCACCAAAAAATACGCAATGGAAGTTTTCTGTGTACGTGAGAAAGTTATTTTATACAGCCAAGATGTACATTCTACTGTTTCTGAAGTCATTGTTGCTGGTGAGGCCGGTAGGCTCTTAATTATGGCAAATAGCGGTCGGTTGTATGAGAAATAAGATACATTGGTTCCTGTACGAAACAGTTGGATGCCACGCGTAAATATCGCATCAATAGTCATGCTTCCCAGCGTCGTATGTTTATCCGGATCAGTAGCTAAGCTCATCTGGAACTCGGATTGCATAAATTCAAGAAACCAATGGTTGTCCGATTTACTGATGTCTATATTGAAATCGCCGGTAAGAATTATCGATATATTCCACAACTCGTCTAGGTCACTAAATATCTGTGCAAACTTGCGTGTGTAACATGCCAAGTTTCGCAGCATAAACTCTCGTGCTTGCTTAGATGTGATCTGTGTCGATAAATATATAGTGATGATTAGGCATTGCTTACCGTTGATGTTGGCTCTTATCGCACATATATCGCCGAAGTCATCGATGTCTGCGATATTTGAAATATTGCCATTATTCAACTTGAGCAGTGTTTGCGCCGAAGCCGCAGTTACAGCATCCTTTTTCTCGTAAATTGCAATACCTCCTGCGTTTATCTTTCCACGCTTATGCAGCGAGACGAATTTGAAGCCCTCGATATTTATAGCCACACCAGTAGTGTATCCCATCCAAGTTTCGCTCAATGCTAAAATGTCCACTGAACTCAAGACAGACTTTGCACATTGTGACTCATTAAGCATAAATTCGTCGGCGCCTTTGTATTAAGAACTTCGACAACTTGATCGCCCAACGTTTGCATGCGATGATTGTCTAGCCTTGCTAATTCGGATCGCAAATCCCGAAGTCTTGGATTGTTATTCTCCACCATTTGGTAGAACGTAAAATCATCATTGGCGTTGGTTAAGAAGAGGCCATCGATTGACATGACTCTCGATAATGCTACATAAACCAACTGCTGATCTTGTGACTTGTTGTAGTGGAATACCACTTGAGAGAATGTACCACCCTGCGATTTATGTATGGTCATTGCGCATGCTGGCACGCAGGGGAACTGGAGTCTTCTACATTTCACAGTACCTTTTAACTGAATGGTAGCCGATCGTTTGGAAATCGGAGTTCAACTAGGCGACACGGATTTGCTCACGACGTTTGGTTTAGCCTTCAGGCGTAATGTTGCACCAATTTTGTCATTGTCGAACTGGAACCACAATCGGCTCGCCCCACAACTCGATTATCCCACAATTACCGCTAAATGGTCTGTATTGTCGTCCATATCAACTAATCCAATCTCTCCGAGCAGAGGTTGTTCGATATGCTTCAGTTCGCCGATCACTCCGTTAACAATCCCGTCGACCACATCTACGTTTGTTGTTATCATGTACGGCATACCAACGCACAATCGCAGCAAATATGTGTAACGTGGTTACGTTACATGTTTTGTTTGATCAAATTATAACATCAGTCCTTTTAATTATGGATTGATTTATCTTTCATATCTCTGTCATGATAATATCACTATAGTTTATTTATTTATTTAAATCTATTCTACAGTTAAAAACTTAATGAATAGTAAAAAAAGAATTATTATAGATTAAAAAGAAATAAAAGGAATACTAACAATACGGAACATGAAAAAACGAAATCTTTAAAAACGTAAAATGAGATTAAAAATTGCAATTTCTGATTGCCTTCCGAAAATACACTCTGGATCTCTCAAAATTAAATAAATGGTAAAACTCATTAAAAATTCTAGCCATTGACTTGGTTGGCTCATTGGAACCATAATTCGTTCTATGAAAGTCAACAAACAAAAATTCCCTTGGACACAAGCTTCTGGTAGGTACATAAATGCTCCAAGCAGAAATGAGTTCAGGACACTTAATGCGGCCACTAAGGGAATCACTAACAAACAAGGCAGATGCAATTTTTCGGCGTTTAACCAACGTATCAATATGAAGGCACTCACACCGAATCACATACGATGGGAGACTTCGCACCTGTTCCCACATAGGTAGATGACGATCAGATAAATGACCAAGCTTCCTGGCCATATAGATAGTAAAACGTTTCTGAATAGATTCCAATCTTGCAATATGCACATCCTGATGAGGATACCAAACCACTACAGCATATTCAAGGTGAGATCTTACTAAAGAAGTATATAGACTAACACACGAAAATGCATCCATAAAATCCTTTGTCATTCTAAAAATAAAACCTAACATAGAATTGGACTTTAATATTATTTTATCTATGTGTAACGCAAAAGTTAATTTCTGATCAAACAGAACTCCTAAATCAACAGTTGAAGTTACTCTACAAAGTAGATTTCCATCAAAATAATAATTGCCAATAATTGGATTGAGTGTTCTGAAAAACGACATCACCTTACACTTTTGTACATTGATGAACAATTTATTCTTAGAGCACCACTAGACAATATATTAATTTCAGATTGCAAAACCTCAGCATCACTTACAGATTGAACATGCATGGAAATCTTCAAATCATCAGCAAATAATAAACATTTACAGAATTTAAAAATATTAGGAATATCATTCACGAATAAAAGAAATATAATTGGGCCTAAATGGGACCCCTGAGGGACTCCTGAATGACAATAGATATAATCTGACTTAACATCATTCAATAGAACATACTGCTTCCTACCAACTAGATAAGAAGAAATCCATTTAAGAAAATTTGGATCAAGACCAATAACCGAGAGTTTTTCAATAATAATTTTATGGTCGATTGAATCAAAAGCTTTAGCAAAATCAAAGTAAATTGAATCAACTTGGGCGCCTTTACATAGATTCAAGTGACTCAATAGTGAATTTAGTAAATTGCAACAGATTGGTAGTCGTAGATTTTCCACTGGTGAAACCATGCTGGAAACAAGAAATTATCTCTTTAGTATGGAATAACAAATGTTTCGACACAATTAATTCGAAAAGTTTTGGTATAGACGAAAGAATTGAAATACCACGATAATTTGATATATCAGAACGGTTACACTTTTTGTAAATTGGAACAATGTGAGAAATTTTCCAAGCTGAAGGAAATTGTCCAGAAATTAATGATTGGTTGAAAAGATAACATAATGGAGTTACAATATATGAGCTCACACATTTAAGTATTGACGAAGGTATCCCATCAGGCCCACATACATCATTAAAATCTGACAGATATTCATAAATGTCATCTTCAGTTATTGATAGGTACGGAATGTTAAATTGGCAATTACTAACAGTAGGGTCGCTTTCAAAGGATCCGTAATTAACTTTATATACCGATTGAAAGAAACTAGCAAAACCCTCGCAGATTTCAGGAACCGTGCTCAGTTTACCTCCATTAAAAATCATTACCGATGGATAGCCAGTTGTATTACGTTTTTCGTTAACAAACTTCCAAAATGTTTTAGGGTTTTGTTTGATATTAGTTTCAATCACACTTATATACTGACAATATTTAGAATGAAATACAGATTTAAATTGTTCACGTAGATCAACAAATTTGGATTTATTCAGTTGACAATTATTGGATCTGAATCTATAGTAAGCTTTATTTTTACGGTTACGTAAGTTGATCAAATCAGAATCAAACCATGGTGGGTAATTATAGTTACGTTTTTTCCTCAAAGGTACGAATTTATCAAAAGCAACAAATAGTAAGTCATTGAAATTTTTTACATTTTCATTAACATCATTGGCTCGAAAAAAATCATCCCAACAAATGCCACGGAGATATTCAGAGAGACCAGGTGTGTCGCATTCTTTAAAATCATAAAACGAATCATCAAAAGAAAAAACCCGACATTTATCATCTCGATTACCAACATGAAATATAATCTCGAGGGAATTATGATGAATATCATTTTCCTTGAAAGATGTCAAAGACTCATGAACTGACAAATATTCCGTATTATTAACAAAAAATAAATCTAAAAACGAATTGTTATCATTACAAAATAAATTAACTTGTTTGAGATTGAAACTGAACAGTGCATCCACCACCGCTGCATCATTTGCAGATAGAATATCCGAAGGGAGTAACCCCAAAGACTAAGTTTCACTATCAACCAACCAATTAATATTACTTAAATTAAAATCACCTAATACAACTAAAGTATCATTATAATTAATTATATTAACCAATTCACATATACAATCTACATGACTCAAATAAACATCAGTAGGTGAGCTAGGTGGTATGTACAAAACATAGTCTAGCGTATTGGTATTTGTGCCAATCCAGTTTTATTCGTAGTGCAACTGTTCCAAAATTTCCGGTCATCAAATGGTGGGGTAAACTCTATATATAGATGGGTTTTACACAGAATTGAGGCTGTGAAAATCTGAATGTGAGATAGGTGAGATGAATTTTGAAGTTGTAGTGAGTGAATCGATCGTTTATTTAATTGTTGTTACATGACTATAGTGTCATAACAAAATAACTCAAACGCATAAATTTGTTTTATTTACCAAAAAGCCAAAGGGCTGACAAATTTTGCGTAGTTTTTTTTTTCGTTTAAATATATCCCTATTGTTGTGCCATCCATCGCATCCATAGCTGGGGCCGATGATGTTGATGAACACAGAAAGAAAAACAAACAAATTTGCATAATAATTACAATAACAAATTGGCACGTTTCGTTTAACACAGAAAAATAAAGTAAAGAATTTGACACCAATAATCTTTGCGCCCGAAAGTAGTCTAAGTAAAAATTACATACAAATAAAAGAAAAAACTTAATTTCTTTTTGAAATGCCATTTAGGGGAATTAAAATAAATAATGTATGACTTTGAAAAAATATTAACATTGAAAATATTTCCGTAAATATTTTATATATATAAAATTTGTAAAGTTCCGCGTGTTAAACAAAAAAAAGATTTCCGCATCTTCAACAAAAAGATTTCCGCAGCTTCAACAAAAAAAGATTTCCGTATCTTCTGTAAACGTTGTAAACAGGAAGATTAAATTGTAATATATAAAGTCATAAAATTGTAAATAGGAGCAGTGAAAAATCATAAGTTGAGTGGTAAAATCAGTTGTGAATATTAAAATCAGTAAAAGTATAAGGCCAATCGGTCCATCAGCTGTAAAGAATAATCTGTAATCAATATTAAACACATAAAAGAATAAATCAAATCTTAAAATTGTAGCATTGTAATAAATAATAATCAAAAATCAACTAAAGTTTTTAAAACTGAATTCGACAATCCGCAGTAATTGGTAAGTATAAATAACACAAAATACTAACATCTGGGTACCGGTGAGATTGAGTAATTGTGGAAGAAAAAAATATGGCAGTATTTATACCCGCTGAATAATCTTTCACACTTATAAGATCTCATCTTTCTCACAACTAACATTTAAACTCTCCACGATTAAATATATCACTTGGGTCATAGCCCCTACCAGCGGTAAGCGCCAAGTGACTATACAAGCTCCAAACCATCGTCCCCATATAACTACATTAAATCTATATTAAGTCAAGCTAACCACCAACGTATCTCATACCCGGAATTTGTCATACACACACGAAGTACAATTAACTGGACATAATATGTACCCGGTACATATAACAAAGAATTCCCAAACACCTATAAACATAACAAAGCATTACCATAAACCCAAAATATTGACACTGTAGGCTAACCTATTTCTGATAAAATACAAAATCCCATCACGATAAAATACAACAGAATCAATATCAGATACAAACATAAAATATTTAATAAATATCAGATCAAAACACAAAATACTATGTCGAAATATCGTAAACCATAGCGGATATCCAATCGTTTAACGGTGGAAGTTATATTTTTGAACTCAGCAAAATTTAAATGAGATTGTGAATTAATGAGTGCGACAAGAACAATTAAAGTTGTGTATGATTAAGGCTTATATATTGTTAGTTAAGTAATGTTAATAAAATCCTATATGTGGCCAGTGTGTAGTGTAATTGGATGATCGAGGTGGGTATTTATCGCCTGTCCGCTGTTTCAGTTAATTTAATTTTATTTAAATATCTTATTTCCTTGACAAAGAAAAAAATGTTTTGTTACAGTCGCGGCAAATCTAGATCGACTTAAGCTTTGGTATCAACACCCACCCTAACCGCTGAGCTCTAGCCTGCCAGTGATAGCCGCGAACCAAAGCCTCTAAGTTGATACATTTCTGTTAACCAACAGCTGTCACGTCAGAGCTGTTGCGTTACATATGGCAAACCACTTGTCTCTATCATAGTCTTCTTGAACAGATCGTTATGGCAGCTCGTCAATTCTTGTTGATCTCGGTTTACATTAAAGAGCCTGTTCGCCCCTGGTACATTTTCTCGGCACCTTTTTGGAAAGCAAAGCTTGACCGTTACCAATTTTCGTTAGGATTGTCGAGAACATCACATCTCTTTGGCGCATAACTTGTCGCAATGGATAATACTCCAGCGAATGCCAGAGCACTGCTCCCGCAATTGCTTGTTTGTACGGCTTGTAGATGGGAGTAGCGTTGACTGGTGGCAGTTGCCGCAGATCGCCGCAGAAGATTATGTACATCCCACCGAACGGTTCGTCGAAGTTTCCTGTGATATGAGTGAGGCGCGCATGTACGATATTCAGCAGATCTGCGCTCATCATGCTAATCTCATCAATGATTATTACTTTTACATTAGCGAAAACATTGCGATAAGCTTGCAGTGCTTCATGTCCCAAGCTGCTACACTGTCTTCTGGCCATGGTTATTCTGAATGCAGAATGTATTGCCGTTCCTTTTATGGCCACTGCAGCCTTGCCTGTGGTTGCACAAGCGACATACGCGTTGTGCGTAGAATTGTGAGTCTGCGCAAATCGGTTGTATGTTTCCATTAGTATTCGCAAAGTGAATGCCTTACCGCAACCAGCGGGCCCGGTGAAGAAGGTTTGAATTGGTCGACACACACCAGTGTGGTCATGTCAAACTTGTATTGCCTGCAGCACCAACTTTCGTTGCTCATCATTAGTCAGTCGTACCAATTTGCAGTACTCTTGTTTCGGCATCACGTTCGATCGCTGTCGAACAACTGACGAAAGCGCACCGCGTACCGGAATACTCGCGAAATCATCGTCGTTTGATTCTTCAAAACCAACTGTTCTTACAAATTCTTGGCGTTTCTGCTCGGCTTGCTTTACTTCGTCATCAATTTCATTACATATCTTGCGATACTCCTCAACGGCTTGTTCGATATTCATTCCAACTTCGTATTCTTTACGTCTAGACATGATCGAGTCTAATTATTCATCGTACGCCTGCAAAAACTTGTTTCTGTTTAGCAAGTCACACAATTCGTTTCGGAATGAACATACAATGTCACAATCTCTCGTTTCCAGTTAATCAGATAGGCAATATCATACTGCTGGGATCTAACAACACGGCTTTTGTCTCGTTTTTGGTATAGCGCATTAACAGCATTCGCCTCGATAGCGTTTACATTGGCATTATTGCTCTCATTGTCACCGCCATCATCGCCTTCATTACTATCAACATCAGATGTCGTAGTTGTGGCGATGGTCGTTGCTCGGTAAGTTCTAGCTGGCGAGTACCATGCCATGAAATCTGCAAGGCAAACCTCGTTCATGCCGTTTGTAAAGTCTTCAGAAACTCCTTCGTTGTTCATCTGCTTGATTGATTTGTGGGATTTAGTACGCTCGTGAGGCCACATTGTCGGCACAAAGACCACTTCACGACTTGATTCAGACATTGGTATACGCAGCAAATACCAAGCCGCTTCCTGACTGCTCATTTCGACACTAATTAACATCTTGATGCTGATTGTCTTAAGAATAGTGGTGTAATCATGGGTTAAAAGAATTTATCCGTAGCGTAACATAACAGATGGTCGATTTATCGATGCCCGCACACAGTCCAAATAGTACGGTAATGTTACGTTTCCGTCAACTAAGAATGTTTCCAACGTATCATAAGATTTTTGTTCCAGTAGCTCCTGCAATTTTTGCGCACGTTTAACTAAAATTTCCCGCCGACTGTCGCCTTTGGTGATAGGTAATAAAATTCTTGTTTTTTCCATTGGCCAGTATGGAATATTAAATCGACAGCACTTGTTATTCTTTTTATAGCACGTAAACGTGTCTTGTGTATTTGTCGCGCATACTGTGCCTCGCTCAACATACTGTCCTCATCGGACTCGGAGCAGAGGTCGGTAATTAGTTTTACTGTCTCAGGCATCTGTTCACTAACCGTTTCTCTGGGATCGTTTTCCAGCCAAATAAGTATGTGAGCATGTGGACTACCTCGATGTTGGAATTCAATGCGCTTGAAATAATCGACGACTCTATATCGACCAAAAGCATTGAAGCCTTTAGGTGATGACAAGATGCCCATGATGGTTTTCACCAGACGATCGAAGTATATACAGCAAGTTACTGGGTCTTCATTGACAAGGTTTGTACGCTGCAGGGCATTTAATTGTTGCAACAAATCCAATAGGTCATCTTCATAGGTCGGCTCCAATGCAAGTTTTAAGTCTATGTCGTACGCAACAAGTTCGGCCAACGGATTTCATTGGCACTTAACGTAAGAAACATAATCGGTTTGCCTAACTGCCTAATCATAGCAAATAGGTCTTTCTTACGCTGAGCCCAATATTGTACCGAGTTAGGTATCGAATTCAAAAAAGACGAATTCTTTTCAACGCACTCCTCTAAAAATTGTCGGTCTTCGACCATCTTGCGTGTAATGTTGGTTGTCAATCCCTGGTACTTGAACGTGTTATACAGTCCTTCCGTTACACGTAACCTTAATATCTTCATTGCCATCTACAATATATGTTGTAATGTGACTCCAAGACGATCACAATGGCGCACCTCACTCGTTGCCACCATAAATGGTGTCACGCGCACACTCTGCCGAAACAATCTGGCTCGTCCTATGTAAATCGCCGGAAAAGATAGTTTTTCTGCATAGTCATCATATATAATCGAAAATGGTTGTTGATTCATACCGGAAGCTATATCCAAACACTGATCTTCATTCCATATCATGGTGTGTTGATGACTGTGGTGTTTTGGAACACACGCAGTGGTGGTGTTTTGTGAACGCACCCATAACTAAAAAGGGATTAATTGAGATACACACAATGAGAGTACACGTGAAGTGAAATGGATTAAATTGCAAGTCATGCTGTATAATTTATAAATAAATAAATAAATATAATGATAAGTGTTTTATTGTAATGAAACATAACAATGACCAATCAACAACTCAGCATCGTTATTGTGTTCTATCTTTTCTAAAATGTCCAGATCGTTCTGTGAGAAATTTCCTTCAACGGTGTGTCGCTGCCAGTTGCCTTTATTAAGCGCTGCTGGATTTATCGTAATGTTGAAGTGCTTGTATCATGGAGTATTAATAATCCACCAACCATCCCCAGATATTCTCCATTATGTTAAGGTCTGGGAAATACGGTGGTTATGACAAAAGGTTTACGTTTTGATTTCGGAGCCAGGTTTTAAAATTGTGTGCTGTATGGATGGGTCCATTATCACCCATCCATACAGCACACATTATCAAAACGTAGACCTTTTGTCATGGCCACCGTATTCCCCAGACCTTAACATAATGGAGAATATCTGGGGATGGTTGGTGAGAAAAGTGTATGAGAACGGGACACAGTTTAATGACAATCACTAATTGAGGAAATTAAAGCTGCGTGAGCCACAGTTTCGTTAGGTTATTTACAATCACTTTATGATTCAATGCCTAAACGGGTTTATGAAGTGATTTCCAATAAAGGAGGTCACACTCATTAATAGCAAAACCATAGACAAATTACTTTAGTAATTTGTCTATGGCAAAACTACAAATTTTAAATAAAAACATGTTCACATGAAGGAAATATTATTTTTTGTATTTTTTTTTTTACATTTCACTAAGTGGCCCTTTTCTGATGAAACAATTAAAAATGTATTTTTCTTGCGCTACTGAAAACAAAGGGTCAACAACAACAATAAAAACAACGGTAATTTCAGAAATTCATTTTTTTGGAATCAGTCGTATTGTTGCAGTGTTATAAAGAACAATAACTTCCACTACGAGTTTGTAACAAGCTAATGAAAAAAAAAAAAAAAAAAAATTCATTTGTTTTATGACAATTTCCTTTTAGAAAATTCCGACAAACATTTATGAATGAAATTAGGAAACAAAAACTAAACAGCAATTTTTTGGGAATAGGGCCGAAAGGCCGAATGTGTCGAAAGGCCGAATATTTCGAAAGACCGAATGTCGAAAGGCCGATTGTGTCGAAAGGCCGATTGTGTCGAAAGGCCGATTGTGTCGAAAAGCCGAACGTCAAAAAGCCATTTGTGTCGAAATTGATTTTAATTTATCATCTTTTTATGAAGGAAAATTCTCCAAATTTACATTTTTATCAAAATTTTTGTATAAAAATGTTTAATAGTAAATCGCCTTAAATATTAAAATCTTCTAACATTTTTCTTGTCATATAATTAAAAATTAATTAATTAGTAAGAAAAGAAAAAAAATGTTCATAAACGAAGTTTTACAGGTATTCTTAGAACACACAAATTCACAGTTCTTGGCCTGGTTTTGCAGTACTGTCAGAAAATTTGCAAACGATTTTCCTTTTTTTGTGTTTGATGGTGTGAAATTTGTATGTTTCCGTTGTAATATTTTTAAGAGGGAAACAGTACGTGTCAAATTTTTCTATTACGTCCTTAAATTTAATTTCTTCGGTTTGAAATATATGAACGTATTATAAATGTCGATCCCTTCTTCACCAATTTTATCCAAAAGAATGGCAATTTTAACTTTTTCGGTTGATGCGTCCTTTCCCGTTGCAGTAAGATATATATCCAGGCGTTGTTTCCATTTTTTCCAAGTTTCAGCCACGTGTTTCTCGAAACACATTATTGGAAAATTTTCGTTTGCCTCAATTCCGGCTGACATTTTTCTCAATTTTATTTTTCACCTGACACCATGTAATATTCTTAAGTATCTTTTGTTTAATAAAATATGATTTGTTTATCTTTTTATTTATATTTTTTAATAATTATTATTTTACTTGTTACAATGTGTACACGTGTAAAGGTTGATTTATATTATCAGTTCCTTTCAGTTCCTACTCGTATCGTGTCAGACATCATCAATTTATACTATCCGTACCTTTGAATTCAGGCATTTTATTCGTATGATTATTGTATACATATATTTGTATCTTTTGGTTATGTATAGAGTAAAACACACAAAAATACAAAAATTTTAGTAGCAGTTTACAATTTTTGTTTGTTTCGTTATTCTTTCGTATTATTTCGCCTTCAAATATCAGACAAAACATTCTTTTCAACAATATGTGTCTGTGTCGGTACGAGTAGGAATGGAAAGGAAAGGATAATATAAATACTCCTATAGAAAATATATGTAACAATGTTTTTTTTGTCTGACACGATACGAGTAGGAACTGAAAGGAACTGATAATATAAATCGACCTTAATTCTATGACTTTATTTTTAGCTTGTACATCTCCGTTATGACTCCATTATCTTAATGCTAGATTTACATGAGGTTTTCTATTACAAACTTAAGGTAGGTTTACAAATGTGTTATAAAGGTAGGTTTATACTACGATCTAATTATATTACAAAGCGAAACATTTTATTTCATTGTCTCTTTTTCTATCATATACCTGTACATAAATGTATTCGTTTATGTAAATATAATTTGTTTTGGCATCTCTCAAACTATTCAGTTTCATAAATTGTTTAAAAGAAATCGAAATTTATTAGCGATAAAAAATTAAATTAAGCAAAATTCCAAGTTCATTAAAACTATGAACAACTACGAAACGGACGACTTGTATTATCCCAGGTTGTAGAAAACAGTCATCCAAAAAACACTTACGCTTTTATAAAGTACCTAATAACAAAAAAAAAAAGCGAAGCTGTGGCTAACAGTTTTAAATTTATGATCTTCGAATTTAAAAAGTGTGAGTTACATTTTGACCAAACTCATCTAGGAAGACATAGATTAACGAAAATGTTGTACCAACTCCATTTTCAAAGAACGTGACATTTCATTATTTATTAATATTACCTTGCATTTTCGGGCAATCCGATACCCCGTACCCGTAACCTCGTCCTGAAGCAGCTTAAGTTTCTCTCAAATTAAACTAAAAATAATTGTTAACATATTAAGTTATTATATCTCCTAAATTCGATTCGAAATAATCACGCGTTATAAATCTACGAAATTATATATCATAATAGCATTTAATATTTAATGGTCGAAAACACTTTAATCAAGGTAATATATCTAGGTCAAATTTAACGTCACAATATTTCCAATCACGAAATGTAGGTGATTAAATAAAATTTGGGGTATTACACACAGTGATCTATTTGTCATAAATAATAAATAAATAAATTAGTTTCTATTGTTCCAAATAATCGATTTGTCTATAAAGTTAAATTCGATTAAAATAAAATTAACAAAACACATCTTGGGATCTATAATCATCTTATTAAGACTCATTTATTCAATAAGTACTTTTACAATTACTCACCTGCTTTTGTAGCATGTACCCCCCATTTAAATCTCATTAATCAAAACAACACAAAGAAGAACGGTTATAGAAAAATATAAAATTTTCATTTTTTATTCGAACTTTGTTTTATAGCTTTTCCGACAAAAAGCGAAAAATTTTTTTCAAATGATTTTTACATTCAGTAAAGTAATTTAATTCTATTGTTTCTGGATAGATATTAAAATAAAATACAAAACGAGTAGAGATGAAAATATGAAGATAAAGCGGAAAAGCTACAAAACTGTAAAATTTTCGTTAGATGATATACAAATGCTGCATATCTCTACATTTTGTTTATTATTTTTTGAAAATTATTTTTTGTTATTTTATTTAAATAAATAAAACACTTAAATCTATTGATTAATAAATTAACAGATTTTCTGAATTTTTTTTCGTTAACATAATAGGGAAATGGTAATAAAAAATGATATAAAAAATAAAACCGGAATTTGCGAAAATTAATTGTTTTAATTTTATTATTATTGTTTACATTAATTTAGAAAGACGTAAAATGTCAAAAAATGTTTTGTTTTTAATTAAATTCAACTTGTGTTTTCATTTATCTGCAGAAACATCAACACGCCAACGAAACTACACTACATTACATACAGCATACATAAGGTGTCCACATTATTTAATGCATTAAATTGATTTAATTATTTTTTGATTGTTTTATGCAAATTATTTTGTTTATTATTCATCAAGGAAGCTTAAACATTTTTCCATACTTTTAAGCTTTTAAATTCGAAATTTGAGGAAATAAGAATAGTCTTAATTAATTCTGCTACGGCCTTTTAAATGGCCCTGAACGTGACAATATTAATTATCGGAAATAGACTATATATCACTGAAGATTATGCTTGTGAAAAGGTAAAATGTCGATACGGCTTAACTTTAATAGGAAATAGTGGTTTTTAACCGGTCGGGATAAGGGGATCCTGTAACCCCGTGAAAATAAACCGCAATCAAATGAAAATTCTTCTTGGCCTAAAAAAATAATTTTACATAAAAATTCCTTACATACAAAAAAACAAAATAATTTAAAATGATTGGTATATTAAAGACAATTCTCATTTATGCAAGCCAATCTCACCGAGAATGGTAAGCCTATTACATGAAAAATTGTTGTTCGGCTCGAGCTGTATCAAAAATTTAGACAACCATATCCCCACCGCACCATTCAAAGACTTCGCCAGAGAAGGTAAAAAACGAAGGAAGTTCAGTGACAAGACCGCTCAAAAGGTAATTGGAAATGAGAAAATTTCAGTACAGCAGACATACATATGTGTATGTATAATCACAAGTAAATATTTTGTCAAGTTTCCGTTTTTTGGAGAACTGTGGTAATCAGTCGCTTTTATATATTTTTTAATCCAGTCAAATCAGAACTGATTTAACGAATTGGCCTGTTTTAGCGGAAAATAGGGCTGAGGAACAAATCAATATTAACCTTTTTGGTTGGAACTTCTTCCGTATTATTGATGCAATTGTTGATTATTATGATGAAAATGAATGTTGATTATTAGGCCGAATGAATAAAAACCAACTGTGCGTGGCGATTATAGTGATTTATACAAATTATCAGTCATAAATACAATAATTCTGACTCTTTTAGACGTTGGAGTCGGTATAATATGCTACAGGTGGTTATCTTCGAAACATATTAAACTCATTTAATTAAATAAATAGAATTATGTCTATTAGTCGATTTCGTTGAATTACTGTTCGTAAATACTAATATACTTCTCGTGTTAATCGAAACACAATTAAAATGGTCTAACCACCGATAGCATATTAGAAATTACATGAATTAATTAACATTCAACAAAAACATTGATAAAAAGTAAAAACAATACACTCCTAGTAGTCAGAATAATGACTGTAGCAGGAGCAAAGAAAGCTTTAAGAAGTATAAATAATAATTTTTTTTAAACAATAACATTGTTGCTGTTATTCACATTTAAAAATTAATACTAAACCAAGAAGAAAGAAATTTTATTACACTTTAACTAATCTTTAACAAAATTAAAATATATATTATGGATTTACATCAAAAAAGTTAGCATTAATCACAAATATAATTTCAACTTAAATATAAACTCTTCTAGCCTGTTAATATTCCTTAAATCAGCTTGCAATGTATTGTATTGAATCAACCCATTTACAAATATATATTGTTTGAAGAAATACTAGTTTTATGAGACGACGAAGCAACATAAAAGTGAGATTGTCTACGTGTGGCATACGAATGAATTTGACTAACTTGAGGTAGAATTAAATTGCATTTTATTAGATTGAGTTTAACTTTCTTGAT
This sequence comes from Tipula vernalis, assembly GCA_958295665.1. Classification (NCBI taxonomy): domain Eukaryota; kingdom Metazoa; phylum Arthropoda; class Insecta; order Diptera; family Tipulidae; genus Tipula; species Tipula vernalis. Next base: position 277,620,366 of record OY282560.1, on the reverse strand, counting down.
AAAAAGAAACATTTCATACTTCGATAACAAAATTAATGGAAGTACTTTTACATTGTAAAGTTCTTTGGATGGAGTGAGCCGAGGTAATTGAAGAATAATTTTTAAAGCCTTATTTTGGAGAATTTTTAATAGTTTTATAATATAATCGGCACAGGATAGCATTCAAATAGCATAAATGGGAATGAACATGAGTTAAGGAACGGTCTTAACTTTAAATTAATGAACGGTCGAATTCTTTTCAATGCAAATATTATTGGGCAAAGCATATTTTTCAAAAATGTTATATGATATGACCATGATAGTTTAGAATCAATAATAAGACCAAGATACTTGGCATTGTCAATCTGCATAAATTGTGCTCTTCTATTAAAGTTAAAAATAGTTTGATACATTATATTCAAAAGTTTCTCTTGGTCTGATATATTTCGAAGCACGGCTCTAAACAAAGACCAACTTCGCAATGCTTATACCATATTCTGGTCTCCTTTCTTATTCTTTTACCATTTTTATTCCTCTTTAAGCAGCAAACAGCACATTGTCGCCTTGGCTCTTTTCTTATAGCATTCGGTGGAATGTGGCTATAGCAAAATGGCGAGATGTAAGCCTGAGTGGGTTAGGAGTCGTGCTTGGTCTACATTTTGGGGTTTGAAAATTTGGCTTCGAATATTTCTCAATATGATTCTCCACCAGCTGCATGCGGTATTCCATCAAATCAATCTTCTTTTGAGAAACTTTGGAGTATATCATGTAGGAGTTCTAAACAGCTTTATCAATGAAATGCCGAAAAGTTTTCTTATAGTACTTATGTTGTTGCTTTCTAGTAGAAGAGTAGTATAACATCTCTTGATCAGAACGATCTACTCCACCCATAGTATCATTATAATCACAAACTACTTTCGGTTTTAGAAGTTCTTTTCCACATTTGATTTTCACCATTTTTGTGGTAGCATTATGTACTGTACTCAAAAGACAAACTGGTTTTTTATCCTGCCACTTTAAAGCCATCACCTTATCCCGCTGAAAGGCTTGGATTTCTCCCTTTTGTAGCTTTCCTTTTGAGAACCATTGAGGCAGGTCCTTTCTTCTACTGTTTACAGTCCCATAAATATCCGTTTGTTTCTTTATAAGGGTATCCGCAAGTTCACGAGACATGTACCAATTATCTACGGTTACACAATAACCTTTCGACAAAAAATGGGTCATCAAATGCGGGACAACTTTGGTAGAAATTGGAAATTCATCATATTTATCGTTGTAAACTGTGCTCTTTCCAGTGTACAGAAGAAAATCACAAATGTATCCTGATTCAGTCTCACGAACCACAAAAAATTTGAGCCCAAACGAGCTCTTTTTTTTGCATTGAACATTTTCCAGTCAAGACGCCCTTTGTATAGCATCAAACTCTCATCTAAGCTAAGATATTTCTGGTGGAAAATACACTTCACGAAATCTGTTGCGCAAATATTCCATAATATAAAAAAAACTTGCACAATTTTGGATTAGGATGGTTGACTAGGTCCAAGTTTTCATTGTCACTAAAATGCAAGAACTTCATAAACAGAAGAAATCTATTTCTGGGCATGAGTTCTTGAAAAACAGGTACATGAATGATCTTTCATTTGGTCCAACACCAGATTCCTTGAAGTATCAGAATTCCTAGAAATAGTATCATCTCATATTCAGAAGTAGGTGTCCATGCTTTATAGAGTGACCTTTCTTTTGGGGGGTTTTGGCTTATCCATTGAGCTGCGTATCTGTTTGTCTCCCATACAATGATATCAATCATTACGTGATCAAAATAGCAAATAGCAGCAAAGAAACACACGTTGAACGGGAAAATCCCGGAATAGCAACGCAAAAAAAGAAAGATAGACAGAAAGACAGCTTGAGCGGGGAAATCCCGGAATAGCAACGGAAATAAACATAAATAAATTCGAGCACGTCCAAATCGCGGGATGCGTAAAATTAAACCAGTAGATGCTGCACGCATAAATCGCGGGATACTCGGTCAGAGGGTTAAGAAGTTATGGATAATGGTTAAACCATATTTCATGTTTTCAATCAATGTTGAGCGATATTCCGCTTGATATACTATTATAGCATCGTCTGCATACATTTGCAAATTTCCACGTATCGCTAAATGTAATAGACCTTTGATGTAAAAGTTAAAAAAATAAAGGACCAAAAATTGACCCTTGGGGCATGCCAGAGAGGGTTGTTCCATAATCACTTTGCGTCTCATTTACAAAAACGAATTGCGTTCTTCCAGAAAAATATCATGTAATTATAGCTAATGCTGATTTAGATGGATTGAGAAATTAAAATTTCTCTATTAAAATAGCTGGATTAACACAGTCAAATGCTTTTCTAACAGCTATGAAAAGAATTAATACAAAATATTTTTTCTCCAAAGCTGTATAAATGCGATCAAAGATATTTAGAACAGCAGATGGAGTACTTGATTTTTCTATAAAGCCGAACTGGTTAAGGTATAAAATTGAATTTTTTTTTGAAAAAGTAGATTATTCTTTGTAGTAAAACCGATTCAAATATTCTAGAGAAACTGTTCAAGATAGAAATTGGTCGATAATTCTCCATTATGGTTTTATCATACTGTTCATGTAGAGGAATCACTTTAGCTAATTTCAGGGAATTTGGAAAAACTCCGTCTATCAGCAATTGATTAATAAGTCTGACAAGAGTAGGTGCTAAGTAGGACTTAAATCTGTTAATAAAACGCATTGATATGAAATCGGAGCCACCAGCAGAATTTTTATTTAATTTGGAAATTGCTCGTTAGTAGCTTCAAAAGTAAGCTGACTGTTAGTTCTGAATGTAAAGTAGCTTTTAAAGTGGGGTATTATCACAGAATATATATAAACAGAACAATATCTTATATTGCGCTTTAATCCTAAGTTTGTGAACAAATATTTAAATTAAGATTTAGAAAAGATAGAAAAACAATGTTGTATGGAATCAATGAAACAAAACAAAAATACAGAAATGTTTGTACCCACCTCTTTGTTTTGATCAATAAAAATCAGTACAATTTTAAAAGGAAAGGGAAATCTTTACACTTTGTAATGTGTCTAAAAGAGATATACGTTCATAAATAATTTTTAATTTTGGTCTAGTTAGCTTTGCGAAACTTTAAAATCAAATCAAAAAATAAACAAAGGACCTCTTATTGTTTTCGATAACGGGATACCAAATCGTATCAAACAAATAATAAAGACAAAAACAAAACTTGAGTAAGGTTGTGTATGTGTTTATGTATCATTTCACTTTTATTCGTATAGTTTTGTATCTCGTCACAGGTGTACTGTACAAAAAAAGGCAACATCTGTTTACGAAGAAGACATGGAAATAACAGACTATGATGAAGAAGAAATAGAAGATAAGTCTGACGAAAACAATAGATATTTTTTGAATGTAAATAGTTTTGAAGATGCTAACATAACCTTCGAACAAGCAGAAAATGATGTAATTCTAGATTTTACCGAAGAATTGGATGAAGTACTGAAAAACCTCACGAAAATTTTAAAAATGATCAAATCCTCTTCGGTAAAAAAATAATATATTACAAGGATATGTTAATGAATAAGAAAGTAACCCATTGCAGTTGATGTTAGATATCCAAATACGATGGAATTCTTTGATAACTATGATCAAACGGGTTCATCAAATAAAGGAACCGGTAAATAGAAATTCGTATTCGAGCAGTTAAACGAATTTGGAACGGAACTTAGTACAAATTTATCGAAAAAGATTAAAAAACGGATGGATGAACGTCGCGATAAAACTCTAATGACTATAATAATCTTTTTAGAAACTGGTAATATTCCTCGTTCCAATAAATTTTTCGACTACTCTAAAAAATACGCCGCTATTGAATTGGCCGTAAAATTTTTTGAAAGAATTCATCCATTTGAGTGTGGTAAGACTCATGATGACTGTGAGGGTATAGTTGAAGTAGAAACAATCTCAAGTGAAAATGAACAACAAGTAACTCACAGTACAACATCACTGCAACAACAACTAGAAGTCGCAATTTCTTCAATTAGACAATTTGGAGAACAGAATGAAATTAATAGCTCAACATTGCTGAAAAAAGATTTCCTGTTGTTAAGCAACTCTACAACCAGGACAGAAAATTTAAATATTTTATTTAATGATTTGCTTACAATTAAGCCAACGTCAACAGCGACGGGACGCGTCTTTTCAATTGCGGGTTTAACTAGAACAAAAATTAGAACTCGCCTTAATTTCGAAACATTTAATGGAATTGTTTTTTAAAGTATGCATTTTTAAAAATGAAATAAATATATAAGTTTCTTATGATAAATATTAAATTTACATGTTAGATTTATTTATAATTATATTATTATTTGGTATTATTTTATGAATTGTTATTTATTTTATGTAATGAACTGCAAATGAATAAAAACTCACGAAAAATTGGAATACTATATATAGTATATTTTTATTTATTATCCAGATATTCGGATTATCCGAATAATTTTATTTGTAAGTATTCGATATTCGGATAATCATAAATGTCGGATATTTGGAAACCCTAGTCACACGTCTAACATATTAAAACGAATTATTAAGATTTAAAGAACACACAGACGAAATACAAATCAAATTATGAACAACATTTAGCGGAAGATAGCCACACATACACTAATCAAGAAACCAACCTAAAAATTCTACACAGATTTAGCAAGGGCAACTTAATGGATAGAGTGGAAGAATTTGAAATACTATATATCAACAGCGCCACAACGCATTACTTCTTAATGATCAAGCAAACTTTAAAACGAATAAATTATTTGACATGATCATGGAAATAGAAAAATAATTTCATCACAATTTGTACGATAAATTTTTTAGTTGTAAATTGACAATGACGAAGAGCGAAGCTCGAAACCGGTCTTAGAAAGTTTTTTAAACATATATCACGATTAAAGAAAGACAATAAAGTTTATGTTTTTTAAAAAAAATTTTAATTTTAACTTAAACACGTGATACACAGCAAAAAACCAAATAATAATGGAGCATAACCATTATTATAATACTTGAAAAGAAATAATTTGTCATCTGTTGAGGCAAACGAAATTTTGAACGATTTAAAGCTTGTAATGTTCAGTTGACAAGTCAAATACGATTTGTTTCAAGAAATATCTAAACCGCTTATAGGTATTTAATTGAATGGACCAAACCCTTAGAAGAAATGAAAATTTTTGAATGGACATTATTAAAAAAATATTGGAGAAAAATGAAGTGATTCATTGCCTTGAAAAATTAATGGAGAGATGATCTAAAACTGTCAGACGAAATAAGCCGTGTTAATATTTTTTTCTCCTGAAACTCCTTTAAACTGGAATAGTAATAAAGAGCAATCCGATAAAAAATTGGTCGATATACTTACACATTTAAAAAAAAAAAACGAAGTTCCCCCTGAAAATTTATTGAAGTTGCTAGAAATACGCTTGTGTTTACCTGCAACAAATGCGGCAGTAGAACAGAGTTTTTCGGTTAGCAATAATATATGGACCGGTGATAAATCAGCTTTGGGACTTGATACTTTGACTGCACAGGCTGTAATTAAGGTCAATAGCAATAAGAGCTGCAATGACCTAATGATCGAAGTGAAACACAATGATGGCTTAAACAAGTAAAAAACAGCAATAAATATATTTAACTACTCATAATAAACTTTTTTTTAAAGAAACAATGAATGTCCCTGTTTTCATTTTTCATAATTTATTTATCTGAAATTTTATAAATTGATTCACCAATTATTTTATGTTATTTATTTAATAATTTTGTTATATAATAAATAGCCATTTACAAAAGATGTTTTAGGTCACGGTGCGAGATGCCTTGAACCACATGGCCCTTCAATAATAATACTAAATAACAAAATGTAACATATTTTCGGGCGGTGTAGAAGGTCGTAATAAAGTTTAGTAGGTAATAAAAAACACACTTGGCAGCATTTTTTTGTACTCCTGCCTATTAGGGTAGGATTTACAATTGTAAATATTTTTTTCCACTTTTGTTTTGAACGGAAAAATGTTTCGATAAACACTCCGTTTTTAATTGTTTTTGTTAAGGTCACTGCACGGTAAGGATATAAATTCGAACAATCTGAATCCAGTCATTCATCCAATAAAATCACCCAAATATTGTCATGCGACGAAAAATATGTTCCCCTATTTCTTCTCTCGAACCAAAAAACTCTCTACCCTCACTATCCAAATGGGTACCCATTCTTCAGTGTTCGAACCTCCACATGATCGACTCATATTTATCTTTCACTTTTTTGGATTCACATTTACAGAAAAAATCAAAACAGCAATTATTCAGCACGATTATTATATTTTATTACAGACAATATGACGACAACTTCACATAATACAAAGGGTTTGGGGTATCATCGTCGCATATTGACCCATAATTGAAACTTACCACTCTTTTGAGTATCGTTACTCATCCATCACTATAACCCTCGAGGAGGCCTCGCATCCATATTTGACGAACAACTCTATGTACAACTTTAGCACACCGACATTACATTTACAAATAATAAATGTTATTTCAGACCAACCGAAAGCAGCTTCATCCCGCCAATTTCCGAGAAAGAGCCGACTATGCTCGAGGAGTGGCTCGACCAAAAAACATATGAGGTAACCCTTGAGGAGGACACGTCGGAAGTTATTTGAAGAGGACATGACGGAAAATGTTCAACCAGAAAAAGCAAAAGAAGCCCCAGCCATGGAAGAACCAGCTAGAAAAAAGCAAAAAAAAGACCGTGACCCCGTAATGAAGCAAGTGTTAAAAAATATGCAAGAGCACAGAAGTATGATTCGTCGGCTAAAAGAAAAAAAACCGTGTTTATTAGTAAGTTTCGCGGAAAAGTTAAGCGGAAATTTTAGCAATTGGCCTTTAACGGAACAGAGGCGGGACTTATTCACGAATTTAGTAAAATTTACCACATATGTATTTATATATATATATATATATATATATATATATATATATATATATATATATATATATATATATATATATATATCGCACTATCCATACAAGAAGACTTTAAGTACTAGTTGGTGCATTTTTGAATAGTACCAATAATGTGGTACCCACAGAAAAAATTTATTTTGTGGTAAGGTTCCTCCTGCATAATCTACAAGCTATAATAGAAGAACACTATCTTCATATTAAATTTAAACTCCGATCAAAAACATGATAAGTCAACTTAGATTATACGAAAAAAATAAAAAAACTCTATAAAAACTTATAACATAGTTTTCATAGAAAATCAAACTTTTCATACAATATTTATATTTCTGCAAAGTACATTAAGTACTACATATACTTTTTTTATTGAAACATTTTAATCAAGTACTCAATGCATGTAACAATTGAAATTTTTATGTTTGTCAATTTATAATTCTCGAAAATGTTATGTGATATAGATGCATGGTAGGTTAGGTTAGGTTAGGTTGGAGTGGCTGCTTACGCACACTTAGACCGGTGACAGTCCATTGTGATACCACAGGATGTATCCCCTTTTACCCCTATTGGAACCATTTCGAGCTACTTATGTAGCGTAAGACGTCCCGCACTTTAATGTTTTCGAGATCCGAGAGGCAGTGCATCCTGAACTTACCTAAGTGTTTGTGCCTTCTGAGAGCCAATGCTGGACACGAGCAAAGGAAGTGGACCAACGTCTCTTCCTCCTCTTCGTCCAAGCAGCTTCTGCAGAAGTCATTAGCCTCCAGACCTAGCCTTCTTGCATGTTCTCCAAAAAGGCAGTGTCCCGTGAGAATTCCTACGACCGTTCTTAATTCACGTCTTCGTAAGGATATTAATGCCCTAGTGCGCCCCAAATCCAGCTTTGGCCAAACTTGTCTTGCAACTCTACAGGTGAGGGTAGATGCATGGTAAGTTTAGTTTCTTATTTAAATAATTTTATTCAAATTTTTTAATTTTTTAAAAGTTTTGTTAAATCTAAATTATATGAAATTTTTCATTTATGGTTAATTTATTCATCTGACAATGAACATTTATTACTCGCAGATCCAAATGAAACAGACATTTCATTTCTTGTCGATGAAAATAACGAAAATTTACGAAAACGGAAAAGGCGTAGAAATGAAAATAGTTGGGGCCGGAATATGTGCAAAATAAGAAACAATCAAGGGAAAGATTATAAGAATTATCTTGGTTTGCTGATTCCTGCGAAATCTATTAGAAAAGGGTGTGAACCAAAGTGTCGTAATAAGTGCCAAGAAATATTATCCATCGAAATTAGAACAGAGATTTTTAATTTTTTTATAAATTATCAACGAAAGAACGTCAGTGGAACTACATTGCCAGATCAGTTCAGGTAGTAGACAAAAAGATCACAAAAATATCTTCTGGAAGCAAGAGAAATTCATCAAGAATTTATAATTTAAATTATTCATATCAAAATGAAATTTATAACCAAAAAGTCTCTAAAACAATGTTTCTAGACACTTTATGTATTTCCAACCAAGTTGTTGAAACAGCATTGGTGAAAACTGTAGAAGGATCATCAGATAATCGAGGTAAATATTACGGATATTACCTATTTGAATCTAATTGGCATTCAATAACAAGTGTGGCGGCATAGTAAAGGAATTTTTCGTAACATTTATTGTTTTTATAGGTAAATTCTTACGACCAGTTAATGAACTAAAACAATAATCAAAAAACTTAGTGATACGCCATATTGACAAATTTCCGAAAGTTGAGTCTCATTTTTTATGGGCCCAAACTTCAAAAGTATATTTGGATGGCAACCTAACTATTGCAAAAATGTTTCGTTTGTTCAAAGAATGGATAAGCAATGAAGGAATAACCATCGAAAATATTACGGAGAGACAGTACCGCGATATATTCAATAGTAATTTCAACATTAGCTTCTTTGTTCCAAAAAAGGATCAGTGCAATGACTGTATGTACTGAATTTCTAAATATGCCTACTTCCGAAAAGGAACAAAATAAATCGACATACGAGAAACATTTGGAAATGAAAAAGGAGCTCGAAGATTGAAGGATCTCGAAAAAGCTGCGGCAGTGTTCAATAAGAACATTATAACAGCTTGTTTCGATTTTCAGAAGGTGTTGCAGTGCCCTTTTGGAGAAACAAGCATTTTCTATTAAAAGAGTAAATTAGGTATTTATAATTTTACCGTCTACAACATGGGAACTCATGATGGTCATTGTTTTATGTGGGATGAAACTACTGCTAATCAGGGTTCTTCTGAAGTTACGAGCTGCTTATATAAGTTTATGTTATATGAAAAATCCAAAAATGAACATTTAAAAAAATTCTGTTTCTGGTCCGAAAATTGCCCGGGACAAAACAAAAATCGAATTTTAATCTCATTTTATTCTTGGGCCTCCGCAAAACTAAACGTTGACATAAGCCACAAATATTTGGAGAAAGGTCATACGCAAAATGAGGGGGACTCAGTTCACGCGAAAATTGAAAAAACTCGCATAAACAAACAGTTGTATGTGCCATCGCAATATTTTGGCCTAATCAGAAATGCTAAAAGCACCGGTGCTCCTTATATTGTACATGAAATGGATCAGAAAGAGATTTACGATTTTAAAAATTATTCTGAAAGATATGATTTTAGAACAAATTCTAGAAAAGAAAAAGTAAGTTTTTTGGAAATAAGAGAAATTTTCATATCAAAAGCAGAATCAAATAAACTCTTATATAAGACAGATTTCGGTGATGATTTCTGTGATATTCTTATGTACGATGTGATACCAACCAAAAAACGAGGAAGGAAAAGAAGGCAATCTTGCAACGATATTTCAGTGCTTTACAGTTCCAAGATTCCCTTGCCTTCTAATAAGCACAAAAATTTAATTTATCTTTGTAATAATAACTACATTCCCTCATATTACAAGTCATTTTATGAGAATTTGCCTCATGAGTAATTTTGCTTAGCTTAACTTATTGCTTTTGTAATTCTTATAAAAATTATTTATTAAAAATAAAAGTAATATTGTTTTTTTTTCTATTATATTTTACATTTTGTAGTTTATATTTCTGCAAAATGTAAAAAAAACTAAATAAATAATTAATTTAATCCGTTTTTGGTTTATTTTTTATTGAACCAAAAAGTTGGAACAGAAAGAACAAGAATTGGCATACAAAAGAAATATAACTTACACACAACACAGTTGCAAAAAAAATATTGACTGGTTAAAAAACTTTAACTCAAGTTGATCTTTTTCACGAAATCAAAATGCCCTTCAAAAGAACTCTAACTTACACTTAAAGTAGTAATTTCTCGCATCATACCATAACGTGTTACAATTTTTCAGTGAAACAGTTAAACATACGTATTTTTTAAAATTTGTTAAGAATTGTACAGTAATTGTAATGTTAACATAAGTAGTTGTATTGCTTTACCTATTAATTTTCTATTTTTTTCAGCCGAAAAACTTTGACTTATAATTATCTTGAATGGATAGTGCGATATATATATTTACTTATTTACATCAATTATTGAATTAAAATAATTTAAAATCAAAATTTGTTTTTAATGTGTGGTTGTGTACTGCCAGGAGAGAACATCGGATTCATTTAAATATACTTTAAATTGGTCCCTAACCTGTACAGCTGTTCTACTATAATTGTTTGATCCAACGCGTTGAATTTCTACCGTGCCGGAGTTTTCTTCTTCACGCCACAATCCAGGTCGATGTGTTTCGCCAATATTTCTATCTACCAAGTCGATACTAACATATTCCCGAATTTGTTTTTCTCTTAACCAATTGTGTAAGACCACAGTTGTTTTGATTATAGCTAGCACTGTAGTTTTACTGGCCAAAATTAGTCTTCTATAAATGCGCCATCTACTCGCAAGGATTCCAAAGGTATTCTCGACTACTCTACGAGCTCGAGATAGCCTGTAGTTAAATGCACTTTTACCGGTTTGTAGACGTGACGTATTTTGACCTGGATATGGTTGCATTAAGTTGCGAAGCAGAGGGAACGCTTCGTCTCCAACAATAACGTTGGGGTAAATTATGTTGTCCGAAAGATTTTTTGGTGGTGGCAGATTTAGATCAACACTACAGTGTATAACAGTTTTACCAAAATTGCTGTTGCGAAATATCGTGCTATCTCCAATGTGTCCTGGTGCGCCAATCTCTACCAAGACAAACTTGTAATTTGAGTCGGATATGGCAAAAAGAACAATGCTATGGCTGTGCTTGTAGCTGTAGTGGGCAGACCCAGAGTTTGCAAAGGCCTAGAAATAAAAACTAAGCAATGTGGGAAATTCCATTGCTCTTGAAACTCATTTGCAATATCTTTCCACATCGTAGAGCTGGGTGTCGGGAAAACAGTATTTATTAAAACTTCCCACAATTTACTACAAGTCTCTCTAATTATTTGAGAGGTAATACTTTGACCAATACGATATCCATATTTTCCTATGGAAACCATACTGTCCCCACTGGCAAGATAACTAAAAATAACATTGTAAATACATAATATAAAAATTAATTATTGTTTCTACATAAAATAAATATTTTCATCAATATTTACCGAATGGTTAACGATAAACGTTGACCTGCATTGATTGACCTCTCTCAAACGTCAATCCTTTGAACTGAAGGTCCTGTAGCGATCTCATTTAACCGAAGTTCCGCGACCAGGTTATTATAATACCCTTGTCGCTGTCTATTGCGGTTGGCTGGGTTGACCCCAAATCGTCGAGTTATTAGATACCGATTTACATTTTCTAAATATAGCGTAACAACGCTATTTAGCATTTCAAGATTTCTATTTAAGAAGTATGTCGCGTCTTGTCTTGATAAAGACATTTCGTAGCGCTTTTAATTTAATAAAAAATAACCCGGAATTTAAGTTTAAAAGAGAATAAAAAATCAAATACAATACTGCGTCAAAAGCAAGAAAAAAATTAGTTTAATTTACCGCGCCAAAATTAGCAAGAAAGAAATTTAATTTAGTTTAACATTTTTTTTTTTTTTAAAAACATCTTTATTGATATGGCTACTACAATCTTAAACATTATTAATTCATTAGTAAGGTTGACATTAGTACTTATGAGATAAGCATAAACTTGTGTGGGTCTGCTGGACCAGTATCCAGTTCCCTTAAGATATAATATTCATACGGTTAGCTCATGTGGTTTGATTCGTTTGAGCCGCCTTATTTCGTTTGTACTGTCCAGTAGTTGTACGGCCTCAACGTTGGTGTGGTTAAGAAGCCTCTTCTCATGTTTAATGGCACATTCGCGGATGACGTCGTCTATCAATTGTATTTTTAGATCATTGTGTATTTCTCTGTTAGTCACAAATCGGTAAGCGTTGGTGACCATTCGAAGAAATTTATTTTGGCTACGTTGTATAATGTCTCTATTGGATTTATGAGTACAACCCCATAGCTGCGCACCATACATCCATATTGGTTTGAAGATAGTCTGGTAGACTAGTCTTTTGCAATACAGGTTCATTTTGGAATGATGCCCAATTAACCAGTACATTTGACGTTGTTTTAATCGTATCTGTTCAGCTTTTTGTCTCACATGATGTTTCCAGTTGAGCCTTGAATCTAAATGCAGACCAAGGTATTTAGCCGATTCAGCCTGCGGCACTTGCACCCCATTGAGGTATATGTGTAGACTGTTATTTTTGTGTCGGAGCGTAAATGTCACATGGGTTGATTTGAGCTCATTAAGCACTATTTTCCAGTCAATTGTCCATTTAGTAACGTCGTTCATTGCTCGTTGAAGATTTTCCACTGCCCTTGGTTGTGATTCGTCTACTGACATAATTACAGTGTCATCAGCGAACGTGCCGATGAATGTTTTATTCGTTGTAGGTATGTCCGCAGTGTAGATAAGGTAGAGGAGGGGTCCCAATACGCTTCCCTGCGGAACTCCCGCTAGAGTTGGATAAAAGTCAGAACATGTTTCTTCATGGATGACTCTGAATTGGCGATCAGAGAGGTATGATTCAAGCAGCTGGCAATAGTTTTGTGGTAGCATTTTGCTCATCTTGAATGTCAATCCCTCGTGCCAAACCCTATCAAAGGCCTGAGATACATCCAGAAATACGGCGGGGCAATATTTCTTTTCTTCTAACGCTTGCTCTATTACCGTAGTTATTCGATGGACTTGATCTATTGTAGAGTGGTTATTCCTGAATCCAAATTGAAAATCAGGAACGTTTACCATTGGCTTTAGACGTTTTAGTAGTAGTTTTTCAAACAGCTTTGATAAGGTCGGAAGCAGTGAAATTGGTCTGTATGATGTTACTTCTTCATCGGTTTACCTGGTTTCTTCAACATAATTATTTGAGCCGTTTTGAAGCATTTGGGTATATACTTCAATCTCATACAGGCATTAAATAAGTATGTGATCATGATGATTGCTTTGCGTGGAAGTTCCTTGAATAGACCCGGTGATATTTCATCAATTCCTGGTGCCTTTTTTTGACTAAGACTTTTGTCGATTTCTTCAGCAATTTCCATTGGCGTGACCCTTTTAAAATCCTGATTTGGTTGATAGACAGGTGTTACGTCAATGTTGGATTGAATGTCATGGGGTTGAAACACTGTTGCTAGGTGTTGAGCAAAGAGTTCCGCTTTTTCTTTGTCATGTCGAACCCAATTGCCTTGAGCATTTCTTATAGGTGGTACTCGAACTACAGGTCGTTTAAATTTTCTGTTTGCTTTCCATAACGAGTAGTCCTTATCCATTTCTGGACCTAGCCCGCTTAAGTAGTTGTCGAAGCAATCCTGTTTGAAGCTTTTGATTAGCCTATTGACTTTGTTACTTATTCGATTGAAGGTGGTTTTGTCAGCGGGATTTCTGGTGAGATGCCATATTCTCCTTGCCTTTCTCCTTTCCTTGATTTGTTCCCTGATTTCAGCCGGGTATTTGACTTCAATCTCCGCTTTGTCCTTTAATTCTGGAGTAGCTAGACTGGCGGCCATACGAGTGTATTCAATGAAATTGTTTGTTTGTTGTTCCAATTCTTCATTACTTTTAATACTAACTTTTAATTCAACTAGCTCTTCCAGTTTTTCTCTGAAGAGGTCCCAATCCGTGAATCTATTAGTAAGGTTTTGCTTCTTTTTTTTCTTGATGACTATAGCGCTTACTGACAACAGTACAGGAATGTGATCAGATGTTAAGTCGTTAATTCCTTCGGCACTAGTGTAATTGGATGAAATACCTTTTATGATGAAGAAATCAAGCAAATCTGGTATTTTTCCTGCATCCGTTGGCCAATACGTTGGCCTCCTTGGAGACAGATATTCACATTTGTTTTCATGAATGGCATTGAACAAAGCATTTCCTTTCCTAGGAGAAATTAGCCTGGAACCCCAAGCTGTATGTTTTATATTATAGTCCCCTCCAATAATAAATCTTGGACCGAGCTTATTAAAGACGTTATTAAATTGTAACTTCGTTGGTGTATGCCGTGGAGGACAGTATGCTGCCGCAATATTTAGATCTGCGCCATTATATTGGATTGAGATAACAGTTGCTTGCATGTAGCTTTCTCGAATATCCTCTTGTTGATTATGTTTGATATTATTTTTAATTAGTACAGCTGAACCACCTCTGGCTCTTTCACTAGGATGGGTTGTCCAGTAGGAATTAAATCCCTTTATTCTAAAAAAGCTTTTGTTGGAGAAGTGCGTTTCTGAAATAAGTGCAATATCTATGTTGTTTGTATGGAGAAATATTTCCAGTTCTTGGGCTCGTTGGTTGAGCCCATTAGCGTTCCAAGTTACAATGCGTAGGAACGAGTTAATCATTTGTGTGTATGCTGACTTTTTTTGCTAGGCAGATAGAAATTAATTTCTAGTTTTGCCACCCTTTCTGTTAAGTGACCAAGTGTCTGTTGAATTTGACTAAGCTTTTTAATAATTTCAAAGTTATTAGACTCGTTATTAACTTCTATATGTTTGTTGTTTTGGTTTGATTCATCAGCAGATAACTTGGTGATTTGCGCATGGGATAATCCAACTGTGGATGGTGTGATTGTTGTTTGTGGTTTAGCAGCTTTGGTTTGTAATCGCTGTACTACTCTTGTTCTATTATTCTGTTGACTTTTAATTTTGTTCTGATATACACAGCATCCTTTATAATTTGCAGTATGTCCTTGTTGTTGACAAAGAGCACATGAAGGCGCGATATCTGGTTGTTTTTTGCATTTTGTCGTGTGATGATCTCCAGCACATTTAACGCATTTGGTTTGACGATAACAAAAACTCTTGGTATGTCCAAGTTGTTGACAATTCGTACATTGTGGAATGTCCCTTGTCTTGTTAGGTGGCTCAATTTTAACTATACAGTACGCAAGTTTCTTGATGTTGTATACTTCTTTATTGTTGTCTTTTTGTTTTAAGTCGATGTAAAACAATGGAAAGTGTTTCTTGTCTTTTACACCATTAGTTGTGACCATTTTGTATATGTTAGTAATACCTGCGACTTCATGTCCCATTTTTTCTAAGTCTGCTTTAATTACATCGTGACTAATGGAAGATGGTAAGCCTCTGATAACTACTCTATAAGCCTTTTCGCTCTTCAGCTGATAGGTATGATATTCTATATTTTCGGATTGGTTGCTGGGTTCTTTTTTTAATTCTTCCAGTAATTTTTTGACATTTCTGTAATCATTTTCATTTTGAAATGTAATTTTAATGTCACTATTTGAAAGCGCCTTAAAATTAGTTGATTCACTAGTGGTTTTTATTACTTTTTGTCGAAAAAGTTCGAAATTTTTGATATTGCTCACGTTAATGGGTGGAGGCAGTGGTATTTTTGGGGTTTTCTGTTCGGTGTTATTGATCACAATTTGTGTAGTATTTTTTGGAGGAGTTTTCGTTTTTGTACGCCTGCGTTTCCTAGCATTTCTGTTATCAGCACTGGAAACTTCTTTTCCAGTTCTTCCTCATCTGTGCAATAATCCTCTTGACTCAGAGCACTGAATCTATTATTCTGTTGAAAAACTGGAAATTGCCGCAGCAACCAGTTGGAATTATTTGAATGTTCATGTTGACTGGCTGATGGCTGAATATGGTTTGAAGAAAGATTGTTAACTCGTGCTGAATTCTTAGCTATGCTATTTTTAACCTTTTCTTTTAGTGTAGAGTTTCCTCTCTTAAGTTCAGCAACTTCATTGCTCAGCTGCGCGATTAGTTTCTCCATTTTTTGAAATTTAATTAACAGCTCCTCGCTATTTATAATATTTGTTGATGCACTCGGCATTTGTTCTGATAATGAAGTTACTTTTTCAGTGGAGATTGCGTTGTTTGCAAATATTTTTTTTATTGGTGATCTGATTGTAATGGAGCCCTTTCGGAATGAAAGTTCTTCCTCGTTACTCTTTTGAGCGTTGATATCGCTTAGCTTATTTTTGGTATCATTTGAATTATGTAGCAATGTTTGGTCCCCCCTAGAATCCATGGGACCGACCTCCGGAGAGAGTGGATTTTCCTGAACATCAGGTCTGCCACCTAGGGTATTCGTTTCCTTGTTTGTTTTATCCATTGCTTTGGTTTTTATAGTGTTATTACACTCGCCTCTAGAAGTTCAGCCGTTGTGATACATTAAAAATGCAAAGCAAACGTTGCCCAGGTGCTACCGCGTGGAGGTAAACTAGAGACAGTTGATGGTTTCTACATAGTTGCAACGTTGGAGTATAAACCAATTTATAATTGGCTATAAACGGTCAACGCCTACCCTATTGAATCCCACCCAGCACCCTAGTTTAACATGTCAAAAAAAAAAAACAAATTTCGTTTAATTTAACACAAAGAAAGAGAAAATATGAACTTTGGCAAAAATTTAATTGATTAATAAATGATACAAAGAGATTAAACTATTTATTTTAATCATAAACTTCGAAAACCACAAAAAATCATGAAAAAATAAATTTGGTGTATACAAAAAAAAAAAAAAAAAGAAGTGAATTGAGCAAAACGTCAAATAAGTTACTAACTTTATTCGGATTCAGATTGTTCGGATTTATATCCATACTCGTGCAGCGACTTTAGAGTAAAATCAAAACGAGAGACGAGGCAGGGGTAGAAATATATGGGAGTGGGACTGCCCTCTCGAAGTCCTTGGGTGCCAATGCTACCGTTTTTCTAGCAGAAGTACATGGAGGGAGAGCAATGAGCACAGATAATATGTATCACATACCGTCTGGCAGTATTATTAGGTTCATTAAGATCCTGAATATTGACTGGACGGATAATGGTCCAAGCACAAAAGATCTTTTAGGTCGCATTGCGAGTTACGCAGCCCAGCTTCACCAGTCATACTTACCGAACTACCCAGACAATCATCATGTTAATAAAGTCAGCATGTTAAAAACAGCAAAGATAAGAAACACAATTAATATAAAAAGATCTCACGCTAAAATCAAGTAAAGATAATAAATACCATGAAGACTAAACATAAGCAGATCATCTTGCAGACGATGGGATAATAAACAAAAAATCAAATTAAAACAAAAATATATATTTCAATAAATAATAAATGCATTCCACTGTGTACACACAGGAAATGCAATAGTATATAAAGAACGTAAAATGTATAATGAAACAGAGTATATAATTGTAACTTCAGTAGACAAGACGTAGTCTTGATAAAAATAAATATAAATTTGTTATATAAAAATAAAATAATAATAAACGACTGTAAAATAAATTATTATCAAACATCGAACCTATATAACTGGCGCAGCCTGTAGTAGGATATTTTAATATCCAAAAATTCATTTCAAATAAAATAAAATTTAATAAAAAACGTGAAATTAATTTTCAGTGTTTAATTAAAGTGAAAAAAAAAATTATTAAGTTTAGTTAAAGTGAAAGAAATTATTGTGTTTGATATTGCCGCCATTGAGCTAGTATTTAAAGTAATTACTATTGAGCAATACTCTAATAATTTCTAAAGTGCATAAACAAAAACAGTTCCCGAATAAAAAGTGTAATTGAGTTCGTGCATTATCACAAAAAGAAATGAAGATCTACAATCTACTAATTGTTACATGGTAAGTGATTTTATTGTTAAATACTTGTTTAAACTATATAAATCCCTTATCACTATTCCAAATATTTGAATCGATTAATATACTCTCATATTGTGACGGTTTATCACAAATATTCTATAGATACTGACGGTTTATCAAGATCTATACGAATTATTTAAGATATTGTGACGGTTTATCACAAATATTCAATAGATACTGACGGTTTATCAAGATCTATTGGAATTAATTAAATATAATTTTAAAAAATAAAAAAAAAAAAAACAAAGAAATATAAATAAAATAAAAGTGAAATAAATATAATTGTGAAGTGAAAAGAAAAAATTGTGAAAATGTTTCATCAATCTGGAGAACGTAATTAATTTAGAGTTAGAGGAGGTATTAGAAAGATTAAATAATTTAGATATAAATAAAGAAATGGATTTAGATATGGCAGAATTACAGAATTTAAATAATTTGATTAATCTATTAAAGATACCAGATGCAATTAGAGAATTACCAAAATTTACCGGCATTAAAAATACGTTGTATGATTTTATTACAAATGTAGATGAAATCAAGTTACAATGCGAACAAACTTTAGGTGCGGATAGGATTCCTCTTTCATATAAAAGAGCTATTAGGAATAAAATAGTAGATGAAGCCGAAGAAGTTTTATCTATGTATGGCACAACCACCAATTGGGCAGAAATCAAAGCAAGCCTAATGACACACTACAGTGACAAGAGAAACGAAACTTCTCTTATCAGAGATCTCCATACTGTCTATCAAGGTAGTGATAGTATAGAAAAGTATTATAGTAGGGTAATAGATATTCAGTCTACAATAGCAACTAAGGTTAGATTAAGTGGAGCAGAAGAAATAGTGAAAGAAACCAAATTAAATATGTATCAAGAAATGTATTTAAGTACATTTTTAGCTGGCATAAAAGAGCCATTGGGATCTTTTGTTAGAGCCAGAAACCCTCCAACATTAGCAGATGCATTTAATATTTGTCTTGTTGAACAAAATATGCATTATATAAAAAATAAACCCCATTTCCCACTTCCAGATTTAAGATATAAACCTCAAATAAGAGTACCATTGTATAATCCTAATTATCAAAGGAATTATACAATGCCAATTCCACAAATAAATTTTCCAAAACCAATATTTCCACAAAAACCCATATTTCAATAAAAACCCTTGAATTCCAATAATATTTATTATAACCACAAACCTTTTCAACAGCCATTCTATAAACTTAATACCGGGTTTAGGCAAAATTTAGGTCAACCTTATAGACCACCACCCCCAATTCCAAATAAAAACACACCTATCCCCATGGATACAATATCTAACATAGACAAATATACTCAACCAACCAGATTCAATCCTCAAGCAAACCGTTACTATTTCCAATCAGCGGAAACACCAAGACTCCAAGCAAAAGAATTATTCAATATTCAACAAGCCGATCTTCAAGACGAAAACGGTATGAATGAATATGACGAGGAATATCAACAAGGAATACAGCCGGAAAATCCACATAAAGATCATATACAAAATCTGGACCAATATGAAGTGGAATATCCCGAAACCATTGAGGATGCAAATGAAGTCGATGATCAGGTTTTTCGTATGAGAGCCTTAGAGAATCCATCGGATACTTAAGTATAAATTCTCATCAAACTTCACCTCTACCATATATCGAAGTAAAAGCAACATCCAATCAAACTATAAAACTTTTAATAGATACAGGTTCTAATCAAAGTTATATTAATCCTGACCTAATAATTCCTTCAAAAATACAAAATATAAAACCATTGGAAATAAAAACCCTTTTTAAAACTCACACAGTGAATCAACAAGTTTCTATTCCAGGATTCAATGAATTAATAACTAAACAACCCTTACATTTTATTCTTTTTAAATTTCATAATTACTTTGATGGCTTGATAGGCCTAGACATTATAAAACAATTAGGTGTAAATTTAGATTTTAAAAAATCAACACTAAATATAGATTTAGTATCAATCCCATTGAAATACAAACCAAATTTTATGTCACCAACATACACAATTCCTTCATGGAACAAATTGGTAATTAAAATTCCAGTAGATATCAAAAATGGAAATATTTATATTAAACCAATCAAAATATCTGAAAATATTATAATACCAGAAGGAATTTACATAGCTAAAAACTGGCATGCTATAGTGGAAGTAATTAATTTTTCAAACAAACAATGCTCTATTGTATTCGAACAGCCAGTTAAGATGGAAAACGCGAATAATTATTATTCCGAGTTTAACCATCATTCAATATCAGAAATATCATCTGAAAATAATAACCAGGATATACGAAATTTAATTCGAACCAATCATCTAAATTCTGAAGAGACCCAAGCTTTACATAATTTATGTAAAAATTACGAAAACATTTTTCAAAAAGAAAATCAAAATTTATCATTTACTAATAACATCAAACACTCAATTGATTTAAGGAATGAAAAACCCATTTTTACAAAATCTTATAGATACCCTTATGTCCATAAAAATGAAGTTGAAAATCAAATAACCAAGATGCTTAAAGATGGTATAATTAGACCTTCTTTCTCACCTTGGAGTTCACCAATTTGGATCGTCCCTAAAAAAGCAGATGCCTCAGGAAAAACCAAATGGCGGTTAGTCGTAGACTACCGAAAACTAAACGAGCAAACAATAGATGACAGGTATCCTTTACCTAATATCACGGAGATATTAGATAAATTAGGAAAATGCCAATATTTCACAACATTAGATCTTGCTTCAGGATTCCACCAAATCGAAGTCAAAACTGAAGATATCCCAAAAACCGCATTTACTGTAAGACTTTGGCCACTACGAATATATTCGAACGCCTTTTGGTCTTAAAAATGCCCCTTCAACATTTCAACGGGTTATGGACAACGTTCTACAGGGATTACAAGGAAAAACATGTTTGTGTTACATGGATGATATCATCATATTCAGCCCTTCCCTACAAGAACATATTTTCAATCTTAAACAAGTATTCGAGAAACTTAAACAGGCGAACTTGAAAATACAATTAGATAAAAGCGAATTCCTCCATAAGGAATTAGCATTTTTAGGTCACATAATCACAGAACAAGGAGTAAAACCAAATAAAGACAAAATCAAAGCTGTACAAGAATTTCCTATACCAAAAACGGAAAAACAAATTAAAAGTTTTTTAGGGCTTTTAGGTTATTACAGGAAATTTATAAAAAATTTTGCGGAATTAACAAAGCCTTTGACAGCATGTCTTCGCAAAGATAAAAAAATTATTTTGGATGAAAGTTACATCAAATGTTTTAATCAATGTAAAGAATTACTTTGCAATGAACCAATTCTTCAATACCCAGACTTTTCCAAACCATTCCTTTTAACAACAGACGCTAGCAATTATGCTATAGGAGCAGTCTTATCAAAAGGAGAAGTAGGAAAAGACTTACCCATTTGTTATGCTTCAAGAACCTTAACGGTTACAGAACAAAACTACTCCACAATTGAGAAGGAACTTCTAGCAATAGTTTGGGCTACAAAGTATTTTCGACCTTATTTATTCGGAAAAAAATTTCAAATAATTACCGATCATAAGCCATTGATTTGGTTATTCAGCCTAAAAGAACCAAACTCAAAACTAGTTCGTTGGCGATTGAAACTAGAAGAATTCGATTATACAATATCATATAAAAAAGGTAAATTAAACTCTAATGCAGACGCTCTGTCTAGAATAGAGATTAATACTAGTGAATCATCAAATACTAGTAAAGCATCAGAATCACCTTCCACTGCTGATGAATTACCAAATTCCAAGGAATTAATCCCTACTACTGAAACCCATTTGAATGAATTCAAAAGACAAATCATTTTATTGTTGGACCCAACACAATTAACATTCTCCGTAGATTCAAGAATCTACTTTTGTACAAAAAAACGATATACGTTCAAATCCCAAAATTATTCCGAAGATATAATTACAAGTATATTTCAAGATTATATCATACCTGAAAATTTAACAGGAATATCTTGTGACAATAAAACATTCAAAATTATAAATAAATTATTAAAATCAAATTTTAAAGATATAAAATATAAAATAGTTAGATGTAAAACTATAGTGCAAGATATAGAAGAACAAGTAGATCAAATACACGTCATCAAGAAAATACACGATGATAACGGACATCGAGGTATTAATGAAAATATGCAAAAATTAAAACGTGAATATTAAGCGCGTTTTTTTATTCGCTCCGGATAGCTGCTATCGAGAGCCGTCATTTTTATACGCCTAAATTTAAATTTGACGCGCTATTTATTGGTAAACTAAACTTATTTAACATCAAACTATCATTTTTAATTCAATTGTTTAGTGAAAACTTGATATAAAAAATATTTGGCTCTACCTATTTATACGGAGCGCTATCCGGAGCCACTTTTCATATGACGGCTCTCGATAGCAGCTATCCGGAGCGAATAAAAAAACACTACAATTATTTTCCAAAAATGATTAATCTAGTACAACAATACATCAATAAATGCGACATTTGCCAATTAAATAAATATGACAGGAATAAAAATAATACTAAATTTGAAATTACAGAAACACCACACAAACCCTTAGAAATAATCCACATGGATACTTCTTCCATTTGTAACAAACAATACTTGACAATAATAGATAGTTTTTCAAAATATGCTGTAGCATATAACACAATTAAACATGATAGTGAGGAAACTATGGAAAAGTTATTAGAATATATTTCGGTACATGGAATCCCAAATAAAATAGTAGTAGATAATGGTCAAGAATTTAACAACAAAATCCTTCAAGACTTATGCAAAAGTTATAAAATAACACTTCATTACACCACACCTATGAATTCTACAGGAAATTCAATTGTAGAAAGATTGCATTCAACATTAATTGAAATCTATAGGGTACTTTTAGCGAAAAATCCAAGTAATAATCCAAAACTATTAATGACTCAAGCTTTAATTGTCTATAACAACGCTATACATTCATCCACAAAATTTACCCCATTTGAATTAAAAAACGGACATTATAAAAAAACAGAAATTTTCCCAGAATACAATGACGAAAAACTAGACGTTTATATTAAAAGACACAAAAACGAATATGAAAAACTCTGTAATCTCATAAATCATAGAAACGTAAGACTAAAGGAAAACAAAATTAATCATTTAAATAAAAATCGGACGGACCCAATACAAGTTAACCAGGGAGACATAATATTTTAAAGAAAGAAACCTAGAAACAAACACTTACCTAGATACAGTAGACATATAGTAGACAAAAATAACAAAGTAACCATAACCACAACAAAAAACCGAAAAGTACACAAAAATAAAATAAAGAAAAATATAATTTCAGGTTAAACCTAGTACTAGGAGAAATAGTTATCACGGACTACAGTAAAAACAAAACCATTTAGACGATATAGAAAATGTAATTATATTTGCAAAATTACAAATAATATCAAGGCATCTTTTGAGTAAAAACGAGCTATCCTTCATTGATGAAAAATTACACAATTATAACATTTATGTTCACTCTGAGCATAACATATATGAATTTCTACATTTAAAAGCCTATTACAACGGATCAATTATAGTTATTTCAATTGAAATTCCAACGTTTCACGAAGAAGTATATACACAATATTATTTACACCCTATAACTATTAACGATTCATATTCCATCCCTATTCCTAATAAATTAATTATCCTGAACAACAAGTATTTTCAATATGTCACAAAACCATGTGATGAAATCGAGGGTCAAACATACTGTAAACAAGAGGATCTACAATTCAGCAATAACAGTTGTATAGCACAAATATTACTAAACAAGGAAGCACACTGCGATCTAATAAAACAACGAGTTCCTGATTCAATAACACAAATACAATTCCAGTATTTATTGGTTCAAACAAACACACCAATAGAATACAATTCAAATTGCGGACAGCAAAAATCAAGATTTATTGAAAATATTACACTAATAAAATTTTCAAACTGTTCCATCGTAATCCAAGGGACAGCATATACAAACGAAATGTCTACTTTCAACGAAAAATTAATAAATATCAGCCCATTTCATGAAATAAATACAACAAACATCATTATACGTGTAAACATCAGTAAACTACATGATTGGACAATTCAAAATATAGAAAAAATTGAACAATTATCACATAATACGTTACCTCAAGAACACCACTATATATCATGGCTATTCATAATACTAACAATTCTAATAATTATAATATATATAACTATCAAAAATAGGTACTGTTTATATAACACCAAGAATGATGACCAAAACATCAAATCCAAAAGATTCACATTTTGGCCATCTCTTAGAGGGGAGGAGTTACGCAGCCCAGCTTCACCAGTCATACTTACCGAACTACCCAGACAATCATCATGTTAATAAAGTCAGCATGTTAAAAACAGCAAAGATAAGAAACACAATTAATATAAAAAGATCTCACGCTAAAATCAAGTAAAGATAATAAATACCATGAAGACTAAACATAAGCAGATCATCTTGCAGACGATGGGATAATAAACAAAAAATCAAATTAAAACAAAAATATATATTTCAATAAATAATAAATGCATTCCACTGTGTACACACAGGAAATGCAATAGTATATAAAGAACGTAAAATGTATAATGAAACAGAGTATATAATTGTAACTTCAGTAGACAAGACGTAGTCTTGATAAAAATAAATATAAATTTGTTATATAAAAATAAAATAATAATAAACGACTGTAAAATAAATTATTATCAAACATCGAACCTATATAACTTGCGAGGTGGCTGATCGCCCACATGGCCCTTCAATAATAATAATAATAAGTATATGTTACGAACATAATGTATTTATGTGTTGTGTGTAAAAATGTATTGCGTAAAAAAAAACGGTGATTTGTGTATGGAATATATTTAAATATGGACAATTTCTCATAAATTGTATTCAGTCAGCAAAATCTTTCGTGTGGCTTAATTATGTCTGGTTGAATTGGGCCGGAAACGAATTTTAGCGATAAGATGCCAAAATAAATTTTGCACGATCAATTTGTTGAATTGTTTATTAGGTTTATTCGCTTTGGTCAATAACTTCAACATAAATGGAAAAATTCAGTTTCAGAGAAGATGCTTTTCTAAAGGGATCTGGAGAAGGAGTCCGCAGACACCTATTTGCCGTATAAAAAGTATTTTAGACAGCCTATACCTTGAAAACGAATCAGTATCTTCTATTTCAAAAACCACGAACATTTCTAATCGATAATTTTGTTAATTTATTCACAAATAAATTTCTTTTTGTTTTTTCTACTTAAAATAACAAATAAAAACTCAAAAAAATTACCAAGGATATACATATACTAATTAAAGCCTAATTTTAGAAATCAAATAAAATCAAAATATTTATTCTTCTACATTCATACCTACAGCTACCTTATCATATCGTGTTTGTTTGTAACCACCATTAAACCATTAAATATGTAAACACAATGGCAAAAAATCACGATTTTTCCCTTAAACACCCACGATTTCATGGTTTAAGACTCATGTCGTCGATTTTCTTTTGCAGCAATTTTACAATGACAAAAACGCGTTTTGCAAACCGCTTTTTATTCACCTCATGAAGGGATGTTTTATCTACATATAAAGTTTGTCAATAAAAACAACAACAACAATAATACTACTACACATTGCTCCACATTATCATTTTTCTGCTTTTATGTATTACTTTCGACTTTTCCTCGATGTATATATTCCTCATAGTTGAAATGCTTTCGAAATTATTAATAGAGTAAGTGCTGATACTTAAATGAGCAACGGTTAAGCACAAACTAAAAATTGTAAATTTATAACCGAAATCTGTATTCAAAAATTAGTCTCAAAATTTGTTATGTGCTGTAATGAGGATTTTGATTCTGACTTAATTTACTAAGTTACATTAATCTATAACATTGGGCGTTCCAAAGTATGCATTTTCCTGAATTCAATTTAAAACAAGGTTCAAGTTAAGGTTCCTATGGAGGTCATTGTTCCTGGTGCCTCAACGATGTTCCTTAATACCCTATTCTGAAATCTTTGGATGATATTTACGTTGCTCTGTTTGGTATAACCCCAAAGCTGAATACCGTAAGTTCAAATCGTTTTCAATATTTGCTTATAAAGTAGAAGCTTGTTTTATGTTTATAAGGAAAATTTTCTTCCCATCAGTCAATACATCTTTCTGTATTCTTAGTTCTTCACTTTTCTTCTTGACGTGTGCTTTCCATCGTGGTTTAGCATCCAGGCTCATGCTGAGATACTTAGCTGTGTTCACATATGGTATTATTTCTCGATTTATGGTAACCGAAATGTGTGTATACTGATGGCAAAACAACTTTTTTTCTAGTCATGGAGTCCATTCTCGTTCTATGAAAAAATCCAATGAAAAATGTCTTTTCATTTACATGTAGTCAACCATTCCTATTTTTTAAATTCAAAAAACCAAATTATCCAGTTTGAACAGTAGTCGTTTTTTTGTATTCATGTCTGTTCTAGATCGTGATAGCAATTATTCGAATTTAGTTAATTTGAAATAAAATATTTTCAAATTTTTGAGTTTTACTCTGTAAATCAATTGATTTTTTATAGACAAATATATTAATTCTTCATGACAATCCCAATATTTTCGATCTGGTAAATCAGAAAAATAAAAATCCCTCATAACATATCTACTGAAAAAGTAGAAATATCCCCACTCCCCGTACTTTAAGCCAAAGGGCTAAGAGTTATACAAATATATTACTTTTCAAAATTGAAAATGAGAACCCTCCATGAGTTCTTTATGTTAGTAGTTTGGATTCGTACTGAAAAGTTGGTCTACTCATCAGGTAGCAATGGCCAAACTACAAAAATACAACTCTCGCTACTTACATTAAGTATCTGGCCAGAACGTACTGACATAGCGAATTATATTCACTACATCAAATATCAAAAACCCATGGAGAAACCTCATTTGTATGTGTATTATGCCTATACACGAATATTTATTACGAATTTAATTTGTCTGTCTGTAAATCAAATGAGGTTTTTCCATGGGTTTTTAATGTAGTGAATATAATTCGCTATGTCAGTACGTTCTGGCCAGATACTTAATGTAAATGGCGAGAGTTGTATTTGTAAAGTTTGGTCGTAGCTACCGGATGGTCTACTCCAACTTTTCAGTACGAAACCAAACTACCAACATAAATAACTCATGGAGGGTTCTCATTTTTGAAGAGTAATACATACATTGGTATAACTCTTGGCCCTTGGGCTAAAATTACGGGGAAGGGGGAATGATATTTCTACTTTTTCAGTAGATATGTTATGAGGGATTGGTTTGTTTATTTTTCAGATTTACCAAATCGAAAATATTGAGATTGTCATGAGCAATTGATATATTTGTCAATTCAAAAACTATTTAGTAGTTTTATGCTATCCAATTGGAGAGTTTATCCAGAACAAGAGTACAACAAGCAATCTAACTAATCTTTTTGTGGAATTCTTATGTTGAATATAGCAATTATTTGGATCTACCTGATTTAATTCAAAAATTTTACAACATTTGATTTTAATTTAACTAAATTGGAATAATTACGATCGGGATCTAGAGTAGACACCAATTTTTTTATTTTGCAATTATAAACACTGTCTACTTTTATGTCACTTGACTCGACTTTATTTCACTTCACTTTTATACACTTTAATATTTGCTTTTACTTTACTTATTAAAATCTGTCCGATTGTCACTGGTGGGGCTATGACAACAAATTTATTTCACTTGTTACACAACACACGAGCAGACACGAATTTCGTCTTCTCAGAGGAAAACAAAACATAATTAGGAAATTTTTTTTATGAAGACTTGATTATTTTCGTAAACTATTCTCATATGAAAAACAATTTATTCATTGAGTATTTTGGTGTCCAAGTATAACAAAATTGAACTCGTTTATACATTTTTTCTATATAAAATATGTCGCTTATTTTAATAAATTTTTTGTACTAAACTTAAAGTGAATTTTGGTTATTGATGTAATAAATATTCAATTTTTGTATTAAATTAATATAATTTTGAAAATAAATAGTTTCAAAGGTAGGTTGTTTCAAGGTTATTGAGAATATGTTATATACATTTTCGTGAATATTAACTTAATTCGTATTAGTTGTATAGAATTAAAATGTCTTGTGCTGAAAAATATTGCAAAATGCAGCGAAAACGGCAACGGAGGCTCACTCAACACTTTTATGAAACTGGCGCTGATTATTCAACAGTGTCAGAATGATTTGTTAATAATCACAGTTGCGAAATTCCTAATCCTTCATTAGAATTAGAAAATTATTTTCCATCGAATTTTAGTACTAGCCAGAACGATTTTTTACCGATCCCTTCTACTTCTCCCTTTACCGATCCCTTCTACTATCCCTAATAACACTTTTAAATTAAAAGAAGACTTACACCGTATTTCAGTTGACACAACAATTTGTGGTGTTATTACAATATGACTAAAATTTTAGTAGTACTCCACAAATATTTCCCATGGGTTCCAAATAATGTAAGCTCTTTACAAAATGCCCCACGAATAGCGGATGTTACAGAGTCAGGATTAGGCCTATCTTACTTTTATTTGGGCCTGTCATGGGCACTTAACTTCTCTCTTAAGAAGTATAGTAATTTACGACAATTTAATAAGATAATTATCGATTTACGTATTGATGGATTACCCATCTCAAAGGGTTCGAATAGTGTGTGTGTTCGAATTTGGTTTTTAATCTTCACTCACTCTGTGAATAGCTTGTCTATGTATAGGGGTCAATCTGACCCCGTGGATATCTTCATATACTTCAGAGGGAAAGTAAATAAAAATTCTTTATTTTTATTACAAATTTATATTTTTATTGAAAAATTACTTACATTCACAGGAAAATCACATTTTAATTATTCAAATTTATATTTTATCCAGATGCGTCAGTTATCTGATACCACTTAATCTTCATCCGAAACCATTTCTTATTCTTTGATGCACTCTATGCATAGGATTTTGATGTGGTTTTGACAAAATGGCTCATTATAAAAATGACATCTTGGCCTTTGCTAACGTTCTTATCCATCACTTCTTTGCCTGTTGATTCCCGTCTTATTGGTAACACTTTATTACCTATTAGGTCGTTTGCTGCCCTTACAGTTAGTTAACCAATTCTTTTAGAAACGATTTTCTTTAGAATTCTTTTCGAGTTTCATCTGTTACACCAGCGAGAATCGTTGAGTTTTCCTTTCGCATATAGAGGTTCTCACTATTTTATCAAGGGTAGCTACCCCTCCC
Organism: Tipula vernalis; assembly: GCA_958295665.1. Lineage (NCBI taxonomy): Eukaryota > Metazoa > Arthropoda > Insecta > Diptera > Tipulidae > Tipula > Tipula vernalis. The sequence goes on along the minus strand of OY282560.1, from coordinate 277,590,836 downwards.
CCCCCCTTCCCGGTCTACTCCGTTATCATTGGGTAAAGTTGATAATAGCAAAACTTAATTTCGTCTTCCTAATAAACTCTTTGCGAAGATCGGGTTTATTTTGCATAATTGTTCCAATTAGTAAAGTTTTTTTCTGCAAAAGTTGCTTGATTAATTATTATTTTTTATATTATTATTTATTTGAGGAGTGTCTGATCAAAAGTGGCTATTTACATCTTACTTTTTGCTTCTTACTTTTGATCACTTTTTTGTAGTAAATAGCTTATTTTGGTCAAGATCAAGAATTTTAGGGATATTTTCATAGAGAAATTGGGAATTTTTGGTCCATGCTGGAAATAGCCACTTTTGGTCTATTTCAATTAAAAAATTCTGCCCTGATAGGAAAAAAAATATCATTTTGGAAAATGTAAATAGCCACTTTTGATCAGACACTCCTCATTTATTGATACATATATTTTGACTCACCATATTTTGAGCAGGAGCTCATTCGTCATAGGGTATACATAATTGACCAAAATAAAATAACGCACAAAATGGAGTATTAATTAGCACTGCCGGTAAATGGTAAAAGATCCTAATAATGTCAAGTCTTAAATACTGACGGATTGCTTTTAGTCCAAATCAACACAGCCGCTACAATTCGGCCTTGAGTTATCCGTTCAACTCAGATAATACTGATGAGTACAACATTTCGGATCCTCGCAGTGTAAACATTTTGGCATTCCAGATTATTTTGTATTAATTAACACAACAAAAAAATTTAAAATAATTATTTTTAAAGAAAATACAAAATAAACGCAACTCTTGAAAAAGTTGAAAAAGTGGTTCATGGTAATTGTTCTTCCTTTGTTGTCGTACGGTGCGGATATCCGATGGACTAAATTCAAGGCGTAATCAACCGATTGAAGCCTCCAACAACATAAAATTCTGCGTTCAATGGGTAAGAGTATTTTAATTCCACACATCCTCGGTTTTGATGATTTGTACTGTCGGGAAGAACGATGAATATGGAGAAAATATTGAGAGGTGAAATAATAGTAATGCTGGTTTGCGAAACGATGGTGACTGACAGTGGAAGAGGTGGGGCGCGGTCAAAATTCCAATTGCGTTTCTGAAACAATTAGTTTCCATAATTTATTTTGTTAATTCGTCTCATGCTGCACAATCTGTTATGAACGAGCTACTTCTCAAAACATTCTATGTTAACTTGGGATATAAAATGTATGTCGATAAAATAAGCAAATAAACAAACGTTAGATTTGGTATTATGAATGGTGATCTGTATATGAATTAACCGCGAATTTAATGAAAAACAAAATTCGATAAAATTTCTTGTAATTTGCTACAAAAATGTACGTCCATCTCTAAACTAAATGGTTTTTTGTAGCAGACGTAGGTCTTTTACTTTTTTTTATTTTTTGTTTACTTTAATTTTGACATTTTAACTATTTGTAAATTGTAATTCTTGTGTTTTGTATCTAAACATTTTTTAAGCTGTATTTGTTGCGTCTGTGTGAATAAAATTTTTTAATAAAAAATTTTTGCTGTCTTCCAGTATGAAAATCTTCGTCATATGAGAGTTTTGAGAAAAAGACTGAGGGACACATTTTGATTTGCCAGAAAATAGGTAAGAGGTAAGAGCGAATGTTTCATTATTCTTTTTATTTAAAAAGGTCACTAAAATCTATCTTTATGGTTTCTTTTACAGGTTTATGGAGATATGTATATAGACTCCCAATAAGTCTTGCAACAGATTTCATTGAGGAAGTCAGGGAAGTTGGTGAAATAAGCGACACAAAACAAAAAATTATACTTGTTGTATTTTAATTAAATTTTTGTTTCTATTTAAGCTGTTAGCTGTTCTCAATGTTTTGGCGAGCAGGAACTACCAAAAACGAGTAGAGGGTGATGCATTGGCATTTATGAGCCCATCTAAAATTTCTAATTTTGTGAGAAAATGCACAACTTTAATCACCGAGAAACTGTCAGGTAAATATGAACGACTTCCTCAGACAGATTCGGAAATTGAGTCCACCAAAGCAAGGTACTTATTAAACGAAATTATTTTACATTTTGAAATTATATGTTTGGTTAATAACTATCCAAACGTGATAGGGATTATTTACGGACCCAATATTGTTATAACCGGGGTTAGGAAAGAAATTGAACATTCATACGTCAACAGAAAAGGATACCATTCAATTAATACCCAATTGGTGAGAATAACTGTTTTCTAAAATATATTTTTAACTATTTTACCAATTAGTACCTACTATTTTTAGATATGTGATAATGATCTACGGGTAACAAATTGAAATCCGAGATATTGTGGGTAAAATTTAAGGCATTGCTCTAGGAAAAACGACAAACCGGCATTTCAAACCATAAACTTTTGAAAAAAATATTTCATTTGCATTAGCAAAGTTATTAAAAAAATAGTTCAAATCTATAGATACCTCCGGATTTTTAGAAAATTTAATTAGAATGGATTTAATTTCATTGAAAAAACACGAAACAAAATTTTTTTGGTCGTCAAGCTGAAATCCATCCGTCAAAATATAAAATTGGTATTTTTTTAATCAAATTAAATCAATTTTAATAAATTTTCTAAGAATCAGGAGGTACTTATAAATTTGAGCTACTTTTTAATAACTTTACTAATGCAAATGAAACAATTTTGTGAAAATTTGATGGTTTGAAATGCCGGTTTGCCGTTTTTGCGTTGGGGTTCGCCTTTAATTCTTTTAAATTGAAGTAGATGTGGTAAGGGCGACATTCTTGTATAATTAAATTGCGCAATATACGAAGCTTTGTATTTTTTCAGTTACGTTACGAGCAAGATGGACGAAAGGAATGGTTGTTAGATGAAGAAAGGTTAATTATTATATCTTAATATTTATAGTATTTTTATCATCATATTATCATTGCATGTGACAGTGGATGTCCTTTACAACCATTTATTTTAACGAATTTTAAAAAATCCTAGAACTCGCGAGGAGGAGCAGTACAACAAAATCCACTGTAAAATATGTTGCAAAGTGGAACGCTGCATCGGATTATTGGAGAACCGCTTTCGGTATTTCAATTTAATAATAAAGTTTTACGAGGCAAAACAATTATTTTGGATGTATATTCTAGCTGTACTTTAGGACAGCGTAAATTACGCTATGAGCCACGTATTGCAGCGAACATCATTATTTCATGCGGGGTTCTACACAACTTCATTATTATGATAGGGGGTAAGGGGCACCGGTTTAGATGGTCTTAATATACTAGCCCAAATGTCACCCTCACCTGCATGTGGTACTTCCTGCTAATTAGCTAACGAGGTTCTGGCGACCGAGATACGGCGGAATAACCGACCACCGAGAACATAGCAAATGATGTTCTCTTCAATGACCCACTACCAACTTGTACTGGTTAGGTTGGTAGTTGATACATAACCAGTTTTAAAGCAATGAATACAACACAAAAAGGAAACAATACCCCAGGTGGTAAACCTATCCAGTTGGCTAATCCACCCTCTTACGAGGCTGGCTCAATGGATTCTGGGGTGAGCCAATCATTGCTAAACCCAATCGAAAGAAGTTCAATGTTGTTAAGATCACCAAACAATCATACTAACTCTGCGCATCAGCAGAAAGACGAAAACGCTGAACTCTGTCGAAAACTCAGTGAAGTAGATATACTTTTATCCCAACTAATAAGCGAAATTGAAAAACTAAAAAAGAAAATGAAGAATTGAAGAAGCCCAAATCAATGGAGATTTCTGAAAACCCGCTAACTTGTTATAATGAAGCAGGTACTCACACCAGTTATAACAATGAGTTCCATACTGATGAAGAGGATCTCATGAGAGAAACAGATTGGGTACTGAAAAGGAAGAAAATCCCAACCAAAAAACGAAAAGCAGAATTCTCGCCTGAAGTTGGAGATCATTCGCAAGCTAATGTATTAGTAACTGGTGATACTAATACCAAACGAGCTCACCAGCAACAGCAACCAAATCGGCAACAAAAGGTTGTACCGAAAGAAAAGGCTCCTCTGCCAATTAATGTAATCGGCATAAGAGAATTTGCTAGTATACAATCTATAATGAAATCAGTGACAGCTAAGGAATATAGAGTAGTGTCACTAAACAATAACGTGTGGAAAATCAATACACCAGATTCCGATACATATATAGCTCTAGCAACAAAGCTCAATGCGGAAGGTAAAGAATGGTTCACATACGAAGATAAAAACGAACGCGCAATTAAGGGTATGGCCAGAGGCCTTCATTCAACGTGTAAGAAGGAGGACATAATTGAGGACCTAAAGGCAAAAGATCTGCAAATAGAAGATGCAGTAAACATCCTAAAACGAGAGGGAGGTGAGAACAATCAAGTCAAAAAAGGGGGCTTCCACTCTTCATGCTAACGTTTAACAAAAAGGAGAAAGTTGAAAACATCTTCAACATCAAAGCAATTCTCAATATAAGAGTTAAAATAGAACCGCTAAAGAAAAACACGAGGCTAATACCTCAATGCAAAAAATGCCAAGGTTTCAACCACACGCAAAAATATTGCAGACGGGAGCCAAGATGCGTAAAATGTGCTGATAAACACAACGCGAAAGAGTGTACAGAAAGAAGAAACACCCCTGCAAAATGTATAAAATGTAAAGGGCATCATCCTGCAATTATAGAGGCTGTGAAGTAGCCAAAAAACTTCAAAGGCTAAGAAACAAAATGCATCAGTTTCCTCAAAACCCTAAGGTTACCAGAGAGAAACCAACTAAAACCCAAGCGGAGCCAAAACCACCAGGTATAGGTACAGACCGGAAAAGTTATTCACAAATTGTACAGCAATCATCTAATGCTATAAATGACAACCCCCTTGAAAGGATATGTCGAAGCACAGAAGCCATAAATATACGGCTAGCACAGCAACAATGTGGTCCAGAAGCTTTATATAAGCGTCCAGAAATGCATCAAACCATAAACGAGGCAACAGCCCTCATATACTAAAATGAGCAGAACATTAAGAATTGTCACCTGGAACGCGAACGGACTAGCGCAGCATGTGCCAGAGTTAGAAATTTTTCTAACTTTAGAAAAAATAGATATATGCCTTATACCGGAGAGCCATTTGACAAAAACATCATTTATTAAAATACGTGATTATGAATGTTACCATGCTGTTCACCCAGGAGGAAAACCCAGAGGAGGATCAACAGTAATAGTGAAAAAGAATCTCAAACACTATGAAGAACCTAGTATAGAAGAAGAAAGTATGCAAGTTAAAACCATAAAAGTTGAAACTAACAATAATAATGAATTCAGTATTTCCTCTATCTACTGCCCCCCACGCTATAATCTAAACAAAGAAGATTATAATAGACTCTTTAGATCACTAGGATCCAATTTTATTTTTGGTGGTGACTTTAATGCAAAAAACACCTATTGGGGATCAAGACTTACAACCCATAAAGGAAAAGAGCTATTCGAAGCCGGACGAATAAATAACTGCGAGTTCCACTCTGGAGGTAAACCAACATACTGGCCTGCTGATATAAATAAAATACCAGATCTCATTGATTTTTATGTAACGAAAGGAATCTTCGAGGATTACATGTGCATCGAAAACAGCGAAGGGATATATTCCGATCATACACCTGTTATCATGACTCTCAGCACAATGATAATTAATAAGGATAACCTGCCTAAATTAACAAATAATATAACTAACTGGGACCTATTCCAAGAACTAATTGAAATGCAAATAAACCTACGAGTGCCTATTAAAACACCGGTACAGTTGGAAGACGAACTAGAGGTATTTAACAGTACTATTCAACAAGCAGCATGGGAAGTTCTCCTGCTAGTCACACCGAATCCCGTAGGAATCAAAATTATCCTATTGAGGTCAGGGAGTTAGTTAGAGAAAAGCGGAAGGCAAGAAAGACCTGGCAAAGGACACGCGCCCCGGAAAACAAAAATATCCTCAATTTTCTGTGCAATAAACTAATACAACTAAAAGAAATTAAGAACGAAACTATTAACAAGTACTTAAATGGTCTCACCGAACATAAAGATACTGATTACTCTCTTTGGAAAGTAACAAAGGGATTAAAAAGAACCAAAATGCATGTGCCGCCTATTAAAAATGGGGAAGCAACCTGGGCCAAAAGCGACAAGCAAAAACCTATTTTATTTGCGGCTCACTTGGAAGACACCTTTCAACCGTTACCTAGGCAAACAGGAGATGAAAACATAATAACAGTTAGCAAAATTGATGAATATAATATTCGATGTGTAACATTACAGGAATTATAAAATGAGATCAAGTGTAATTTGAACGCAAAAAAAGCTCCACCTCAGACTAAAATATGTCCCACGACAATGGAAGGTTGCTGAAGTAATTATGATCCCCAAACCAGGCAAACCAGCGAACGATAAAAAGTCGTACAGACCGATTTCACTACTTCCTGTAATTTCAAAATTATTTGAAAAATTACTGCTCGAGAGACTCAAGCCAATAATAGAAGAGAGAAATTTGATTCCACCACACCTATTTGGATTTAGAGAGAATCACTCTACAATAGAACCAGTTCACAAAATAACGGACATAATCGAAGACGCACTTGAGAATAAGAAGATTTGCTCCAGCGTCTTCTTGGGTGTAACACAAGCTTTCGACAAAGTTTGGGACCAAAGACTTGAATTTAAATTGCATCGATATCTACCTAAGCAGTTCTATTAAATTCTTAAATGTTATATCGCAGACCGACATTTCCGTGTAAAATATAACGGAGAGTACTCTGAATTAAAGAGAATATCAGTAGGCATATCACAGGGTAGCGTACTGGGTCCTATATTGTACATCCTGTACACCAGAGATAAGCCAAATATAGAAGGTGCCACCATAGCAACATTTGCAGACGATACAGCTGGCGACTGGAAAGTGTTTATCAGAAGCAATGACCAAACTTCAAAATGCAACCGACACAGTGAGTAGTTGGACAAAGAAATGGCGCATTAGCCTAAACGAGGCAAATTCGGTTCAAGTAAACTTCAAAAACCAGAAAGTTAACTGGATTCCAGTGGAACTTAATCCAAGGCCGGTTCCAAATGCAAATACAGCCAAATACCTCGGCATGACTCCCGACTGATAGCATTTTAAACGCACCATGGTACATTAGAAATGATAACCTCCATAGGGACTTAAACATGGAATATGTAAGTAAATAAATACAAAATCATGCGAAGAAACACATTCAGCGGATATCTCGGCACCAAAATGCAGACATACGAAGTTTGTTGGATACCACCAATGCAGTAAGAAGACTTCAAAGGCAGAAACCTTTGGAATTTGGCAGTTGTATTTAATTAGGATAGAGAAAAATAATTACTAAGTAAATTCAATCGGGAGTAACCATTGGGTTACTGCCCGTCAAATGTGAATCTTCATTTAAGAAAGATAAATTACTAAATGATTTGTAAATCAGTTGTAATATTAAACAAAGGGGAAAAAGAAAAAAAAATAATAATAATTATTCACCCCGTATATACAACTCGCCGGATTGACCGCGGCGGGAAGACATCCGCAGTAAAACTGCATTTCCTTAGCTGTCAAAATTTTGCGATTGAATTTTATGTTTTGAATTTTATAAAATTTTATCTTTAATTTTACTTATAAAGTACATAATTAAATTAAAAAAAAAAATAAAAAAAATCGTTTAAAATATAGATTCGATATAGTACCTGTTTTTAAATTTAAACAATGAAGAACGGTCGATGAATCGAAAAGAAATGGGGAAAGCCGTACGAAACATGCACAAAGACATATTCCAGTTGTCAAACATCCAGTAAGTAAAGAATAATTTTGATTTGTGTTTGTTATTGTTGTGATTGCTAATAAATGTTGCTTTTTCTAGATTTATTGACAATTTTAGGCTAAATAAAGCTGCATTTAGGTATGTTTTAAAACAGGTAAAAAGTCAATTACCAAAAGTGGCAAAATCATCGACCATAACACCAGAATTTAAATTGGCCGCTGCTTTACGATTTCTGGCTGAAGGCGGATACCAGAATGGTGTCGGTCAAGACTGTTTTGTTGGGATGGTCCAATCAACGGTTTCCGTCCAAAACCGATAACGCTTAAAATGAGCGAAGCCAAGAAAACAAAAGCTAGGCTGTATTTTTACTCGAAATGTAAAATTCCGGGTATTATAATGTGTGTAGATGGATCACACATCAAAATTGCAAAGCCAGCAGGAGACCACACACACCTTTTGATAATCGGAAAGGGTTTTTTAGTTTGAATGCGATGATAGTAAGAATCAATCTTTATTACATTTTTCTGTTATTTTTTTATATATATTTTTGTTTATAGATTTGTGACCATAAACAACGGATACGATGTGTGGATGCTACTTATCCAGGCGCGAGTCACGATTCATTTATTTGGGGCAACAGCGATGCTTCAGAGTATTTCAAGACTGTGTACAACAATGGCGATAGGAACTGTGGCGGTTCACACATGCGTTCGCCGCCACACGGTCAGAACAACACAAACGAAAACACCTAACATAAAAGACAACTGAACTACTGTCTCTTCCAGACAGTACAACCAACAATACACAAGACAAAAATTAATAAAAAACAAAACAGTCTCATCTCAATCTCTAAAGCGAAAACACATAGCTCGTGGTGTTAGCCGCCAAAATATTAGCTGGTGACAAAATGGTGGTAAAAAACTATAAAAAAACTTTGTAATAAATTAATTTAAAATAAAAAAAATAAATAAACGTAAATAAAAATATTAACTTCAATTGGTGTGTTCAATTATTTATCGTGTTCGATATTGGTGACCACCGTCGTCCGTGTTTACGGAATTATCAAAAGAACACGCGGTTATATATTTTATTTTTATGGAACACGCCATGTGTTTTACGGCGCAGCGGTTATTGTTGTGCTAAAATAAAATTGTGAACAAAAAAAAAAAAACAAAAAAATGCAAATTATAAATGGAGTCAAGCACACACGAAAACATACACACATGTGGCCATGCAGTGCCATTATACACAAAAAATAGGCGCATGCACAAAATGAAGCCGCATTCACAAAGTACAAACATATAGTCGACATTCATTCAAGACCAACATCATCACCACCATTACCATCATAATCGCCATCACCGTTTATGGGAAACAGCGAGGACAATAGCAGCTCCAACACAACAACAACATCATCATCACTACCACAACCATTGCCATCACCACATCAGGTGGCATGATAAAATCACCTGATTCATCATCGGAGCCATAGCCAACAAAAACACAACAGCAGCTACAACAACAGCGACAACAGAAAATAGCATCGGCAGCAACAACAACACCAGCCGACATTCGTCATCGTAATCGTCATTGCCGTCATCATCATGGCCGCCACCAACGAGACAACAACAACAAGGACACCATCGCCACCAACAACAACATCATCACCAACATCACATTATTTTTTTTATATATAAATTGTAAATTTTTCACCACCAGTTTTTTGTAATTCCGGGTTCATTTTTTTGATTATTTTTTTTTTCCAATAAAATTATTTTTTATTTTTGTTTTATTAACTCAGCCACACACAAACGACATACTTCCACACTCGATCACATCCCCAGACTCACAGAACAAACACTGACAGGACTGAAACTGGCCCCAAAACAGGCTGCGTCAGGCTTCAGAACATACCATTCTGGTCTGGCGCATGTTTTGGGACCAGACACTGACACATACCGAAACTAACAAAACCAAGACAAGGGCCCCTATTTCTGAATACGAATACGAACAAAAAATCTACGAATTCGTATCATTGGTATTTTTGAATACGAATACGTTTATTTCTTGTACGAATTCGTGTAAGCATGATTCGTGACAAATTTCCCTTATTTCACAATACGAATTCGAGCAATTTTTGTTCGTTCATGAACGGATTTTGGTTCGATGACATAATAGTTAACGACACCAATAATAAACAAGCAAAAAATGCAAGATGTACACAAAAAATTTATATTTTTAATTTTTTTTTAATTTTTAAAAGAAATACAAATTTTTAAAATACTAAAAGCCAAATTTTTTTAATTGAAAATATTTTTTATTCAGCAAAATTTCACATATTTTATGTATATACCAATTTGTTGACTAATTACCGGGTCCCTCAATGCCGCAATCACAATAAATTAAATAAATAAAACTAAAATTTTACGAAATATGTAGCTATGAATTTTTCTAGGTAAAGATTTGTATTTCCTTTTATTAAATAAAATTTTTTATTTTGATATAAAATAATATTTATCCAATATGGCGCTATTCGATTTTATTTATTCACGTAGCCAATTAAAACTAAATTGATGCCAAAAATTTGACATATTTACGTTTATTTTCAGATTTACACTGTCATTTTAAGGATTTTTCACGTAAAACAAAATTTCCCTTTGCCTACACTACAAAAATTAAAATAGGTCGTACGTTCGTATTCAGAAATACCAATTAATTTTCGTATCGAATAGCATTTTCGTTTCGTATACAAATTCGTATCGTATTCAGAAATAGGTCCCAAGGAAACGTCAGACGTAAACTGGCAAGTCATGGTTTTGCAAGTCGGACGCATTCAAACACACGCAGCACTCAGTGGGGACAGTGTTGAGGTCCACATCAGGGGCCCTATTATGAAATTTTCGATAGCGTTTTTTTTCGATAATATCGAGTGTTTCGATAGCGTCGAAAATACCTATTATGAAATTTTCGATAGCGTTTTTTTTCGATAATATCGAGTGTTTCGATAGCGTCGAAAATACCTATCATGAAATTTTCGATAGAGTTTTTTTCCGATAATCTCGCAAGTTTCGATGACATCGAAAATATCTATTATGAAATAATCGATATCGAAATCACTTCAATTTTATACCCCTATTATGGTTCTCACCTCACCAAGCAGCTCACCTCACCTCACCTCACCACTCTGAGTCGTGCGACTCATATTTTGGTATTATGATTCTCACCTCTTTTTTGGTGAGAGTATGTATGCGGCGCTGCGCGTCATTTGATCTGGGGGGCTATTATGAAATTTTCGACGCGCGCTTTTTTTTCGACAACGTCGAAAATTAGCTATTATGAAATTATTCGACGCGCTTTTTTTGCGATCATATCGAAAATTTTCCTATTATGAAACTTTGTTTTCGATAAAGTCGAAAAATATGCGACTGCTCTTAAGGTGACGAATGCATACGCGTGTTCAATAATAAATCGTGAGATAAAAAAATTTCAGTTATTCAGTTCGTAACGTATATTTTAATTTTTATTTTATTTTTTTTTCCTCCTAATTAATAAATTAATATTTTTTTTCGATATTGTCGAAAAATTCATAATAGCTATTTTCGACGTTGTCGAGTTGTTCGACAACGTCGAAAATTTGCGATGTCGAAAATTTCATAATAGACCCCCAGTTTCTTTATTGTCAAGTTGATATTATTGGATTTTGAAAATATCTGACGTTTTACGTAAAGGTTTTGTGTGTATAGAACTTAATTTTTCTGCGTTTTATATAAATAAATAATTAAATAGGTTTGGGTGTGTTTAATTGTAAACATTTAATTGCAGTTAAATTAAATAATTATATCATAGTTAATATGATAACCAGCGTAGATTTTTTTTTTGATGGCAAAATTGAAGAGGAGCAAGGTACCAAATTACTAAAACTAGAAAATCTCTGCGAAATAAATCTAACCCATTCGCCCTTCCGGATAACATAATAATTTTTTTTATAATTATATTACGTACATCATATTATAAATTAATTCCATACAAAACCATAAAAAATTGTATATCTGCAAAAAAAAAACTTAAGTGCTCTTTCCTTCCATTTTTATTTATAGTTTTGTTACAAAAAAAACAAAAAACCATGAACTCACCAAAAAATTGTAGGTGAGGATTTTTGACATTGTACTCACCTCACCTTGACTCACCGCGAGAACGATAATACCAAAATTTCAAGGCGGTGACTTCAAGTCACATTTTTGACGTTTGGTGAGGTGAGGTGAGAACCATAATAGGGGTATTAATGTGAGATTATAGAGATATGTATTTACTTGGCATATATATATTCATATGTATACATAAGACATTTACTTGGCAGATATGTAAATATAATACCCCTATCATGGTTTTCACATTTGACTTTCACGGCGAGTTGAAGTCGGCGAATTCAATTTTTCGTATCATAGTCCTCACCATGAACAAGCTAAAACGTCAAAATTGTTCGCCGTTTATTTTTAGGCGAATCCTTATAAAATTTTTGTTTTATTTTGACAACGACATAAAAAATGGAGAATACAAGGTATATTTTAGAAAAAATTATAATATTTTTTGTTATTATTACGTGTAAACCGAAATATTAGAAATTTTTACAATATTTTACGTGCATTTTTTTAGAAAATCAAAAACAACCAATCAGAACCAATTTACAAAATTGGTAGAAACCATGGAAAAAAATCCTGATATCGCGAGGGGATTTCCGAGTATTGGTAAGAATAATAACTCCGTAAATTTATTTTGGAAGGAACTGAGTGTTACGTTAAATTCTTTGGGGCCTCCCGTGAAGGAATCTGTTGAATGGAGAAAGGTAAATTTTTTGAAAAATATTTGATAACAGTTAAAAAAATTATATTTATATTCTGTGTTCCTATATAGGTTTGGAATGATTTTAAACGTCATATAAAACATAAAATTGCCATGAACAATAAGGAACTTAAAGGAACTGGAGGTGGTCCAAACAATTCGCAATTTACATTAAGCCCGCTTGAACAACAAACTGATGCACTTTTAAATATTACTACATCTGGTGCCCCCAGTGGTAAAAGTTTTGGACCAAAACCATCAACAAGTAACAGAAGTGTAACGGTGGACCCAGAAATGTCGATAGATATTACACAACCATCACTACCAGAGTTGTGTACAGATTTTAGTATAGAATCTATCGAATATCTGGATGAATTAAATGAAGAAAATATGCAAAATCTCAATAACATACAAATACAATCCAATAGACCAACAACAAGCACCAAAACGCCAAAAACAAAAGCTAATCCAGGAATACCCGAAATAGAAAACCAAAGAATCAAACTTCTTGAAATACAAACAAAAAACCAAACGGAAATATTAGAAGTATTAAAAAAAATAGAAAAAAACTCAAACAATCAACAATATTATTCAAAAAAAATGTACGAAGTGAAAAAGAGAGAAGTGGAGATTTTGCAGGAACAATTCAAAGCGCAACAAAAAAATGAATTACATAAGCAGAAAGTAAATTTTGAAAATTTAAAATTGAAAAAACGAAAAGTGGTACTCGAAGAACGGAAATTCGGAATACAACAAACTGGTTCTTCTAGCGACTCTGATTGAAGCAACCATTTGTGATACTTTATAAGACATTATTTTGTGATAAGAATACGTCAACTTTTATTTTAGCTGACAAACTGAAAATATTTTTTAATTTTATTTTTTTATTGAATTTTTATTTATTTTTTATTATTATTAATTTATTGAATTTTTTTGCAAAATGAATTGAAATACACTTTTTGAAATATGTACATGTTTTTATTTAACTATTATAATGAATTCATCAACTCTTCTCTGATTTTTTTCGCTTCTTGTAGCAAATTGCTATTTGTTATAGTGGATTCTGAGTCCACTTCAGCATCTGTATCGCTATAATCTGCTGCGTCTTCTTCTTCTTGGTTATCCAATTTGTAAAATCTGCATAAATTGTGGAGAACGCAACACGCATTCACTATTTGCTAGGCCTTGTCTGGTGCATAATGCAGCTCTCTTGCCCCTAGTAGACACCTAAAACGAGATTTAAGTACCCCGATGGTCCTTTCAACAATATTCCTTGCAGAGGAGTGTGCTTTATTGAATTTAGACTGCCGGCTTTCTGGGGCAGGTAATCTAAACGGAGTTATTAAATACGGCAATAATGTATATCCCGAATCACCTATAAAATAATGCACAGTAAAAACAAAACATATATTATATATATATATATATATATATATATATATATATATATATATATATATATATATATATATATATATATATATATATATATATATATATATATATGTAATACCAAGAATCCAGCTATTCCGTTCCCCATTTTCATACCTCTGGGCTAACATCTTATTAATCTGGCTATTGTTCCATATAAATGAGTCATGATTTGATCCTGGATATCGCGAATCTATACAACGTATAACTAGATTATGGTCGCAGATCTTAAAGATATTGAAAAATGTCATTATAATTATCATACACTAACGTGAAATTATTCAGTTGCTTACTATCATCGCATTTAAGCTATAATATCCTTTTCGATTATAGTATAGATGCCGTTCATGTTTATTGGGTGAAATTATTTTAATATGTGTGCCGTCGACACATCCAACCACACCCGGAATGTTGAATTTTGTCATAAACGACATCTTACAATTTAATTTTTCTGTTTCGTTCATTTCGAACTTAATCCACTTTTCGCAGAGAAACTGTTCAAACAAAACTACAGCTTCTGTGATAGCTTCGGAAATTGTAGATTGCGCCATGCCAATACTAAAGTCATCCCCAATATTCTGCTGGTAACTCCCTGAACTAAAAAATCGTAGAGCCGCACATATTTTTAAAATTGTAGGAATACTGGATGTCCGTATACTTGGTTTGAATTTACCGTCCAATTCGTTTAATAAATAACGTAAACAATCTTTGTTTATCCGGAATATACTAATAAATCTAAAATGACAACATATATTTTAGAAGATATGTATAGGTATTTGGTTTAAATTTATTTTCACATACTTGCCATCTGGAAGTGAAAATGGATCACTTTTATTTCGTAACGTTCTCCTGATCTGTGCTACACTAACATTATTTTCTTCTTCTTCAATATCAGGAAATAATAAATCCACACTGCTAAGCATGATAGGGAATTAATTATACCGATAATAATACGAAACAATAACTAACCAATTCAAACAATGTTAATTTTATAGTTTTTGTTTTTATGTAAAGTCGATTCATTCACCAAAACAATTATAAGAAAATTGTCAAAACTTCAAACAATACAATGTGACCAACATAACAAAAACAAAAAAAAACGACGCGCGGCGCCGCATACTCACATTCGCCAAAATATAGGCGAAAACCATGATACCAAATTGGAACTCACACGAATTTAAACGTCACAGCGAATGAGCCGGAGTGAAAACCATTATAGGAGTATAAGACATTTGTTTGGAACTTGGCCATTTCTTATCCGATTTTGATGAAATTCAGCATGCACGATGGAAATGGGATTCTAAAATGATTTTTAGATAAAGTTCTGGAATATGGCCAATTAGGAAGGAACTTGGTAATTTCTTATCCGATATTGATGAAATTCAGCATACACGATTGAAATGGGATTCTAAAATGATTTTTAGATAAAGTTCTGGAATATGGCCAATTAGGAAGGAACTTGGCCATTTCTTATCCGATTTTGGTGAAATTCAGCATGCACGATGGAAATGGGATTCTAAAATGATTTTTAGATAAAGTTCTGGGATATGGCCACTTAGGAGGGATCTTGGCCATTTTTTATCCGATATTAATGAAATTCAGCATGCAATATGAAAATGGGATTCTTAAATGATTTTTAGAGGAAGTTCTGGTATATGACCAATTACTAGGAAACTTGGCCATTTCTTATCCGCTATTGATGAAATTCAGAATGCACGATGGAAATCGGATTCTAAAATGATTTTTAGAGAAAGTTCTGGAATATGGCCAATTAGGAAGGAACTTAGTAATTTCTTATCCGATATTGATGAAATTCAGCATGCCCGATTGAAATGGAATTCTAAAATGACTTTTAGATGAAATTTGGAATATGGCCAATTAGTAAGGAACTTGGCTATTCCTTAATCGGTTTTAGTGAAATTTGACACTTGCGATTGAAATGGGATTCTAACATGCTTTTTGGATGAAGTTCTGGAATATAGCCAAGTATGATGGAGCTTGCCTATTCCTTAAACGATTAAGATATGTGCGTTGGAAATGATATACAAAAATGGTTATTCGATGTATTCAATGACTTTTTTATAAATCATTTAAGAATCCCATTTTCAACGCACATGTCGAATTTCATAATAATCGGTTGGGAAATATGCAAGTTTCGTCATACTTGGAACTATTACAGAACTTCAAACAAAAATCATTTGAGAAACCCATTTGCAACGCAAATGTATAATTTAATCATAATCGGTTGAGAACTAGGCAAGTTCGATCATACTTGGTGAAATTCCAGAACTTCATCTACAAATCGTTTTAGAATCCCATTTGCAATATCGGATAAGAAATGGCCAAGTTCCTTGCTAATTGGCCATATTCCAGAACTTTATCTAAAAATCATTTTAGAATCCCATTTCTATAGTAGTGCTTGCTGAATTTCACCGAAATCGGATAAGAAATGGCCAAGTTCCTTCCTAATTGGCCATATTCCAGAACTTTACCTAAAAATCATTATATAATCCCATTTCTATCGTGCATGTTGAATTTCACCAAAATCAGATAAGAAATGGCCAAGTTCCTTCCTAATTGGCCATTTTCCAGAACTTTATCTAAAAATCATTTTAGAATCCCATTTCCATCGTGTATGCTGAATTTAACCAAAATCGGATAAGAAATGGCCCAGCTCCTTCCTAATTGGCCATATTCCAGAACTTCATCTAAAAATCATTTTAGAATCCCATTTCCATCGTGTATGCTGAATTTCACCAAAATCGGATAAGAAATGGCCAAGTTCCTTCCTAATTGGCCATATTCCAGAACTTCCTCTAAAAATCATTTTAGAATCCCATTTCCATCGTGTATGCTGAATTTAACCAAAATCGGATAAGAAATGACCCAGCTCCTTCCTAATTGGCCATATTCTAGAACTTCATCTAAAAATCATTTTAGAATCCCATTTCCATCGTGTATGCTGAATTTCACCAAAATCGGATAAGAAATGGCCAAGTTCCTTCCTAATTGGCCATATTCCAGAACTTCATCTAAAAATCATTTTAGAATCCCATTTCCATCGTGCATGCTGAATTTCACCAATATCGGATAAGAAATGGCCAAGTTCCTTCCTAATTGGCCATTTTCCAGAACTTTATCTAAAAATCATTTTAGAATCCCATTTCCATCGTGTATGCTGAATTTCACTAAAATCGGATAAGAAATGGCCAAGTTCGTTCCTAATTGGCCTTATTCCAGAACTTTATCTAAAAATCATTTTAGAATCCCATTTCTATAGTGCGTGCTGAATTTAAATCGGATAAGAAATAAAGGCAGATCTCAGTATACTCTGGCAAATCATCATGAGTAGACTCACGCTTGAAGAACGCTACGAAATTATTAAAATTTACTTTGAATATCAGTCGTCGATTCTCGCAACTTATAGACGACTTCGTGATTTTTATGGCCACATAATCGTCCATCTGAGCAACCTATCAACTGTAAACGAAAGTGTGGAAGAAGATCCAAATTTAGCGATTCGTCGTCATTCGCAGGAATTGGGGCTCTGTCCGTCCACTACAAATATGGATGACATTAATCCGAACGAGATTTGGTTTCAACAGTATGGCGCTACATGTCATACGGCGACCGCAACCATCGACTTATTAAAGTCAAAATTTATCGAAAAAAAATACTATCGAAAAATTTCGTGATAGCTCATTTTCGATAATATCGAAAAAAAATCGAAATCGAAAAATTTCATAATAGGGCCCAGGGCCCGAATTCCGGATTAATGACAAATGAGAATGAGAAATGACTTTATGTTTTATTTCGCCAACTCTAAATAAAAATGCAACCGACTAGTTGAAATAAAAAATCAAGTCATTTCTCATTATCATTTGTCACAAAACCGGAATTCAGGCCCAGGTCTATGGTCGAAGCCCCTGCTCCCAACTACCTGGTGTCCTTCAGCACTCTCCTACACTGCTGCACTTGCACACAAACGCAAGCATCACACACACTCGCATACGATTTCGAGCATCACACACACACTTGCACACGCACGCAAGCATCACACACAAATGCACAAGCATCACACAGACACATACGAACATAGACGCACACTAACTGGTACACACGCACACTCAACCCCTGTGATAACACTGATCGGCTAACGATTCTGGTACAGCCAGACGTTTCAGCCGCACAGAGATAAATCATCACGGAGGGGGATGTCACTCGTGGGGGAGTCCTGTGGCAGTTCACGCATTCACACATGCGTTCGCCGCCACACGGTCAGAACAACACAAACGAAAACACCTAACATAAAAGACAACTGAACTACTGTCTCTTCCAGACAGTACAACCAACAATACACAAGACAAAAATTAATAAAAAACAAAACAGTCTCATCTCAATCTCTAAAGCGAAAACACATAGCTCGTGGTGTTAGCCGCCAAAATATTAGCTGGTGACAAAATGGTGGTAAAAAAATATAAAAAAACTTTGTAATAAATTAATTTAAAATAAAAAAAATAAATAAACCTAAATAAAAATTTTAACTTCAATTGGTGTGTTCAATTATTTATTGTGTTCGATAGAACCATAGATTGCTTGGTAAGGATGCATTTGAACCTTATAAATTGATTTTCGTTCCTAAATTTTAATTAACCTTAAAAGGCGACGCTGGATACCCACTGTTGCCTTGGCTTATTACTCCTTTTAGAAGTGCTGGGGTCAACACACCAGAAAGCCGGTTCAATAAGGGCCATAGTTCCGGTCGTAATATCATCGAGCGCACAGTAGGCGTATGGAAAAACTGGTGTAGATGTCTTCTTGGTGTAGCCCGTCATTTACATTACACTTCAGAAAAAGCTATGAGAATAATTAATGTAGCAGCAGCATTGCATAATATTCGGATCCATTTTAATGTGCCAGACCCAGAACTCGAAGAGCTACCAATTCAAGGAGAGTATGAATCAAACTCACATGAACACGAAACCTGCTCCAGGGAGGCTAATGAATTTAGAAACCAAATATTAATGAATTTTTAAAATAAAAAAAAATTAAATTTAAATGTTTCATTTATTTATTAAATATAACAAAATATATACATATGTATATTTATATCAAAATTATCAGTCATAGGTTAGGTAAATCACAAAGTTTTTCAGCCTTCTTGGCTATTATAACTGATTAAATGTTTAAAATTAATTGTTAAATTCCAGTTTAAGCTTATAATGCCCGGTTTCACAAAAAACTATCCAACCCTTAGTTAAATAATATTTCCTCCCTTTCATCTTTTATAAAATTACGTTTTGTTTCATAATACAAATTCTATGCAAGTTTATTATATTTGAATTTTACATAGAAATATTTAGCCTTCAGCTAAATATTTAACTTGACGAAATTGGGCAGTTAAATATTTAGCTCTCCAGTTAAAATGTT
This sequence comes from Tipula vernalis, assembly GCA_958295665.1. Classification (NCBI taxonomy): domain Eukaryota; kingdom Metazoa; phylum Arthropoda; class Insecta; order Diptera; family Tipulidae; genus Tipula; species Tipula vernalis. Next base: position 277,571,318 of record OY282560.1, on the reverse strand, counting down.
CATGTAAAAAAGGAAATAAAATTAGCATGCGTTGAATTTGTGTTATGAAATAAATTGCAATTTATTAAAAGAAGAAAGGGAGGAAACATTATTTAACTAGAGATTACTTCTTTTTTGTGAAATCGGGCTTAAATATAATAAACAAATAAGAAAAAATAATCAGAATTCATGCTTGGTTATATCACAAAATTTCAGCCTTCTTGGCTATTCACACATTTTAAATTTAAAGCTCGAGTTCAGCTTTGTGTAACTCAATTTTAAGAATTTTCTGTTTCATCTTGTTTTTTTCTAGCGCCAAGTGTTCCATTCGCTCGTTGTGCCTTTTATTTTCTTCTAGCTGCTGTTGCAAAATATCGTTGGTATTTCTTTGACGATCACAAAGCCGGTCAATTGCCCTATATATTTTTTTTGATTTGTTTGCAGTTCCTGAAATTGCTCATTTTGAGTTTTGATGAACTCTTTAATATTTTCAAAACATTTTTGCTGGATGTCTACCTGTTTTTCAAGAAGCTTCAACGATTTTGGCTCTTTGGAATGTTTCACTTCAGCCTGTCTTCCGATTTCAGTCGGCGTTTCCACTTCATGATTATCATCGGATAATTCGAAGGATGGCGATGCAACCATTTCATCTATATTTGGTATAGAGGTTTCAATTTGGAAGTTTTCGTTGTTTGCTTCATTTAACGTTCGCTTATGTGGAACTCCAAACTTCTTTGCATTTGTTACTCCATCAACACAATCTCGTAAACAAACAAGTCTTATAACTGCTATCTACAAAGCGGTAAACACAACGATCTTGTTAAAACCGCCACCAGTACCCGCTAGCTCTTGCTTATTATGAGCTAATTTTTTTCGTAAGGAAGATTTATGGTCACTCCAAACCTGGAATTACAATTTAAAAATAAACATAAATATTTATACTTAATATAATAAAAACCCTCTAACCTTTTTCCACTCGGCGGTTTCCTTAACTGGTGGTCCTAGGGAATTCAATTCTTGGGTTAATTTTTGCCAAAATTCTTGGATTACATCAACACCTGATTTCGTTAAATTTATTGCTATATCAAGATGCTGCTTCATCAAATCCACCATCTTCTCAAATTGGGCTCTATTTGTTGTACGTTTCTTATAAAAAATCCTCTAAATACTTAATTTTTTGGTAATTTAAATTTACAATTTACGCTTTATCCATGATAAAAAAATACACCACCACAACACTGCTTGAAATCCGCATTAAATATGATGCGTATTTACAATGACATTTTTCGTATGGAGTGCGTTTCACCCGCGAATTCAGTAATACCAATTTTTCGCACTGCATTACCGTCATTCATTCACTTTTCATTCGACGTATTCAATAATACGTCAAACGTCAAATCCGAATAAAATTCCCTCCGCGGTCAATCCGGCGAGTTGTATAATCGAGGTGATTATGATGAGTTCAACATGCCATTCCGAGAAGGGCCGTTATTCGTTTGCGGACAAGAAAACTGTAACTGGGTTATCAACTATTTAAACTCTATGATTTAAGGGATAACAGAAAATTAAGCTGCCTTTGACTTTCGTGTATAGTTTGGTCATGTGTTTGTCAACATTGGAATTTTGATGAAAATTTTTCATGCCCACGTTTTCCTTTAGATTGTTTCAGTCTTTTGAAGCACACGGTTAAAATTATAAGTTTCATTGAATTCATATATGTCAAATGTATATTTCATGCTAACCATGGGATTAGATTCCCTTTTCCTTCTTTTAATTTTAGGTTTTGAAGATACGGAGGGGCATTCTCAGAAAACAAATTTTAATTTATTTTAAGTTTTTGAAATTTTTAATCCTCTTTCGGTCAGGGTTTTCTACAGTTTTTGTTTGGCCATAATACAAGGACCGAAAGCTTTAATTTAAAATCGTAGGTTAATCGAATTAATTTAAATTTTAAATTTCACATTTAAACCACTTTCATAATCTGAGCGCCCGTCGAGTTGATCCAAATTGAATAATCGGGCTATTTTCCAATCCAAATATTTTATCGAGTACCTCTAAATATGATATGTACCACTAAATATAATTTTGTTTTATATAATTTTGTTTTATCGAAATTTATTTTTCACTAAATTCGCGCTTAATTCCTATCCAGGATATCTAAGATCCTATCCTATCCAGGAGGTTAAAATTAAAAATAATTATTATACAGTCCATTTTTAAATTAATCGATCAGGACTAATGAGGGAAAATTATAAAAGCAACAACAAATTTTCGTGTTGCCATACTGCACGTGGGGTTGGTGTTTAGCAAATTGTGAGTTGGTAAATTTATTACGGGATATCAGTCGAGTCTATTCGTGTAACAATTTTTAGACATACTCCTCCGGACTAGACAAATAGGACAAATGATCAGATGTTCTTTTGAAGGTTTAATTTTCAATTTTTAAGAAATTACAGCATTTCAAATGCTAATTTATTCGTATTTGCAAGATTAAATAATTGACCACAACATCGATTTTCGCCATTGATTAGAATCCTTCGGATACTCTTTCAGCTTTAAATTCAGCCTGGAAACTAATGTTGAACTTATCAGTAGACGTAACAATTGGTTGCAATTTTCCCCTAAAGCTCTCTAGCTAAAAAAACTATTATAATAATACACACACGATTTTGTTGTTAGTTTTTATTTTCGGTATCCGTTTTTGTATATACCTGTATGTCGTATTAGTATAGTACCATTAGATTATAAATTTAGTAAACATTACAACATTTAACATTGAAACTTGAAGAAGCTTGACACAAATATTTTATATATTTTTTTGCTGCTCAGAGTTATACATTAAATAAATATTTATACTACATAATATTTAAATAAATAATACTCAATATAAAAAAATAAACTTTATTTTATATAAAATAAAAGTGCAAACATTTTTTTAGTGAAAATACAAAAAAAAGTTTTCAATAAGTTAAAAAAATAAAATTCAAAAACGATAAAAAATGTGTTAGTTTGTTTTCTAGATTTATGCTAAATTATTTTTATCGGGAAAACGGAAAATTGAAAGAAAAATCAAGAATTGCTTTCTTTTTTTATTTTGTGTAATATTTTTATGAAGACAAATTTATTTTATTTCTACAAAGCTGGGAAATTGTATGGATACGGTAGCTGTTGTACAGCATAAAATAATTCATTCAGTAAAGTAAGTTGTGTAAATGTATGTGTATTGTTTTGTGAATGTATATCTGTGTTATTTTGTATAATACGATAAAAGGAAAACGGTTTTTCATTTTGGTTGTTGTTGTGGTGTTATTAAAGAAAATCTCATACATTTTGAAATTGTGCGAAATTTAATAATTACTCAACCAAATCGGTTATTTCTTATTTTTGTTTTCAATTGATTTATAATACAAAATAAATATTTTATTAATGCGAAGCAGAGTTGCCATTTGAATGATTTTTGCGATAGAGTAGGTTTGATAAGGTAATTGGATTTAGAAAGAGTAAACAAAAATTTCAATCTACATAAATAATGGTTGAATGGTTGATTGGAGGGTGATATAATATGCTTTTTGATTGTAAATTTCAAACACAAAAACACGTTACGCTTAAACCTTTTTTGTGATTCGAATTGCGCATCAACATTATAATCAGCTAAATAGAGTGTCACTATTCCATTTAATGACTTGATTTTATGAGGATTTCGATAGAATTAATTTCTTTATATTATCATTTATATTGAATATCATTTTGAAAATGCTTCTTAAAATTACCAACTACAGGTATTCCTCGACTTACGACCGAGATAGGTTATTTAATTTAATAATATAATAAAAATCCATAAAATTAATCTTCATCCGAACTTATTACATAACCGCAATCCATTAATCTGGATCCAGCAACAGAAGTGCTAGTTTTTTTGGACAAATTGATCTAAGGTTGTTTGAACCGTCCTCGCTTTCATTTCACGATAAATTTCATAATAACAGTCTATATTGTCTTGAACTAGCCGACTTACTTTTGAATATCTTTCTTCGTTTGCAACCATTTGTTCTATTTTATGCAGTCCCTGATAAATTTGGTGAAATGCTTCAGCCATTTTTTTTGTCATGATTTTTTTTTTTGTGGATTATCATCATCATTTGGGTTATTTTCACCGATGTGCTTTACAACACTTTGTTTTTCAATACCCTGTAAGTCTTCATTCGTAAGAGTAGCCGCTTCGAATGCTATGAGTTGGTTAGTATCATCTCTGTCAACATCGAGATAAAGCTGCTCCCCAAGTTTTACGATCTGATCTGTAATTTAATTAATGTTCGGGGCTATCGAACTAGTTGTTCAAATCGTGTTGTAATTTTTTTTCCAAATTCCACTCATGTAAGAAGTCGTAACTTTCTGTCATCCACTTGCTATATTTTTGATATCTCTTTGATCAAAACTCTTTTAATATTGTTGATTTTTCAAGAGCCTCAATTGCTTGGCTAAACGTAATTTTAAGGTAATTAACCTTAAATGTAGCTATAGCACCTTGATCCATGGACTGTAAAATACTGGCGGTATTTGGAGGTAAGTGGATAATTTTTATGTTCGGGTGTAAATCGTCTAAATGAGGACGATGTCCTGGTGCAGGGATCCGCTCGAAACGCGATATTTCAAAACGTGATATTTCGAAACGCGATATGACGAAACGAGATAAAGTACAAACTGCGATATTTTAAAATGCGGTACGGTACAAAACGCGATATGGTACAAAACGCAATATTTCAAAACGTGATATTTCAAAACGCAATATTACACAAACTTCATTTCACATTTAAAATTTTCCATCACCTTTATGATGAAATTGAACGTGTATGATGGAACTAGGATATGCGTTTTAAAATATCGCGTTTCGAATTATCGCGTTTTGAATTATCACGTTCTGTACCGCATCGCGTTTAGTACCGTATCGCGTTTTGAAATATCGTATTTTGTACCAAATCGCATTCGCCTCTTGGATTTTTTGATTCATGAATGACAAACGGTTTTAATTTATAACCAGCAATATTTACATCTAATAAAATAATTCTTCTGTCCTTAAATGCCTTAAATAATGGCATAGACCTCGCTTCCTTATGAATGTACATACGTTTAGGCATTTTTTTCCAGTAAAGTCCGGTTTCCTCCACATTAAAAATTTGCTACTTCAAATAATTTTTTTCTTTTAATTTGTTTTTTTCTGCCTCTTCACTTATTTTTACGTTTTGCAAATTTCAACGTTTCTTAAATTTTTCAAACCATCCATGGCTCACAAAAAAGGTCTGATCATAGCCGTCGCCTTTCGTTAATTTTAACATTTCAAAAAGACTTATTGCCTTCGTTTGGATGATTGTGAGGCTCACAGGAATATGTTTTTTAAACAAATCTTCCATCCACAGTTCTTGCCTATTTTTAATAATAATTGTTGACTTTAAAGATACCGATTCCTTAACTGCTTCTACAATTCGAACCTTATTTTTTAAAATGTTGGATATTGTGGGGTGCGATAATTTTAAATCATGTGCTATGTCTTTTAGTTTTTTACCACTTTCAGGTTGTTCTATAAATTTATGTTTCAACTCCAAATCTATAACGGTTCTTGCCGGTACATATACCAGTATGTGCGTATTAAAACGGAAATGATTTCTATTTTTGTTTTATTATGCGTTTTTTATATACTATATAGTATGTATGTACTTTAGAGGGTTCCCCTAATTGTTTGTTTCATTTATATAATACGTAAATGCATATTCCCAAAGATGCTGTAATTGATCTGATCCATATACTTGAATACAACATTAAATTAGTATTTTCCATAATGTCCATCATCTTGAATGCATTTTATGTTTAATACAATCAAATGCTTTGGAAAGAAAGGTCGACAAATAAAACTCCAACTTTCCTTTTACTTTCCAAATTCATGTACAAGGTGTTTATCAGATTACGGCAGGCAGACAAAGTGCCACTGTTTTTGTTGAAATCTATATTGATGTCTGTTAATAAGATCATACTCCGTTAAGTAATTAGTTATTTCCTTATGTACTCGTATAAGGTATAACGCGTTCGAAAATTTTGGAAAACACTGGTAGGACTGATAAGAGGCGATAATCGCTTGGATTGGTTCTTGAGCCGCCTTTTTAAATAGGGTTAATTTTTGCAACCTTTAAATTATCCGGAAAAGTGTTTTCCTCAATCGAACTTCCAGCAGAAGTAATTATTGGTACGAAACGGTTTACATTTTACTTAATAATTTCTGTTGAAATATTGTCGTAACCAGGGGCACTTTTAGATTTCAAATTCAAGATGATATTGGATATATCATCTACAGATTCATCGTACAGACAATTACTCAATTATTAACTCAAAACAAGGCAAACTCAATTTCTTTGTCGACAGCTTTATTACCAATGTTTAATTTGATATTGATAGATTTTTTTTCTATTTTGCAAACAAGAATTTCCTTGACAAATTTCCAAATCATATGTGGATTACCTTTATAATCCATGAATTTGCTCGTGTAATATTTAGTCTTAAGATCAATTGTCAGTTAATAAGATTTATGTTTAGCGTTTTCAAACAAGGTTTTAATATACTTATTTTGACAGCTTTCTTGAGTTCGTTATTGAACCAAGGCTTATTGTAAGTATACCCTTGATTTTGGCTTAGTATTTTCTTTAAATTTTGGTTTATTATTTCAGTAAGTTCATAATAAAAGCTTTCAAAATTGGATCCCGAAAAATCAAAAGCGTCAACAAATTGTTGTACTGCACAATAATTAGTCTTCGATACAAATTTACTACTCCTAGTTTTTTTCGCCACACTGCAATTAATCAGCATATATTGAAGGTCACACAGAATAGTATCATCTATTAAAGTAATATAATTATAATTAACTGAAGAAAATATATGATCAATAATTGTTCAGTTTGAGTTAGAAAATCTGTTTGCAAATTTGGCATCTAAATAGTCCACAACATTTGAATCAGAAGCGTCTATTATTTTAAATTCACATCACCTATTACAATTAATTTCGGATACTTTTGTAGTAAGTTGTCGAAGTATTCAAGGAAAATATCAACCGCATTAGAGTCATATATAGGAGGTCTACAAAGACCTATTAGGTTAATATTCAAATCTTGAGATCTGACTATTAAGAAGTCATTTTCACAATACGAGTTATATTTGTAAGTAAAGTAACACCTCCTCCATTTCGACAAATATGAAATGCATTATAGTTAGATAACAATACATGTTGAGTATCTTCATAACAAAAGAATGTTTCCTTAAGCACAATTATGTCGATTGTTTCGGATAATGTGAACAAACATTCCCTAATTTTTTCAATTTTATTCTTCAATCTATTAATATTGAAGTATAAGATTCGAAGGTTACACTGATTTAACAACTTTTTATATTCACTAAATTCAATAACGCACCTGTAAATTAAAACAGAATTTACCAAAAATTGGGTTTACCAACTTTATGCTGGATGGTTTTACTAATTTTGGAACGCGTCGATTCAATGATGTATTTAATAATACACGACTTTTTGATAAACAATATTATTGGTTTTTACACGGAGGAAAAGCGGTTATAAAAAGCGAAGTCTATCAAAATTTTCCATATTCTATAACTGCATCTAAAAATTATTTTGGAAGCCATTTTCAACGAAATGTCGAATATCATTATAATCGGTTTAGAAACATCCTAGTTCCATTTTAATCAGAATTTTTCCAAAACTACATCCTAAAATCGTTTTAGAATCCTATTTCTAAGTCTACTTGACTAAATTTCAAAATTTTACCAAAAAGTCGTTTTAGCATCCCGTTTCTATCATTCAGGAGCCCTATTATGAAATGGATCGCATTCGCATTTTTTGCAATTTTATGGATGCGATTTGCTTCGTTTATGTGTATTTTGAAAAGCGATTGGATTATTTTGGCATATAAACAATTTTTTTATTATTTTAATTTTGACAGGTAAATTTTTTTGTTTTGATTGTTTTTTAATTATTTTTAACAAAATAAATTTTATATTTCTTAATAAAATACATTTTAAATGTGTATTAAATATAAACAGAAAAAAATTATTTATTAACACAATCACTTACCTGCTATTGAGTACTCGCATTTTTCAATTTTAATTTGACAAAAATCCGCTATCGCATTTTATAATAAGGCCACCAAAAGCGCATATTTTCGAAAATGTCCCCAGTTTCAATTTCATCAAAATCAGTTAAGAAATAGCAAAAACCGCCCTAAATGGCTTTATTCAAATAAAAGTTCCATCATACATGTCGAGTTCATATGCAGATGCACAAGCATATCATTGATGCCAATTCACAGTTAAGTATCTCGATTTTTTGCGATTTTGTGATTTTTTTATATCTGTGGCCACAAGTCATAATGTCATAAGGCGAGTTATGCCCTTCCTTCTACCTACTTCAATTTTTTGTAATATTCCGGCAACTGGAAACAACCATTACGCTTTTTTTTTTTAATCTTACAAAACATTGATGACATGAAATGGATTACGGAGATTTCGAGTTTTAAAATGTAGAAGGGCACAACTCAACTTATAACATTATGACAGGTGGCCACAGATAATCAAAATATGTAGTTTTATACGTTTACTCTCGCATGCCAATCATTGAGACAAAAATGTTATAATTACTATCCCAAGAATCAAAAGTTTGTTGCACATTAACGTCATCACTTTTTGAACACAATTAAATACAAACTTCTCTTTATTGTCTTCTTAATCAAAAATCCACTTGACCGAGCAAAAATCCACAACACCGAGCAAAATTTGAAAACACAATGTGTTAGCCCACGAAAAAAACAGTTGTAATTTTCACTAAGGGATCCGGTTTTGTGAAATTCAATAGATTTAAAATTTTCAAATAAATTTCAAATAGATACGTAAATATGTGACCTACCTACATAAATTTATGAATTAACTGCAATATTAAGCTCAATACTAATTTTGTAAAATGTAACGACTCAAAAATGAACTTAATCGGATCTAATAAAGGATCTGACAATGCCTTTCCAGCGGTAGTGATGAATTGTCGATAAATTCAATTTATTTAGCTCACAAAACTCAGTTACCTCAAGTGTTTCACAATTTTCACCTACGAAAACTGTGAAATTGGTGAATTTGATGAACGTGATAAAGTTATCGACAGAATGCGAATGAAGTTTATCCTAAATTAAAAATGGAGGTGTGGCCAACACACGACCTTTTTTTCTAATTTTTGGAAACATTTTGTATTAAGTAATTTTTTGTAAACCTTATACTTTTTAAGATATTTGCCAAATAAATTTTCTGGACCAAGGGAGTGGCCACTTTCGGTTATCCGATTTGGAGTAAAATTCACTGGGACCTCCCAATTTATCCAATTTTCATCCATTTTTGAGGTCCAAAATTTTCATGATTACTATATGTACTTTATTTTACTAAAAAATTTATTTAACAAAATTGCGTTTGTATGTGTTTAAAAAAGCATACATTTGAGCGAGTTTATTATATGCACAAAGGAAAATTCATCCAAATAAAATATTTGAAAAAATCCAAATACACAAAATTTGACAAGATTTAAACTATTTGGGATTTCACAGAGCTAAAGCCCTTAAACTTAATAACAGATCAAAGCGTTAACCTTTTAATCGACAATGTTTGACAATATAAAAATTTAATATTATCCATGTATAAGAAAACTTTCTTCTATCGGCAAACACCTCACTATGATTTTTCGATAGGACTATCTGTGTGGTATAAACATGCTCATCCGCTTAAATTTCATAAGGGGTTTACCTATTTAAATACGATTAATCGAAAACGGATCTAGGATAAACTTCAAGCTATTTCGCCTGAATGTACGCCAAACATACGCCTGTAGTTTAATTTAAAATTAATCTAGGTAATCTTTCGAATAATCGTTATTTCAATAGGTAAACCCAATATGAAACTTAAGTGGATATGCATGATTAAACTACATCCATAGGCCTATCAGAAAATCTTTATGAAATGTTTGCCGAAAAAATGAATCTTTATCTCTTAAAAGCCGAATCACAATGATGAACCAATTAAGACAAAAAATGTAGCCCTCTTTATTCAGAAAAAAGAAAGATGTTACTTTTATGTACAATTTGACGCAGGCAATTATGGACAATGCTAATACAAAATACATATTTAAAATAAAATCAGGGCCCAACATGGAAAAAATCATTAGGTCAGAAAATATTGCTCTTTGCATGGAATTACAAAGTGTAAAGTTATGTCTAAAATTTTAAACGTTTGTCAATTTGTTTCTTCTTGTAAATATAACTGTGTAAATATTTATTTGGCGCTCTTCTATAAATAATGGAAAATTGTAATAGTAAGCATTTGAAACCAAACGAGTTTTGCGTCGGGTGCTTGGGCCGGTTCTTCGACCTTACAAACCAAACGAAAAAATGTCTTATTAAGATAAACGTACATATAGACTGATTTGACAAGTACAAATTTACGAGAACCTTATTAGGAATTTCTTGAATAATAAATTTTCGTTAAACGGTTCGATTGCGTTGGTTAAACAAAATATCGAAAATGAAGTAGAGGAATTATCATCTTCGGAAGTTTATAGGGTCTGTTTTATAGAAAAAAAACTTATACCAGAACCAATAACCATCTAATATTGATGAAATGCAACAAATAAATTCACGTATCAAACATTTAAATTTGGCATACCATTATTTTCCAAATCCCAGTCAAAATCCCAATTCGCCAAATTTCTCGGTTCCATTATGTGGCATTACCTCAGTTTTTTTTCTAAATTCGAATAATTTACAAAATCAAGGCTTATTACAACAATAATAACTTCCAGTTTTTGCTACTGCACCAGTTTCGGCGTGTATTGCGAATAATAGAAAACCGTTCATGATTATCCAATAACAGCTACTCCTAAAAGACTTCGTCGTTTGCTTATGAATGGAGGGATGGTATCGGCGCCTTATCCCATCTTTTGTTTCTCTTGTTGCGTCTCTGACAGATCTCGCCAAAATCAAAGAAATGGATTTGGTCTGCGAGAGCCCAGCAAGTGTTTGAGAGTGTCAAATTGGATCTTTCAAATGCTCCGGTGTTGATACACGCAAATTTCTCAAAACCATTTATGATTGTGCTGATCGCCAGCATTAAATGCCTTATGGGTCAGAAGGAGCTCACAGGCAGACTAACGCGTTTGACCTGAAACTTCAAAGATTATATTTTACAATACAGCGTTGCAGTGGATCGCAGAACGTTGTGCCGGATGCATTTCCGACAGTCTTCCCCGGTTACATAGAATAATTTTTCTAACATTCTATCATCATTTGAATGCTACCCTAACTTTATGATATCTGACGGCAAAATTCTTGTCCACACTACTGGAAATAAAAATAGGTTTTTTAATATGTCAGATGTGCCAAATTGGAAACTATACCTACCTCCTTGGTTGCAAACAAACTATATAGTACAATCTCACAAACCTTCCACGTCTGCCCATGTTCGTTCTGCGAAAATGGCATGTATAAGATGTAAGAAATAATGTCACTAGTTGTGATAAATGTAAAGAAAGCAAAACAGTAAATTTTCCCGCCCGAACTGAGATCTGTGGGCAAAGGTAGGCTGTGCGACCTATGCAGCGCCTATTTGTAGAATTTTTGGACACCTATCCTAGATCCAAACTCGGAAGTTCTTACCTATTTATCGTTTTGGATCACTACTTCAAATTCGTTTTCTTGAAACTCTTTCGCGAAGCTCAGATCTTATTAAGTACTTGGAGAAAGACATTTTCTTATTGTTTTCGGTACCAGCGTAAATTGTCTCTGATAACGGTTTCCAATTGACATCCAAAATTTTTCAGAGTTTCTTGTCTAATGCATCCGAGCGCATCAATCGTTCAATATTTTCAACTTTGAGAGTATATTTAAATGACAACCATACTATTTGGGATCATTTCCTAATGTTTGCGCAGCATATGTTTACAAATGGCAAAGAACACGAACTGCTAAAATTATTAGGCTTGGAAAGTCAGGGAATTATTTCAGCGAATTCACAAGTCAACAAGTTAAGTCTTTGCCAGAGTTCAGTGTTAAAACATTTGAAAAATGCATACAACATATCCTATAATCCGATAACACAGTGCAGTGAAGGAATAACAGTGACAAAATCTAAATAAAATATAGCATAATCAAATATATATACAGTACACGTAATTATATATTGAACATGTGCTTTAAGCATGTGAAACTATGTGTATACATACAAACCTATGTATATGAAATGAAATATAAACCAAAAAAAAACAGTTGTATATAAAAAATCATAAATAAGTGATTGACTTCTTGTACATACTAAATGTATATAATTCCGCTGTGAAAATTCCAATGTATATAAAAATAACTATTAAGCAAAAATTGTCAATTGTCATAGTACCGGCCTGCATGCTATCGGTGCAAATAACTAAACCAAATCAACAATCTACTAGCCCGGTGATAGTAGACTCGCAGCGGTGTAGAGAAACAAAAACCATACTTTAGTTCTAACTTCGATTCTACAATATCTAAATCTATACAATCCCATCTAAAATTACAACCTTCACAAGCCTATCAAACAATCAATCCTTTTAAGATTGCGCGAACGAATAACGAATAGCTTCGTTTAATTTAAAACATCATAAATTCTGTTTGTTTACATTTAACACAAATAATAATAAATTTTGGTTTAAAGGCTGTAAAGACTTTTTGAACCATACTTAGGCAGTCAGCCCAATGATTTCGAATTAAAATTAACGACATCTGAAATAAAGCGTGAGAACGAAAAATCTCAAATATTTATGACCCTCTAAGTAGAATCTACCTTGTAGTTCAAAGAAATGGATTTTGGACTCCTGCCGTTGTTAAATAAATGAATTATATTCATTATTTTTACTATTGTTTGGTAAACAACATTTTTAGTTTGTTTAATTCAAGAAATTGATCTAAAATCTTTTAAAGGCACGGTTCATCCTAATTAGGCAATTTTCACCACAAACGTTTTAAAAACAGGCAAGTTCGCTCTTAATTGGATATATTTTCCAGAACTTCATTTTAAAATCCCATTCCCATTGTACACTCGCATTTTGAATTTCCTCGAAATCGGTTAAGCAAATTCCTGCTTTGGCTGTATTCCATTTTAAAAACCCATTTCCATCCAAATATCGAATTTCCGATTACAAAAAGCTAAGTTCTACCCTAATTGGCCACATTAAAAGATATTTAAAATCATCACGCTTATCGGATTTCATCAAAATCAGTTAAACAAGTTCCATCCTAATTAACCATATCCCACACCTAGTTCCATGCTAATTAGCCATATTCCCCAATTTCCAGTATGAACGAATTTTAATTGAATTATAATCAACTAAGAAATAACCAAGTCCTTTAGTACCCCATTTATATATACGATTGGCCCTTTCCAGAACTCCATCTAAAAATGATTTTTTATTTTGCACAAAAGGTGAGAAGCAAGTTTATGTTGTTTTTATAATAAGTCAAAGGGCCTCTCTTCGATATTTACATTTCGGCCGTGTATTTTTATTGTAGCCAGGGCCCGCCCGTGTTCTTCAAATTCAACCCAAAAAACCGGCGACTTCTTAGTAAAATACGTGATATCAGTCGAAAATTTACTTTGGTTTATACTAGTGACCGGTGACTTTTTTCGTTGAATTTTAAGAATATGGCCCCTGGTTGAATTTCATCAAAATTGGTTAAGAATCAGATAGAGACAGATCGTGGTCTATCCTTTTATGTTCTTATATCGAATTATCATACGCCCAGTCAGATTATTTTCGTTCTTTTTTTACGAAATGTGATAATCACGGTGAGGTATAAAAGTGGGATTGCCGTGCCCACTTTTACCAATGCACGAATCTAAACCGTAGTTTCTATTATTGTAGATAAAATATAACTATAACAAAAAAAAAAAAAAGAAAAATCGAAATTGTCGGATATCTTAGTAAGGCCTCAGGTTAGCGAATTCGATTTTACGATCCCTTGTTTTTTAGCTTTGGTTTGGGCTTGGAACGTTTCGAATAAAACTTGAAAACTGTAGTAATTCGATGTCTCAACAATCTCAAATATCTGAAAGGCTCGAATAATCTCGGAATATTATAATACAAAATCTCAAATGGCCTATAAACAATCGATACTTTCAAAATAATTCGATCGACAATCGATAATTCCAAATAATGGGTAATATTATGAAAGCAAAAACCTAAAAACTCAAATCATCTGCAAAATCTGGAAAAATCTGGAAGTCAAACAATTCAATGCCAAGTAAACTTGAAAATATCGGATGACCTTGAAATCGGAATCGGGGTAACCCTTCCGAAATCTGGACAATCCAAACCAAATTCGATCCAAACCAACACAAATGACTTAAACAAGCCACGGTTTTCTCTCATATGACAGATATCATAAAACAAATATATATTGGCTTGTGTCAGTGTGTTAGTGAGTTTTTGTTGGCGACACATCACTAAACTAGTATGCATATTATGTAATGCTTTATATTCTATATATTACAGCAGCGCGACTTGTAAATACATTTGTATTTATTTTAGATATAAGGACATAATTGATTATAAGTTAAATTCAAAAATGTAAATCTAAACACAAACAAATTTATTTTGAAGATAACTAGAAAACCTCGAATAATCTCGAAAATCTTGAGTAATGTTGATTATTTTTATTACAAGGTAATCAGCAACTTAACGCTATTCAAATCTAGATATCTAGATTATACTAAAAACCTCAAAACCTCGAATTTTGAAAATCTCTTATATTTCAATCCAAATTATCTCGGACAATCTCGAAAAATTTATAAAATCTCGAATAATATGTGAACTCGAAACAAACTTCAAGTAAGCTTGAAATCCTGGAAAAAAACATAAATTCCTGAAAATTCCGCTGTATCTGTAAGTTGGTAATATGACGCAACATAAGGTTAAAGTTTGAGTCGAGTAACCCCTATTAAGACAATTCTATTGTATAAAATTAAAATTTATTAAAAAATAAGCTGTACTAACCCAAATGTGGAAATCGAGACGGCTGAATCTCGAAATATGAGAGATAATCGACCAGTAGATGCAATTAAAATTTGAATGAATATTAGTATATTATTCAACGAGCATATAATGATAGCTGTTATTCACGAAGATGAAGTTTACCGACACGAGCCGATAGGCGAGTGTCGTAAATCATCTGAGTGAATAACAGCCATTATATACGAGTAGAATCAGAGCCTTCTAGAGTATAGAGCCATAATCTTAATGACGTATTTTTTAGAAGCTTTTTTAGTGGTATAACTTTTCACTGATTTCCATAGGAATCCATAGTAAAAATGGTGTTTTTTAGCTTCAAGTTTTTCAATGAAAAAAGCAAAAATATTATAAAATGTTTATATAAAAGTTTTCTACATATCTTTAAGAACAATATACAAGAAGGTCATATTGGTATTAAGTAAATATTAATTGCAGAAATATTAAAATTAAATTATTTCTAAAATATATTTTTCGAACTTTCAATTTGAAAAATACATCAAAGTTGGCTCTGACAAATTAAATAATACTTGCTAAATTTATCTTTAGTTTTACTAGTGTACGTAAGATGTCTAAAATGATTCCAGAAAAATACGAAAAAAAATTATTTAATCGCAAAATTATCATACGTTCCTATATTTTGTGAATTTGTTTTGCTTTTACTACAATTTTTGAACTTGAAATTTCCCCAGGTGATAATTTTTGGTACGATTTTTCCAAATTTTTACGGTCATCACTGCCATCTATGTAATGTTAGTAAGCTTTTATTTCAATTTGACAAAAATGCTGTTGTTATGAAATTTTTTTATATTTTGGTTTAAATAATTCAATTATTACAAGAAAAAGAAAACGATTTACTTAAACGATATTCATATATGTATGTTGAAATTCAAACATTTATGAAAGTATTTCAGAAATCATAATTAAGAATTAGTAACGTTTTCATTTAAAAATTTGTCTTGAGAATAAAAGTGATTTCCCATATGTTTTGTGTGTTTTACTATGAAAAGTTTCGTTTTTCCTCGTTTCTAATTCCCTTATAAAAGCTCAGATTTTTTGATTATGGCTCTATAAAATAGAGGGTGCTCTGGTAGAATACGATACTTTGTCCACGACCAATAAAAAATTGTTTTTTATTATCAAATCCTTTAAATAAACCTAAAATAACTTCCGTCGACATTTTGACGTCTCCGTTTAATAATAATGAAAATAGCAACAGACTACTAGATAACATTTCCAAAAATGAAATTTTTATTTGGTAGTAGTGAATAATAGAAGAAGGGACTACTAGATAAACTAGCAGTGAATAATGGATATCATTATAATTGAAGAAAACACATATAATGAGTATATTATACGTTAGTCGTGAACAAAATTATTTACCACTTGTTCAACAGCAATTGAAGCACAGTAGGCTGAGACTTTGCTTGCTAATATTTTTCACAAAATTTATTAAATAATTCTATCTAATAATAGTTGTATTGCTTTCACCAAAAATAAAAAATTACCACAACAATCGTACTAGATAGACCAAAAAATAGTTTAGCTAACCCAAAAAAAATTAGTGGTTAAGGAAATCTTAACTAAATTTTTAGTTTCAATACCTGCCACAAGAGTCGAATTGACAAGAAAATATACGAAATAAAATTAGACCAAAATTTGATTAATGTTTGCTGTTGCTTTGACCAGCCGTTAACCAAATAAAATATCTAACTCATTTTGGTTAAAAGCAATACACTTAATATCGGATTGATTTAAAAGTTTAAATTAATCGATTAATCTTCAAACGGTAACGAATTTAGCGTTGGAGATCTGACTTAAGTTGTGTTTGTACAAATGAAAACGGAACTAGCAGATTAGAAATTTCTAAGTTTCTCCCCTTCTCTAAAGCCTACATATTTTTTACAAATATATAATTAATGGTGAAAGATAATTAATTTGACAAAATAGGACAAACAACGTCGCGCTCTTTGTAACGCCGGGACACGGAACATTTGATTCTAAAACGGGCCTGTCCCGTTGAAAACTGGGCGGCTCGCAAGTCTAACCATATAAAAATATAGCTCGGTGATTTTCAATCAAATACAATATAATTCGTTTTCCATTGGTGTTCTATTCTGGTTTTCCCAGGGAAATTGACATCATGAGCAGTTCACAAGTTTTATGGCAAAAGAATAAAATTAAATTTGGTTGAAAATCGAGGGAAAAGGTAGGAATCTGAAAATATATACAATTTCCTAACTATGGTGGTAACATGTCCTTTTAAACTTTCAAAGTGATCGAGCCACGTCGCCAAGGGATTCTGATAAATATTTTTGAAAATAAACCTGAAAACACTTAAACCTGGGGGCCTATTATGACATTTTTCGATTTCGGATTTTTACGATATCGAAAAAATTCGCCCTATTATGAAATAAAAATGGAAATTCGCATTGGATTTTTTCGAATGCACATATTGTAAAATTTTTTTTAAATTATTTTTTATATTATCATTGCAAAATGTATGGTATTTTGTGCTTTTGTGGAAAATATGTCTCTTGTAAATGATTAAATATTGTATTGTATTGTAATATTTAGGCGCATTTTATTTGACCATTTACAACAACAATGCCATGAATCCAATACCATTCTGGTATTCGTGAATACCCGCTGGGTACGTGGTTTTCAAAATCCAATAATAATTTTTAGTTGGGACGCGATTTCGAAATGAATACCAATTTAAATTTGGTCAAATAAAATACGCCTATTATAATAATAAATAATATTACAAATTCGAGTTTCCAGGTTTCATAATAGAGTAAATCCGCTGCGTATCGAATTCGAAAAATTTCATAAATAATAGACAGGAGTTTCAAAATGTTTATATTTTCTTAGTTTTTACGACAAAACAATAAAACAAACATTGTATAAGCACGTCCTGAGTCCCTATTTCTGAATACGATACGAATGTTATACACGATACGATTAAAAATTGGTATTTCTGAATACGATCGTACAGGAATTTTTAGTTTGAATTTTGCCGAATCGGTTGATTTACGCGAGTCGAATAAGACAAAGCATATTAAATTCATATAAATGTATTATATGTATAAATTATTTTTATTTATAATGAGCCAATTCTTTATATTTAAATAAATTATTTTTTTGTATAGGGCTCTTTATTTTTGCAGATTTAAGCTTGAGCTTTCAATCCCAATTCGGGATCATTATCAAAAGCATAATTTTTTTTTTTTGTTTTTTGTTTTGCAGGTTTAAGATTATGCTTTTGATAATGATCCCGAATTGGGATTGAAAGCTCAAGCTTAAATCTGCAAAAATAAAGAGCCCTATACTGTATACATCTTAAAATTTATCTTCTTGTAACTCCAATTTTTTTCTTTTTAATTCTAATTCATTTAATTTTAATTTGTATTCTTCTAACCGCTGCTTCTCGTTTAACTGAAATATTTTTTCGCGCAATAACATTTCTTTTTTTTTAATTTTTATTTCCCTTTCCCACAATGAAAATGATTTTTCCTTTAATCGAACCAATCTTTTCATTGGTTTATTTGTATCATTTAGTGTAGTATTAATTAACTTAAATTTCTCTTGGATAGTGTTATGAAATTGCTGCTGAATATTAATTTGCTGTTGTAACGCTTGGTATTTATTTTTTGTTTTATTATTGGATGTTGATGGTGCTGATGTTCGTGTTTCATTATTATAGTTGATATCTGATTCTAGATTTAGTTCAACTGAAGTGGAATCAATATTATATACAGGTACATCCAAAATTGAGTCTCCAAAGTCTCTTGTAGCCTTCGTTCCATCTATAGAGCGTTGCAATTCACATAGCTGAATAACCGTTCCTTCTAGGGGTGAAAATGTTTGTTGTTTATATGGTCCACCTCCAGTTCCGGATATATTTAATTTATTTAATTTCAATTTTTTTTAATATGGAATTTATAATCCGACCACACTTTCTTCCATCCCTCGAAATTTCGAACTGGACCGTGAGCATTTAATTGATCAGTAATTTCGATCTATAAAGATTTTGATGAAACACGTGCATCTGAGGTATTATTAAATCCATTAGTTAAATCGTTGTGCGTCTCCATGAACGCCACTAATAGTTCATACTGTTTGGTCGTTATTTTTGCTCTAAAATGCACATAGATTCATCATGTTTAGTATTATATAATTGTAATAACATTTGTTATATTATACCTATCCCAAGTATAACAAAACTGATTTCATCAAGGCCAAAAAGTTGGCCAAAAAAATCGGAAAATGATGACAAAAAAAAAATTGGAAACCAAATTTCATCATTTTTCGATTTTTTTGGCCAACATTCGAAAAAAAAATCAATTTTTAGCTAAATGTAAGAAAAATACAAAAATTTTCGGATATAAAAATACTTGGGATATATTTATTTTTAATACTTATTTCAATAACAAAATACATTTTCATATAAAAAAATTGTCAAAATAAATATTAATGTTAATTTACTTACATTTTTATATTTGAGCTCTTTATCTTTTCTTTCCGTCAACTAATTACACAACGAATGCATCTTTGATCATGAACATACAAAAATCACTCGTATTCGTATTGCCCGATAAGGGAAATTTTATATCGTATCATACTAACACGAATTCGTATTAGAAACGTACGTATTCGTATTCCAAAATACCAACTATACGAATTCTTACATTTTCGACACGAATTCGTATTCAGAAATAAGGGTCCTGTGCTGATACCAACAGAATACACCTCAAATTTAGGCATTTCAAATCAAGCAAAGCGCTAGAGCGATGCCTTATATCCTCGCTGTTGATATCGGTTAACAACCAGTAATTCGAAAAATACTCATCCGGTTTTCATGAAACAAAGATAGACTAATAGACCTTGATCAAATAAGAAAAACAAGATATGTCTAAGATCTCTAGGTGGTCGGATTCCAAAGTTATAGCTGCGTAAAAAATTCGCTTCATCACACATTCACGCAAAAAACTAAAATAATAAAAGTCATAGAATACTAGATACTTTCAAAATTTTATTTTGCTTATGAAATGAATGAATGAAAATGGTTTGCTGGTAATGCGATTACATCCTGTGATGGGTTTTCCTTCTTTTTTTTAAATTATGATCACTACTGTTATGAGTTAACCTTCCATACGTTCATTCTATTTTGATTTTGATTTTATTCTTGGCAAATTGGAGATTACACTTGCTATACTTATTCATGATGACAGTTTTAAAAATTTTAGACTATTATTTTCTCCATCAGAATAAACAGTCTTGTTATTGTCAATGTTCATCTTATAAATTTTATGCTTAGTTTGTAAGACTAAGCTTTTGGTTGATTAGCATTACTATCTAATTAAATTACTGCTGGTGAGGTTTAATTAGATGGATGATTAGAAACTGTAGATGTAATGAACTGTTAGAAATAATACAATACAACTAGTTTAACGTTAATAATTATGTTCTTTATTCAACTATAAATTGTGCATGTTGGTTGTATGATGGTTGAAGTCACATGAGAAATGTCACATGAGAACTTAAGAATCGTTCACATTATTATTACACGCATTTTTCTTTTTAATTCTAATTTTAACTTAATAACAATCATGATCTGGACCAGGCAAACCCCTATGACTGTTACAATTTTCACCAGCCAAACCTATCCGGCGGTCTTGAACTACGACCACTGCGCGTTCTGACTTCTCCTTGATTATTTGGAGCTTGAATGGCAGGTTGACGAGCTACCTCAATATCACAACCCGAACTTGCTTCTTCTGAATTTTCACCGTCAGCTGTATCATATTTCGATGCGGACTTATTTTTGATGTTCACTGAAAGATCTAATTCGTCCGCACTCACATTTACAGCGGGAGTGTTCAACATCTGATTTTCATCGTTATTGACTGTTTCTTGTGTCGGTGTTACAATTTTGTTGTAACATTTTCATGTTACAAGATGAAAATAATTGTTAAATGCATCTTCAATAATGTAGAACGTTCATTAACTATTTCAATTATTTTTCCATAATGCCATTCTTTTCCATTTTTCTTAAATATCACCAAGTCACCCAAGTTCAACGATGGTAATGACTTCACGTTTCGATCATAGTAATATTTTTGCCGTTCTTTCTTATTTTGAATTCTTTTCTGAATATCTTCCTGTTTCATGTTGTTTCCGACAAGAAGTTGTTCCGATACTGGCAATCTTGTTTTGATCAACCTGCCAAAGAATAGCTCTGATGGTGTGAGACTCATACTTGCCACCGGAATCGTGTTGTACTCCATGATTCTGTATTGGAATTGGTTTACTTCATTTGCTTGGTAGCAACGCTTCAAAATATTTTTCGCGATTGTTACACCCTTTTCGGCCAACCCATTGCTTTGCGGATATCTCGGGCTCGAGTATATGAATTGGACGTTGAAATCTCTTGAAAACTTCTCGAATTCAGACGAGTTGAATGGAACATTACCACTTTTAATTATCGACGGATATCCAATTTTACTGAATATCGAACCAAATTTATCGTTAATGTGTGAAGAGGTCTTATTGTTGATTTTAATTGCTACCAAGTAGTTTGAATATGCGTCAAAAATTGACATGAAATCGCGACCAGCATATTCAAATAGATCAACTGACACGATGTGGTATGGATACTTTGGATTTATTTCTTGAAGCAATGGTTTCTTTTGATTGTTTCGTTTGAGATTTTCACAAAATATTGCATGATGCAATCATTTCTTTGATTTTTGTGTTCATTTCCGGCCAAAAGTACAACATACAACAGCCCTGGCAAGTGTTTTCTCAATTCCTAAGTCTGGTTCGTGTAGCCATTTTGCCATTTTATTTTGCAATTTCGTTGGGATTACGAGTCGGTGGTTTCGGAATAACAACCCATTTTAGAAATGCAGTTCGGATTTTAGTTTGTGAAATACCCTGGCAAAATCATTCAGAGATCGATAGTCAGGCCAACCATTTATTACGTAGTCACATACGCGCTTAAGATCCACATTCGACGCTATTATCGGTCTATAATAATTATAATTATCCCTCGACACACAAACGGATCGTGTGACGCTGTGAATGACTGTGTTAAATTCTGTGTCTTCTTCAATTGTGTCCAATTGTGCACGAGAGAGATAATCAGCCAACAACATATGTTTGCCCGGTTTATAAACACCATCAATGTCGCGCAAATTTAATGATTCAAGTGGCTTATGATCACTTTCAACTATAAATCGACGTCCATAGACAAAGTTATAAAAACGTTTGCATGCAAACACCACAGTCAAAAGTTCTTTTTCAATTTGCGGCCATTTTTTTCAGCTTTACTAAGCGTTCTAGACGCAATTGCAACCGGATGCTCTTCTTGAATCAAACCCGAACCAAGTCCATCTTTTGATGCATTTGTTTGAATGATGATTGGATTTTCCGGATTAAATGGTTTTAACACCGGGTCGGATGTGATTATTTTCTTTATATTGTCAAGTTCAATATCGTGTTTTTGTTCCATTTAAACGGAGTTTCTTCCCCGATAATAAACGCAGTTCCGCTGTCATCTTTCACAGATTTGGAATGAACTTTGCCAAGTATTTACAAAGACCCAATAAACGTGACACGGCGTGTTTGTCGGTTGGCTTTTTCATTTTCAAAATGGCATCAATATGTTTTTGGGCCGGTCTAATTTTTCCATTCGACAAAATAAGACCCATGAATTTGACCTCTGATTTGCAGTATTGAATCTTGCCCAGGTTGAACTTGACATTGTTCGAGCGACCACGCTCAAAAACGATTTTCAAGATTCTGTCATGTTCCTCTTCGTTACAGGCTACTATTGCAATATCATCAAAATAAACAAAAACACCCGGTATATCACCGAAAATGTGTACCATGCGTCTCTGAAAAATCTCTGGTGAAATATTTAAGCCAACCGCAAGTCTATTGAATTTATATCGACCAAAGGGTGTCATGAATGTTGGCAATTCTGAACTCGTTTCACCAATTCCAATTGCCAAAATCCATTTGAGCAGTCTAATACTGTGAATACTTTCTTATCAACCAATTCTGAGGTCAATTCATCCACAGTGGGTATCAAATAATGTTCACGCCTGAGGCACTTATTGCGAGGTTTGGGATTCAAGCAAACTCGTAAATCACCGCTTGATTTCTCAACCACTTGCAAATTATTCACCCAATCTGTTGGATGATTCACTGGCGTTATGATTCCCGACTTCCCCATGTCATCATGTTTTTGCTTAAGCTTCTTAACGATTGTTTCCGGAAATCGCTTTCTATAATGCACGACTGGTTTGGAATTTTCTTGTAGATGTCTGGTGATTTTTCCGGGAATCTTTCCAAGACCAGAGAAAACATCGATATTTTCACCTACAAACCTTTCTCCTGCATTTGAGCACATAATCGAATCAATATTGATTGGCTCAATCAATCCAAAGTCTGTGCAGGTTTTAAGCCCAAGTATCGGTTCAAATGTGTCGTCAACAACAATGAATTCTGTTATTTGTTCAATATTTAATTTAGAATCCCATAATTTAATCTCAGCAATACCATAAACTTTAATTTTATTGTTACTATAGTCAAATACAGGGAAGTCATTTTGCTCATGTTTCGATTTAATTTTTAATTTTTTGATGATTCTCAACAGTATACAATTGACGTCTGCTCCAGTATCGACTTTGAACTTATAACTAGTCTATTTCCTACTCGGTATGCCTTGGTCCATCGTTTTCTTTTTCATGGATTAGCTATTCTTCTTGCGACACATCTGGCGAAAATGTCCCTTTCTTCCGCATTCGCACGTGTTATCCTTCGCTGGGCACTTGCTTCTGTGCTCTCGGTTCCATTCGCCACCACTGTTGAAACAGATGTTTTTCTTATAGTTTGTTTTCATCGCATTAATTGAGTCGGTGTCTGTGTTTTCCGACAGTGCTACAACCGATTGTTTTGATGCCAAAATCCCTTTGTTGACGTTTGCTGCTTCGAATGTCTTGCAAATTTCAACCATGCGATCCAATTTTTCATCACGACCGTCGAGCAACTTTAGCTGAAGCTTCTTGTCAAACACCCCAGTAATGATTCGATCATGCAACATTCGGTTTTCATATGACAATCCGCACGAACAATTAAATTCACAACGTTCAATTTGCGCACGGAACTCGGTCAAAAATTCGCTGAATGGCTGACGTTCCTTTTGGTTCAGATTGTTGAATTTGAATGACTCCATAGCCACGTTTTTCTGTGGCAGATAATGATTATCAAATGCCTTCAACACATCAACCAATGTTCGCTGTGTTGTTACCGTTTCGGTGCGTGCTGCTGCCGTTGATGTCGCTGGAATTTCTTGTGTTGTGATTACTGTTCCAAGCAGTGACTGTTCGGATCCATCATTTGGAAACAAAGTATTGTAAATATTGGCGCCCTTTGTTCCAATTAACCACAGTAAAATTGCGATTTTCGTTGCCTCCTTCTGACCATTTTTATCGTTCGCGATCATGTACACCAAAAAATCACGTTTCCAATTCTTCCAGTCGGTCGCCAAGTCTGCGCAATCCAGCTCTCGCAATTGTTTTCGTATGTCGGCCATTTCGCTTAATTTCCAATGATCATGACTTAAATTTTCAAAAATATGACCAAAAAAACGTGTTGTTTAGGCTTCAAATTAGTCCGATGATTCTTTCTGCTGCCCGATGATTCGATTTTATTGATGATATTTCCCGATGAACATCGATTTCGTCCGGATTTCGTACCGATGACTCACAAGCACGTTGCAATCCAATGTTTCGATGACGAAATTCTCCGTTCGATTTTACTGTTCCTTGTTTAATTTTTTTTACTTTTGCTTTGAAAATTCTTCTTGAATTCACTTTTTTAATTATTTAATTAGCTTCTTTTACTTCTGACACCATGTAATGAACTGTTAGAAATAATACAACACAACTAGTTTAACGTTAATAATTATGTTCTTTATTCAACTATAACGTGTGCATGTTGGTTGTATGATGGTTGATGCTCCACTGAACTGTCAATGACATTTGTTACAGCAGCTCACTTTACAAAAGTCACATGAGAACTTAAGGTTCACATTATTATTACAGTACAAAATTTTAAACACGTAATAAATACTAACAATACAACGTCAACACTATCGAAAACAGCGGAGGGAAAAAAGGAGGAGTAGGAAAAAAAAAACGAGTTCCAAGATATTTGAAACTTCAAATTCTTGTGATATTATAATTGGAAACTAATCCCGCACATACGTATTTGTATAATTTAACAAGCTGTAACAAATAGCTACACAAACAGTGTTTAGTCAAAAGTGTTGCAATATTCTGAGTAATAACATAAAACATATTTTTTGATAAAGGAATCCAGCAAAATTTCGCATTATTTGCATCGAAATCGATAATACTCTCACGTCACTATTGGCAACACCGAACGACAGAATTACAATTTTCATTTTGTTGTTGTTCATTTCTCATGAACTTTTATATTGCTTGTGTGCTTTTCTCTTTTTTTTTTTTTGTTACTTTCAGTATACTCAAATTTTAATTTTAATTTAAATTTCCAAGGAATTAGAACGAAAAATAAACTTTGATAAATAAATCATTGTGAAATGTTGTTCGTGAATTTTTCTTTTCTCTTTATAGGTATGTACGTATTTATGTGTACGTGTATTTATGTACTTTGTCAATTGATTCTGGTTTTCGTTTTTATTTATTTATAGACTTTTTGTAAGCTTGTATCTTGAATTGGTTATTCCAATGGTTATCTGTTCACGTATGGAAATACAAAAATATCGGCAAGAACTAAATATTACTCTATGCTTGGCAAGAATATTATATTTAACCATAAATTGTAGACAAAACTTGCATTTTGCATTGCAAATGTAATATTTTTACCATTTCCATGAATAACAAAGTTACGGGTATAACCGCTTAATCTAATTTTTAAAATTATACCAACAAATAGTCAGGATCTTTTCAAAAACGTTTTAGATTTGGCTGAAATTTTCCATAGGATCATGATGGCACAAAATAATATCAATGTATCCGCTTTAATAGAAAAAGTATCGTCAAAGGCATCTGATAGATCGGCATTATTTTTTTGATATCATTAACATTTATACCAATATTTTTTTGCCACGGAAAACTTTACGTTTTACGATGTAATTGTAAAAATATATTCTCGAATCAGGATTTTATTTAGGGGTGGGAAGTATTGATAACATTTAGTAAAGTTACAAAACAGAAAGTCAAATAAATTTTCCCGAGACACACAGTCGATTGTGAATGAAAATTGAGGGAAATTTTTACTACGAAGAAATTTAAATTACAAAACAAAAAATAACTGTTAATGTCATATGGTTTTGACTGCTCTAAAAATAATATTTTTATTTTAAATGTCAAATTCCACCAAATAAAGTGGGAAATTTATATGATTTTAGTTTGTTTTTGTGCTTATGCTACTATGCGGTATCAGTGACATGTAAATTCTTTTATAAGATTTTTTTTTTTTGGTTTCTTATGGCTATCATACAGTCTGGGTCTGGAGTGTTAAACTTATGTTTCTATGTACGTTGTTTTGCACTTTTACTGCGAAAGAACTCATCATTTTGTTTATTTTGAATAGCACAAGGGTAATCTCCATTTACACAGAAAAAATTATTTTAATAGCAACAGACGAAAAATTTAGTTCAAGTAGAAAATAAAAAATGAATATCTAAGTATAACGCTCACTTTACTTTCCAAGGTCAAGTACAATATGTTTAAGATGAGCAAAGTTGTTTATATAATTAAGTCTATGTAAAATGGCTTTCTCAAATAAGAATTTTCACAAATACGAAATCCCTCTAATTTGTTGAATTGATGATTTGGGATATCAACTATACTCGGAAATTATTAAACTGGTCGAAAAGTTAATTAAAAGTTAGGCAACGAACATCCTACTACGTAGCCAATAGTTAGTAACATAACTGATGGTCCCTTACCGTGGCTTGTATCAAAGAAGTTCCATTTACAGCCAATATTGAAATCTTGTTGATGGAAGGCAATATTAAATAATAAATTTTCTTTGGAGCTGGATATTCCGCCTCATTATCTCTGAGACAATTGATAAATTTAAATAAAAATAATTATTTGGTCAAGTACCGATAAAACCTAACATTTCAAAACAGAAATCGTATTTATGCGTCAAATAAGATTAAATTGAAATTTATTAAAAGTTTAATATTTGTGTTTGCGTATAATTCGCTAATACTTAACTACACGGTTGTTTTCTATATATAGAAAGTAATGTAAAGTGTATAAAATTAAATTTTTCTTTATTCTCACTCAGATCGAAACTGAAAACTTGCAAAATTCCTCGATAATTTCTCCCTTCGTAATTGATAAATTTAGTTTGGAATCCATATACAGCTACTATATCATGTGTCTGCTCTTTCGATATTACTGCATAGGAAAGTATGCTCATTTCACCTGTTGATGATTTGTAGTACGCCACGATTGGAATTAAAGTTGCTTGCTGTGTGTAATAATGCTCTGCTTGTATTTCATTTTGTGTTATAAATTTACAATTCTCCGAAAAATTCAGTGCATTGCAGATTATTTTTTACATGTTTTAGGTAACGCGATTGTTCTTTAGTGATATAATCTGCTTATATCATCTGTTATATCGTGCTTATGGAGTGCTGCTAAACTATAGTGAAGACGTAATCTTTTCTAATTTTTACGTATTATAATCAGGCTTCCAATAGCTGTATGTTAGGACATCGACCTCCTCAGCTCGCTGCAGCGGATTTTAGTTGTTTAAGGAAACTATCGACAAGCATATTGCAGTTTTCACATTTTTCTTCACAGCAGTCCCACGTCAAATTTTCACAGGATACTTTTTTTAACACGCTCTGTGTGTTTTGATGAACTATACACACACATTCATTATCTGTTCCGGTCTTTCCAGCTAATATACATTCATTTGGAATCCAATCTTTTAAGTTGGATTTTTGTCCCAAAAAATGCTGATATGCCTCAGATAAACTGTACACAACAAGTAGTTTCTGCTTTTGAATCCGCTCTCCATTAGCATCACGCACACTTATGCAACCATTTGTTCCAGGAAGCTGTCGGCTGATATCCATACTTCTGTAGACTTCCTGTACTATGGTAATTATTGCTGAAGAAATTGCCGGCCTCTTTTTTCTTGATCCGGGAAAGCTGCTGACTCTTTGATTAAATTCTTTGATTTTATTTCTATGTGTTTTGTTGCCTAGAACTTTTCCATAATTCTGGACAATAACCAATGCTCAGGCATTAAAGAGAGTAGGAACACCGATTTTCGTATTTTTCCTCGCGATTAAGTGCTTCCATAATGTTGTTGAGAAGTTCTCCCTTCTTCATCAAAATCTACTTGATTTTCATTGATCTGTGTTATTACGGGAACAGAAACGCTCAGAACATTTTCACAAGTGAGGTTTACAATTTTCTCCAGTTGCTTATGACCAAAAGCTGGTTCTGAGAGCCTGTGCTTCTTGAGAGTTGATCCACCCAAATGAACACATGATTCAGAGAAACTATCTTGATACGCTGTTGGAAAAAATTCTTGGGCGGTGATATTCTTGTTTCTACAGTTGCAAAGGTTTTCAACAACGATTTTTACGTGGATGACTTGATGTCAGGAATAAATGCACTGGAAGAATCACTAAATCTGTAAAAATAACGCTATGCAACTGTTTGGTTTTACTGGCGGAAATGGTCTGCCAACCATGCTGATTTATTAAAGCACTTACCAGAGAAAAATTTAGAAATGTCTTGCAAAGAATTTCATGATGGTCTCACAACAATTGCTGCCTGAAAAGCAAGATATTTTCAAATTCCGAGTCAATCTACTTAAGCCTTCCCGCACAACGAAAAGACAGCTGTTATCTGAGGCCTCAAGACTTTTTAATCCCATTGGTTGGTTAGCACCGATAACAATAATTATTAAGCGTTTATTTCAGCAACTGGGGTTAGAAAAGCTGGATTGGGATAATAAGATATCCGATAGATAGCGGTATGGCCGGTATTTCGGGATAACCTCAAAATTATAAAATAGATTAATATACGTAAAATAAGTAAGCGTTGAACGAAGTGCACATTTTTATTCTTTTCTGAGCGAATCTGGCCTGTGTCAAAACGTTTCGCACTACAAATATATTGGCATAAAATAAACTGTGTTTAATGAAATAAAAACATTCTAAGATATTTATAAAGTCCATGTAAATAATTTTTCGGAATTGAGTGAAGTACTAAAAAATATTGAATCATATGTGACCAAAAATAAAAATAAAGCGCAAATGATTACCGGTGTATACAGTATACAGTATACTGGCCAAAACACTAAGACTTTCTTGCCTATTAAGGAATTAGTTCAACCAGAAATTGTATGTGACAGTTTACCTATAGATGAAATACATGTACCGTCTGTTTAATTGTTGTCAATGATAGGAATATAAGCTGTCGCAAGTGATGATAGTACTGCTGCTGTAAAAAATCACACGATTAATTCTAATAAAATTTTAATTGGTACTGTGGAGGATATTGAAGTTCTGCGGACAGTGAAGAGACGCGGCTATTTGGCCTTTACATCCTTGCAGCCGATCAGGTAAAAACTCGGAATAGGGTGGAATAAATATGTTACTTCAATTAATTTTTTATTAATTTTATTTCTTTTATTTTATATTTTATAAATCTTTATAATGATTATACGTCGTCGTTTATAACCTCGCTGTATGTATTGGCGAACGAGGACAAACGGACGACAGAGAATATTTGCTTACACAATTTTTTGTGTATATTTTAGAAGTTTGTTTACTGGACGTTGTGCTGTGGTGATACGTCGATGGTAGCTACGAGTAAATAAAGATCAAATAAAGTTGTCAAAGCGAAAACACTCTATCGTATTTTATTTACCCATTTAGTCCCCACAACTCCCGATTATCAAAACAACAATCACGCGGTCGTGGAATATTGTGTCATCCAATAAAGCTAATGACAATTCATTACCATTAGAGTGAGATGACACCATATTCCACATACCGGTACCAATAACGATTTTCGCCATAGTTATGTGAAGTGCCATCTAGATTTCAATAGTAAAACTTACCACCACTCGTTCGCACTGTGTGGAGAGTTTCAGCAAAGACACTGCACGCAAATCGTATAGGCGACGTAAAAACAATACGTCTAGTATATAAGAAAAATCGGTTGGATAAAGAAAAAAAAGAATTACTTGGTGGCCGTTAGGAGCTAGCACGAAAATTCTAGCTCCGCAATAATATTAATTATTTATTGTATTATTATAATGTGTTTATTAAATAAAACCGAGTTCAAACTCGTCAATTAAATAAAATAAAAAAATAGTATTAATTTAACCAATTGTGAGTGAAAGCAGATTAACCGTGCAATTACCTAGTGCCACCGTTCAACATATCTGAACCCGGTATGCATTAGATCGTGTGGGGTGTCGGTGAGTCGAACGGCCGCATCACACTCCATAAAGTCGTGGCCCCGACGTGATCTGGCATAGCTATATTAGTGCCAGATTCATTTAATTAATATAAAAGGACACGGTTAGGGCAGAAGCATATTTCTAGCCTGCCCTCACGGCAACTAGCGAACGCAATTAGTCGCTCATCGTGAACACAATCACGATAAAATAATATAGAAATACAAAGCGCCCACTGAAGAGGCATGTAAGAAAAGGAAAATAAACCGTAATAACCAGCTGATTCCCAATCTCGGTAAAGGAGGAAGCATCACACACCAGGAACAGCACCCGGAGCAGTACGAGTGACTCAGAACAACATTTAAAAGATTGTAAACGGGTAAGCTAAGTTTTCTTTTAACTTTATTCTACCCGATTTTCGTCCCGGTTTCATGTTAGTGAAACAGATATAACAAATTGTTCACGTTTATAAGAGTTGTATTTGGTGTGATTCACCACTTGGTGCGAGCGAGTGGTATATTTCCAAATTTTCTTGTGTATATCGTCGTCCGCGTATCACATAACTATTGTAAAGCGAAAGTTCGTTACGAAATTTTTAAAAAATAAAGGGAAGTTTTTTCTTACACTTGTTATTGTATTAAATTTTATCCGAATTTTTTCAATTTTTACCAATGTTACGGTTCTAGCATTTATCCAACAATAAATAATAATAAATTATCAATAAATAAAATATCGATACCGTGTTTCATTATTTATTATATTTCATAATTATTTGGTTTACATTTTTGTCGTACATATTTTTTCGCGATCGCCACACCGACGGGCCAAAAATAAAGAGTAAGTGAAGTGAACAAAAAGTAATTCAATAATAAACGAAATGGGTTTAAACGATCCAACATCATCAAACGTGACCACGACCCCGCTTGAGGACCAACCATCAGTCTCGTCGGCTATATCAAATAACGCCGTCGCCGCAACAATGGATTTAGAAACAATGATCCAAGCAGCGGTACAAAGAGTAATGGCAGAAGCAACACGAGGAAACACCACCCCGTTAGCCAGCGAATCCCCATCACCACGACAAGCAACGGTAGAAACAGAAGCACACGATAACCCTAATAGATCCGTACCAGCAACTACGCCCACTGCATCCATGGCCGCTATCTCGGTGCGCATAGTACCGCTACAATCGCAGGACCCCCGACTATGGTTCCACATGGTGGAGGCACAGTTCGGGTTGAGCCGGATCACGAGCGAGACCACAAAATACCATCACCTTCTATGCGCTCTTAACGACAAGGTTAGCAACGAGGTGAGCGATGTGATTACAGGGCCGATGTCAAACACCCCATACACCGATTTGAAGAGGGCCATACTGGATCGATTAGGCGAGTCTCGCCAGACACAGATCCACCGTTTTTTGCGGGGCATTGAGTTGGGGGATATGAAGCCATCTCAATTGCTCCGACAATTGAAAGCCAGCGGTGGATCTGCGGTCAGCGACGACGTCGTTAAGACCATTTGGTTGAAGAGGTTACCGATGCGAGCGCAAGAAAACCTCGCAACCACGGCCGAATCACTTCCTGCGGCGCAACTAGCAGAATTAGCAGACCGCATACTAGAGACAATGTCTCACGCAACAGTGTCAGCTATCAACACATCAGGCGCAAGTCAAGTGGAAGTAAACATGATGAACCGAATCGACGCAATCATAAAAAGACTTGATCAAATGGAAACCAGCCAGAGCAGTCGTAACTACAACAACAGGCGAGCAAGGAGTCAGTCGACCCATCTAAGGCGACCGAGAAGCCCAACACCGGGACGCAAAGTTAATAACGAGGATGACACGCCGCGTAAATGTTTTTATCACTTTAGATTCAAAGAAGCCGCTCAAAATTGTCGACCGAATTGCCCGGAATGGGAAGCATTCAAACTAAAAAACTAATTAAGCCTAGGCACACGGCGACGTGCCAAGGTGAGGCGCAAAATTGTCGCCTAAAAGTTTTCGACAAATCCACAAATACAAATTATCTTATCGACACCGGAGCAGACGTATCGGTAGTGCCGAGACCAAGGTACACATCACACCAACCGGAGACCGATTTTCAGCTCTACGCAGCAAATGGTATTAAAATAAGCACGTTCGGGAAGAAACAAATAACATTGGACATCGGTCTAAGGAGATCATTCCAATGGACGTTTATTGTAGCGGACGGTACGATGCCAATAATCGGCGCAGATTTTTTAAAGTTCACAGGTCTCATCGTAGATATTCGACACGGTTGTCTAATCGACCCGATGACATCACTCTTCGCTGTGGCATCGAGAACCACCGAAGAAGTACCAACCATACGCTGGATAACGGAAACGGGAATCGACGAAAGGATCGTCGAATTACTCAAGAAGTTCAGGCCATTAACGGAGAGCAAAATTAAAGCAAACGAGGAACCAGCACATACCGTAACACACCATATTATAACAAAAGGTCCACCAGTTTTCGCCCGCCCACGGAGGTTGAGTGCGGAAAAACTGGAGATCGCAAAGAAAGAATTCCAAAGTATGCTGGAACAAGGGATCTGCAGACGCTCCGATAGTCCCTGGGCCAGCCCGCTACATTTAGTAGAAAAGAAGAACGGCGAATGGCGACCGTGCGGAGACTATCGGGCGTTAAACAACGTCCCAGTACCAGATAGATATCCAATTCCATTCATCACAGACTTTAATCATCAACTAGCAGGCACAAACATTTTTTCCACATTAGATCTCGTTCGGGCTTATCACCAAATTCCCATCGAGCCGGAAGACATTGAGAAAACAGCCATTGTCACACCATTCGGGTCATTTGAATTCACGAGGATGACATTTGGATTACGGAACGCAGGCAACATGTTCCAACGATTTATGCACTCTACGCTACAAGGATTAAAGTTTTGTTTCGTTTATCTAGATGACATACTCGTCGCATCCGCATCAATGGAGGAACATGTACAACATTTAGAGACAATATTTACAAGGCTAAACAACGTGGGACTACTCATAAATTCACACAAATGTCAGTTCGCAAAAGAAAAAAGAAAATTTCTTGGCCATGAGATATCAGCAGAAGGCATAAGGCCGATACCAGAACGAGTCAACGAAGTCGAAAAAATTCCACTACCACGGACAATTAATCATTTACGACGGTTTTTAGGTATAATAAATTTTTACAGAATGTTCATACCTAACGCAAGCAAAAATCAAGCGATTTTAAATGATTATTTAAAAGGTAGTAGAAAGAACGACACAAGAGAAGTAGAATGGACTAGCGAAGCAGAGGAGGCATTCAATATGGCAAAAAAGCAACTGAGCGAGGCGACACTACTGGTACACCCGTCAGCCGAAACAGATTTGTCAATAATGGTAGACACCTCGGATACCGCAATGGGAGCAGTCATTTAACAAAGGGACAAAAACAACAAGGACGGATGGAAACCACTACAGTTTTATTCAGCGAAATTGTCCCCAGCACAGCAGCAGTACAGCGCATACGACAGGGAGCTGTTAGCAATGTACGCTGCTGTAAAAAAATTCAAACATCTAGTCGAAGGTCGCATTTTTATCATTTACACGGACCATAAACCACTAACATTCGCATTCAAGCAAAATCCGGAAAAAGCATCTCCACGAAAATTCCGTTACCTGGATTTTGTGGGACAATTTACCACGGACGTGAGACATATCGCAGGATCGGAGAACGTGGTGGCCGATGCACTATCGCGATTAGAAACAATAGAGATGCCAGCAGCAATAAATTTCGAGGAAATAGCAGACGCTCAACAAGAGGACAGCGAACTCAAGGAACTGTTGACGTCAGGCACAGATCTGACATTTACAACAATACCCATCGCATTCAATTCCAAAAAGAAAATTTATTGCGACAGATCAACAGGCAGAACGAGACCATTCATTCCACTGGAATGGAGGAAGAGGGTATTCGAAACAGCGCATAATCTCGCACACCCGGGCGCAGCTGCATCCATAAAATTGATGACAGACCAGTTCGTTTGGCCGGGAATTAAACGCGATGTGAGAAGAATGGTGCAATGCTGCATTCCGTGCCAAAAATCGAAGGTGAGCAGGCACACCAAGAGCCCACTAGGCGAGTTTACACCAGTAAGCAGAAGATTTGAAGAGGTACATATGGACATAGTAGGTCCACTACCACCATCAGAGGGTCAGCGATACTGCGTCACGATAATTGACCGATTCACACGCTGGACAGAGGCGGTGCCTGTGCCGGATATTCGAGCAGAAACCGTCGCCAGAGCAGTACTGACTCACTGGATCGCACGTTTCGGAGTTCCAACGTCGATAGTGACAGATCAAGGTGCACAATTTGAGTCCGAATTGTTCACCGAATTCGCTAAGACGTTGGGCTTCAAACGTAAAAGAACCACAGCATACAACCCTAAATGCAACGGTTTCTTAGAAAGATGGCACAGGACGCTGAAGGCAGCCATCATGTGTCAAGGCGGTGAAGCATGGACACGGACACTACCACTAATTTTACTCGG
The DNA here is from genome assembly GCA_958295665.1 of Tipula vernalis. Classification (NCBI taxonomy): domain Eukaryota; kingdom Metazoa; phylum Arthropoda; class Insecta; order Diptera; family Tipulidae; genus Tipula; species Tipula vernalis. The sequence goes on along the minus strand of OY282560.1, from coordinate 277,536,173 downwards.
GCTACGCACAGCATACCGGGAGGGACTGAAATCATCGGCAGCCGAGCTAGCCTACGGCGAAAACATTCGTGTGCCGAGTCAATTCATAGAAGAGAAAAAAGGCCACATTCATCAATCAGAGTTTGCGAAAGAACTGCGCGAACATTTCGAACGAGTGAGACCGACGCCTCCATCAAGACACGCAAACCCCAAAATATTCATAGCAGCCGAGTTAAATACCTGTACCCATGTATTTATACGAACTGATCTCTGTAAAAGATCACTGCAAGCACCGTACGAAGGACCGTTCCTAATACTAAAACGAGAGGAAAAAGCTTTCTTAATTAGTGTGCGCGGGAGGCCGAGCAATATATCGATAGATAGATTAAAACCTTGCTACTTACTGGAGGAACAAGAGACGTCGCAGATATCAGCACCGGAAACAAGAAACGAAGCGTCAACATCCAACGTACAGGATACTCCAACAGCGGCACAAACAGGAACGGGAACACGCCAGCAAAAAGTCAGATTTAACCTCCAAAATCAGCCAGCACAAATCAGCAAGCCAAATCATCACATCACAAACAACAACAAGTCATGCCTGAAGGCAAACACAGCAGCCACTACAGCACCAGCAGCATCGACAACAAGAGTCGGTAGACAAATTAGAACACCAGCGAGATTCGCAGAATATCGTTCATAACTTATTATTCACTGGCAAGGGGGTGTGTGGTGATACGTCGATGGTAGCTACGAGTGAATAAAGATCAAATAAAGTTGTCAAAGCGAAAACACTCTATCGTATTTTATTTACCCATTTAGTCCCCACAACTCCCGATTATCAAAACAACAATCACGCGGTCGTGGAATATTGTGTCATTCAATAAAGAAAGCTAATGACAATTCATTACCATTAGAGTGAGATGACACCATATTCCACATACCGGTACCAATAACGATTTTCGCCATAGTTATGTGAAGTGCCATCTAGATTTCAATAGTAAAACTTACCACCACTCGTTCGCACTGTGTGGAGAGTTTCAGCAAAGACACTGCACGCAAATCGTATAGGCGACGTAAAAACAATACGTCTAGTATATAAGAAAAATCGGTTGGATAAAGAAAAAAAAGAATTACTTGGGCCCGTATTCTTGAAATTCACCGAAAAATTTCGCCGGTGACTTTGGTATGAAACAATTTAAATTTTCGACTGAAATGATGTATTTCACTAGAAAATAATGGGCGACTTTTTTTGATCGAATTTCAAGAATACGGGCCCTGGTGGCCGTTAGGAGCTAGCACGAAAATTCTAGCTCCGCAATAATATTAATTATTTATTGTATTATTATAATGTGTTTATTAAATAAAACCGAGTTCAAACTCGTCAATTAAATAAAATAAAAAAATAGTATTAATTTAACCAATTGTGAGTGAAAGCAGATTAACCGTGCAATTACCTAGTGCCACCGTTCAACATATCTGAACCCGGTATGCATTAGATCGTGTGGGGTGTCGGTGAGTCGAACGGCCGCATCACACCCCATAGTGCTATGATTGTGCTATTTTCCTTTGAAAAAAGGTTTTATACCAACCGATATGTTTTTATTTTCATTGCCTAAATGATTGGTAAAAATATTCCAAAAAAAATTAATTATTGCTCCAACTAATCGACCTACGGATAGATGGCATTGTTGCCCGCTGAGGTGAATAAAAGACGCAGATAATTATGGGTCACTTTGTAGCTGTCATAATATCTTATGATCATCTTATATGTCCGTGTGAACGCCACATCACCCCCTTACCTGCGAATCACTGGTGAGCGATAAAGCGTAGCGAGTTGGTAGCCTCGTGCTTCTGCCGACTCTTGTGGTCACCGTTCCTGGTAGTTTAGCGGTTATTATACATGGTTTTGTTTTTGTGCTGTTGATTGGTATGCCGCTGGATGCTGACTATGACGGTTGCTCCTCCAGATTGAATCGGACTCTATTTGTTTGTGCTTGTCCGTCGGCCTGTTGTATCTGTCTATTTATGTTTATTGTTGTCGTGTTCGTGTAATTGTAATTAGACGTAGCTGTTGAGTTATTGTCCTGTGTTGTTACGTTTTGTTCTTTCTCTGTGGAGCACTGCTTAAGTCTGTCGACCGATACCTTGCAGTGCTTACCTTTGATCTCCAGGGTGAATGTTTTTTCCTCCCGACTAACCACTGGGAAAGGACCCTCGTACGGAGCTTGCAGGGATTTCCTTAGCGCATCGGTGCGGACAAAAACACAAGAACATGAATTTAGTTCTGTTGCGGCGAAAATTTTACGTATATTCTGCACGAATACCAACTCTACTGACGTCGTTTTAAAATCCTCCCGGTGTCCACTATTTCCTTCGGTGAAACATTATGGCTGCCTCAAGTGTTCGGCGGAACCTTTCGATCGTGCCGTTGCACTTCGGATTATAGGGCCGTCGTCCGTTTGTGTACGAAGCCTAAAAATTTGGAGAACTCTGTGAATAGTTCGGATTTAAACTGTGCCCCTTGGTCTGTGACTATTGTTGTGGGCACCCCAAAACGGGCAATCCAATTGCTGTAGACGGCCACGGCGACGGTCTCGTTGTTGGGATGAGCTCTGCCCATCTCGTGTACCGGTCGATCATTGTTACGCAGTATCGCTATTGCTCCGAAATCGGTAATGGACCACTATGTCCAGATGTAGTTCCGCGAAACGGTTCGCGACTGGAGCGTAATTCCCTATTAGGCCCTATTCTGGCATGTTAGGCAGCATTGGGCCATCCGTTTCACGTCTCTTTTTATTCCGTTCCATATGAATTGCTCTGTGGGGGCTTTTACGGATGCTTGTATCCCTGGATGTGGTAGGTTGTGTACAGCCTCGAACACTGTTTTCATGTAGCTGGGAGGAATGTAAGGGCGAATTTTTCCCGTAGACACGTCGCACAGTATTGATTGGTTTGAACCGAACGCTGCTGGTACGTCCTCGAATAGTAATTCCTTGACCGTTTTTCCAAATTCCCTGAGTTCGTCGTCCGATTTCTGCGCCTCGGCAATCGCCGCGTAATTGATTGGCTCACTTATTTCTATTGGCTGTATCCGTGAAGAGTATCGGCTACCACATTTTTGCTGTTCGCCATGTGCCTGATATCGGTCGTGAACTGTGCTACAAAGTTCAAAGGTCGAAATTGGCGTGGTGGGGCCTTCGCCGGGTTTTGCGTGAACGCGTAAATCAACGGTTTGTGGTCAGTATACCATATAGTGTGAATATACGACTTTCGACGATATGACGGAACTTATTCACTGCTGAGCATGCGGCTAGTAGCTCCCTGTCATAAGCACTATATCTCTGTTGTGTTGGGCTTAGTTTGGCTGAGAAATTTGGAGGGGTTCCCAATTAATCTCGTTCCCGTTCCTGTTTTCCTCACTCTGCTGCTGTAACACTGCGCCGATCGCCGTGTCGGAGGCGTCGACCATTAAAGCGAGTTTCGCGAATGACGATGGATGCCTCAATCACGTAGCTTCGCAAAGTGGCTTTTTTGCGAGTTCAAACGCCTGTCTTGAGTCGTTCGACAATTCCACTACCCGCGTGTCTTTCTTTTTACTGCCCTTCAAATACTTGTTTAGTATTGCTTGGTTTTGTGCCGCGTGTAGAAATTTAACATGCTCAAGAATCTTCGTAATTGCTTAATTGTTTTAGGCAGTTCAAATTTTGCTATGTCGTTTACGCGCTCTGGAAGGGATCTGATCCCTTCCGCAGAGACTTTGTGTCCCAGAAATTATACTTCCGTTTTGGACAAGTGGCATTTATTGATATTGATAATTAATTCGGCGTCGCTCAATTTGGAAAAAATAATTTCTATGTGTTCCAAATGTTCTTTAATAGTTTGTGATGCTACTAAAATGTCGTCGAGGTAGATAAAACAGAAATATAGTCCTTGTAATACCGAATGCATAAATCTTTGGAAGGTACTGCCAGCGTTTCTCAATCCGAACGTCATACGAGTGAATTCGTATAGTCCAAACGGCGTGGATATGGCTGTTTTCGGTATTTCGCTGTCCTCGATGGGTATCTGATGATACGCCCTAACCAGATCTATTGTGGTAAAATATGCTGTTCCCCGTAATTGTTGCGTGAAGTCATGTATGAACAGAATGGGGTATCTGTCGGGTACCGTCACGTTATTCAAGCCGCGATAATCCCCGCATGGTCTCCACTCGCCGTTTTTTGGAACCATGTGCAACGGACTGTCTCAACGCCGACATATACCTTGCTCTGACATATACCTTCTGATTTGACCTTGAACTGACCTTTAAATTTGACCTCAAAGTCAAATTCAAGGTTATTGGATTTCTCCCTCCCCCCCCTCCCCCAACACTTTATTTGATTTAGGCCTTCCCCTGGAAGTTATTTGGGTAGTTCTTTTAATATAGGTCCTTCGAAATTCCCACAAAATGTTCTCGGAAATAGTGTTCTAAAAGACTATAGCACCGAAATACAGAACCATTGATGATACGAAGAATAATTTTCTGACAACGTAAAAGTAGGCATAGCACTCGTGTGCCTTAAGGTATCGATGTAATATATGACTATTTACATTTATAAACAATAAAGCTAAAACAACTATTTTTATATTAATCAATAAAATAATGTAAAATAGTATACGATACAAAACTCGTACACAATGCGAGATACATAATCGTATACAATTTTTTCAATGTTATCCGCTTTAAATTATTTTCATCCACCCCCACAATCTAGGTCTTTATACTACAATATTAGCTACATGGTTTTTATTTTATTTTTGTTCTGTACGAAATATTATGTATTTTATAATGTCACGACATGACAATGAAAAAACTGTGAAAAAAGGTAAAATTACAAATAAAATTCTGGTTAAAAGCAAAATATGGATTTTACAAAAAATAAATCGGAAATATTTTGCTGTGCTTGTGCTTCTACACTTTAAATTTTTTTTTCTTTTAATCATAAATACAGGAAGTTTATTGATGTGAAGTTTAACATAAAATGTCGTGAGTTGGTTGCGTAAAATTATTCCATTATTCCACACGTATGTAGATGTACATAATTTTATACAATATTAGGTAATGTCACGAATTTTTGGTTTTCATTTGACATTGATTCAGTCTGTCTTCCTGTCTGAATTTGCATGTGTTCAAACTGCTTTACATCTATACGGAATTATTAGCTTATGCCTCATTATGTTATTTAAAATTTGGTTTTTGCCTTAAACGTTTGATTTTTTCTTGGGTTGGGAAGGAAGCAATTTGACCTTGATTATGTTTGTTTATTAAAGATAAAATGTATACACGCTTTAGTGTACGATATACAAAATTACTACTTATATTATTTATGATAGTTTAGTTTTAGCAATTCTCGTGTTTTAATTCATCATAATGTTGTTTTTTTTTAACTACTACAATAGTAAACTTTCTGAATATTTAAAAACTTTATACAAACGAGTATGGAAGGGAATAATCATTGTGTAAGGTCGGTTTCTGAGGTCTAACTTAAATTTCGAATCCACAAGACAATGCTTCCATGCTACAAAAGTAACCATAGATAACTTATGAAAAAGTTATAATATTAAATTAAGAATAATTAAGAATCCGGTAACTGGAAATTTATGTGTATTTGCCCATAGAAAACTTGAATTCTGTAATTCAATGTTAATTCTGTAACATGACTTGTTTCTGTATCTCTTAAAAAACAGATAAAAGCAAAATTTTTTGCCCAAACCATAAAATAGAATATAAGAATGTTTATTTCCATTTATTAAAATGGTATTCAAATCATTAAAATTGATAATTATGTACTAACTGTATGTGCTCTAGTAAAGAAAGCGACCAACATATAGTTTTAATTATGTTCCTATCCTTGTTGTACATTATTGTGAAGGAAATCAAAGGAGAATCAGTTGTTTTTATACTATAAGAGTGTAGTAAACAAAACTATAACACTTATTACTTTTATTTTATTAAAATATATTTTTGTAATTTATGTTATTTATTTTGTATAATTATTCTGAACAAATTATTTATGGATAATATAATTTATTTTGATTCGGTAATAATTTCCACCACAGATTAATTCGTAAAAAATGATGCGTATTGAATGCGCATCAAGAAACGACTGCTTTTTCTACTGTCATCCAAAAATCGGAGACGATGAATAAACGAAATGAAAAATGTTTGTAAATTGGTTGCTTGGATGAATCGATTGCGTTTTGCTGGTGAAAATGTAATTAAACAAGGCGAGTTATAAATTTGAATTAGAGCGCGTGCCAAATATCAAATTAACCCTTTGTGGTGTTGAGTGTATTTTAATTTAAATAAATAAATGTTTATTTATTTAAATGAAAATGCGTGAGGCGCTACAGGACTCCCCCGCAAGTGATTTCCTCTCCCTAGGGAATTACTGAATGATTAGTTGCAATACGGACAGTTTTCCGTGTTCGCAGGCTTGTTGATTGATCTGTTGAACAGAGAATGCCGTATGCTGGCTTGAGTCGATCGATTGAAATGGTTTGGTTTTTACCATTAATCGATACGATGAATTGTTTGCGAAGGCGGCGTATGACTTTATACGGACCTTCATAGCTAGGAGATAGTCCCGTGCGAACCTTGTCTGTTCTGATAAAGACAAAATCACAGGTGTCAAGCGATTTCGGAACAAAAACGTCATGTTGTGTAGATTGACGAGCTGATTTGGGTACAAGGTTCTGCATGGTTTGTCGCAGCTGGTCGATGACTGTGTCGGTGGATGGAAGTGGTGAGAGAGGATGTTCGATGAAGAACTCACCGGGTAGCTTTATGGTTTGACCATAAACCATTTCAGCTGGTGAGCACTTCAAATCTTCTTTCACGGTTGCTCTGATTCCAAGTAGTATGATAGGAATCTCCGAGCTCCAATTGATTGTATTGCTTCTGGCCATGAGTGAGGCTTTGAGTTGTCGATGGAAGCATTCAACCATGCCATTGGCTTGCGGATGGTAAGCCGTAGTACGTATCCGATGAGATCCGAGGAGTTTCGTTAACTCTGTGAAAAGCTTTGACTCGAATTGCGTTCCTTGATCAGTTGTGATGTGAAGAGGAACGCCGAATCGTGATACGTAATTGTTTACAAAGGTGGTGGCAATGGTTGCAGCTGACATGTTTGTCATGCAGTATGCTTCGGGCCAGCGAGTGAGGCGAGCAACACAGGTGAGTAGATATGAATATCCATTAGACGGAGGAAGTGGACCTACAATGTCTATATGGATGTGCTCAAATCGACCAGGTGGAATGTCGAATTGTCCATGAGGTGAGTTGGTATGCTGTTGGATTTTGGCGCGTTGGCAGGATAAACAAGACTGTGCCCAGTGGCCTACGTCTTTGTTCATACTTGGCCAAAAGTAGCGAGCAGCCATCAATTTACGCGATGCACGGACGCCAGGATGCGAAATGTTGTGTAGTGTGTCGAAGATGGTTCGACGTAGTGCTTGTGCGATGTATGGGCGGTTGTTCCCAGTGGATGTTTCGCAGACGATTTCGAGGCCAGGTAGTTTAAAAAGCTCTAGTTTCATTCATGAACTAGAGTGACGTTCGGAACCAGAAAGTAAATTCTGAAGTTCTAAGTCAGCTTTTTGCGTGTTTGCGATTTGATTTAAGTCGATTTTTGTCTCGACTGCGGCTGTTTCATTGTCGGCTGTGCGTGATAGTGTATCAGCGACAACGTTGTCATGTCCGTGAACATGCTGAATGTCCGTTGTAAATTGACTGATAAAATCCAAGTGGCGTGCCTGCCTTGGATTGCGTTCAGTTTTTGACTGAATTGCTCTGGTCAGAGGCTTGTGATCGGTGTAAATTGTGAAATCCCGACCCTCGACAAAATATCTGAAGTGTTTGACTGCTAGATATATTGCGAGTAATTCCCGATCGAATGCGGAGTATTTCTTTTCAGCATTCGAAAGTTTCTTGGAAAAGAATCCCAGTGGTTCCCAACACTCGTTATTGTACTGTTGTAGTACAGCACCGACAGCAGTGTTAGATGTGTCAGTGGTTAGGCTGAGTTTTGAGTCACTCAGTGGGTGTGCCAGAAGTGTTATCTGGGCCAATTCAGCTTTTAGCGACGTGAATGCGTGTTGACATTCGTCGGGCCAAGAGAAATTCTTGGCTGTCTTGGGCTTTTTGAGTAAAGTTGCCAAGTGAGTATGAATTGGTGCGAGTGTTTCAGCGAGCTTTGGTATAAATCGGTGGTAGTAATTTACCATACCGACGAATCGCTGTATGCTTTTTATTGAAGTAGGAGCTGGGAATTCCCTAATGGCGTTAATTCGTTCTTCAGACGGCAGAATACCATTAGGGGTGATCTTGTGACTGAGGAAATCAAGAGTGGATGCGCCAAAGACGCATTTTGAACTCTTGATATGAACATCAAACTGCATTAACCTGTGGAAGAGCTGTTCCAGGTGAAGTTTGTGTTGCTCCTCAGAATTCGAAGCCATAAGAATGTCGTCAATGTAGACGAAGACGAAGTCTAAATCGCGTACGACTTCGTTCATGAAACGCTGAAACGTTTGCGCGGCATTGCGTAGTCCAAATGGCATTCGGGTGAATTCGAAGAGGCCAAATGGAGTAGTGATCGCCGTTTTGTGAACGTCTTCAGGTGCGATGGGAATTAGATGGTAAGCTCTGACAAGATCGATTTTTGAAAAAAGTTTGCATCCATGCAAGTGCATGGAGAAATTTTGAATGTGGGGTATCGGATAACGATCAGGTGTTGTGACCGTGTTTAATCGACGATAATCCCCACACGGTCGCCAATCGAGATCTTTCTTTTTCACCATATGGAACGGACAAGAGACAGGAGATGCGGATGGACGGCAAATCCCTAATTCCACCATGTGCTGGAATTCTGTGTGTGCGGCTTTGTGCCGAACTGGATCTAGTCTTCGTGGTCTTGACACAGGCAGATGGCCTGCTGTGACAATGTGGTGGACCACGTTGTGTTGCACTGGCAAATTGTAGTTAGGCTCTGCAGTTAGTGAAGGAAATTGTTTGAGCAGTGCGCCGTAACTGTTGTTGACTGCGAAATGGATGGGTGTCGGTGTGTCGATGCGAACCATTGTGGCATTGATTGACAGCTTAGTCGCTGAATCAACCAGCCGTTTATTTTTGAGGTCAACAAGTAAGCCAAATTTTCACAAGAAATCGGCGCCAATGATCGGACGATTCACAGCAGCTAAGATGAAAGCATGCGTGAATGTTCTTTTTAGTCCGAGATCCACCTGAAGCAATTTTGTGCCGTAGGTGTGGATGGTTGTGCCATTGGCGGCCGAAAGAACTAGATTATAATTTCTGTTCATAAAAGTATATGATTGCTTGAAATGATTCGCTGGAATAACCGAAAGGTCAGCGCCAGTGTCGATGAGAAATGTATATTTATTGGTTTTGTCTAACACGAATAGACGGGTTGTGTTTTTAAAGGTGTCTAACGTTGTCGTCATTACCCGCTGGGGTTCATGTTTTTTTGGTTTGTGTCAACGTCCATCTTGTTGATGTTGTGCGGTGCGACATGAAAAATGCATGGAGGTGTGCATTTGCGCGCCGATGCGCCGTGTTTGGTATGATACCAACATTTACCCATTCTGTTATTTATGCTTTGGTTACCATTGTTGTTGCGTGATTGAGAGCGTGATGCAGATCCTCGTCCCCTTGATCTACTGCGGCCGCTTCGAAATAAGCCTGCTAGCCGCGCCTCGATGCGCACCAGGCGATCCTCGATCGAGTTTGTATTACGCGGGGGGGAACGACTCTGTCTACTCGTGTGTGACTGATTATTATTTGGGTTAATTTGAATTGATTGGTTAGGTTGGTGTCGCTGAAGTGTTTGTGTTGTTTGAATTGCTTGAACCGATTGTACCGTGATAGCTTCGTACATCCTGTCCGCAACTTTGGCCAGTTCTTCACTTGTCGTGGTGTCTGGTTGAGCGACAATCGCTATTCGTATGATTTCAGGCAGTTTTTTTATCCAGATTGCTCGGATCAATGTTTCGTTAACAGTGTTTGTGCCTGCGAGACTTTTTAAATGTCGAAGTGCTTCAGACGGACGTCGATCGCCGAGCTGTTGGCCGGACAAAAGGGCTTCCAGTCGCCGCTCGTCCGACGGCGCTAATCGTTCAAGCAATGTACGTTTGAGTAGCGTGTAGTGGTTATCTTTTGGTGGAGTCTGAAGAAAATCAGATAAGACTTCGCAGATGTCTGGGGAGAGCGTTGCCAACACGTGCGCGTATTTTGATTTTTCGGATGTAATACTCCGAAGCTCAAACTGTATTTCAGCGAGCCTAAACCAATTGTCCGGTTGCTGTGGCCAGAATTGTTGTAGCTGTATTTTGGCATGGCCTGCGACTTCTTGGGTTGATGGACCCGGCTGGTGACGTTGGTCGCCCTTCATAGGATTGTCCTCGTTGTCCGACATAGGAATTGACTCTATTGAGTTGTGTTACTATTTGTTTGTTATTCACTTCACAAAACCGAAACCGAATAATAATGTTCGAAATTCGATATTAAAAAAATGAATGGGTTTTTATAAAAAAAAAAGATAAATAAAGTAAACAATAATTGGTAAAAGTGTATCTAAATTTTTAGTGGAATGGTTACCATGTGAAAAAGCTAAAGTGATAAGGGGCACTTGTTGCCGTCGAGATATCCTCCGATTACGGGACGAGCGTGTCACTCGTATCAGAGGGGCTCGCTGAAATTGTCAGTGAAAAATAAAAATAAAATGTGGAAAATAAGCACCCAAGAAGTGTAGAATCACTGATAAAAATGTATAAATAGCGAAATACTCGATAAATAAATTATTGAAATACGACCAGATTTGATCACATGCGTCAAAAAAAGCAACCAATTACAAAACAATTCTATAAACAACAACAAAGCAAGAAAAAAAAATGATATACCCGACCGATGTGGTGGAAAAAATTTTACATTAGAAAAATTGAACAATAATTTTGATATATGTATATGTTTAAGTGTGAAATTTTGTTTATATAATATATTGATAATAAAAAATATAATTCGCAAAACGTGAAAAAAAAAATTTCGTTTTTAGAAAATTATTCGAAATCAAAAAAAACACTTAGCTGTTCACTGTTGTCCTTGTTGTCGCCGCTGCTGTTGATGATCCCTGTGTATACGTCGAAATTCTTCTATTTTGTTGTTGTTTATTTGTTAAATGTCGTTCGTGCTGATACCGCTACTGTTGATAATTATGTTGTTTGATATTCTTACTTTTGTCTAAATCCCCGTTGTTTATTGGTTTGATGTACGAGTATAGTCGGCACTGTATGTATACGTGCACTCTATTTGCGTTGCACCTGGGTGTGTTTGCTTCCAATATTTTGTATATTTTTATTTTTTTGTTGGTTGTATGTTGCACCATATGCGTAGGCACGCTGTATTTTGTTTATAGACGCACTAATTTGTTTTTATACACCGATTTTGTTATTGCTCCGCAACGATGTACGTAAGAAAACGGAAAAAAAAAATGTTTGTATCAAAATTTTGTGTGTTGTTTGTTTATGTGGTTATTTTACATACCATGTACCTGGTACGCTTTTGGTACCAAGTAATCCGTAAATTATATAAAGCGTTACATAAAGAAAAATGAAATTGTTGTCCAGGAAATTTTCCATAAAAATGGATGTCGAAGGTCACCAATATAACACTTATTACTTTTATTTTATTAAAATATATTTTTGTAATTTATGTTATTTATTTTGTATAATTATTCTGAACAAATTATTTATGGATAATATAATTTATTTTGATTCGGTAATAATTTCCACCACAGATTAATTCGTAAAAAATGATGCGTATTGAATGCGCATCAAGAAACGACTGCTTTTTCTACTGTCATCCAAAAATCGGAGACGATGAATAAACGAAATGAAAAATGTTTGTAAATTGGTTGCTTGGATGAATCGATTGCGTTTTGCTGGTGAAAATGTAATTAAACAAGGCGAGTTATAAATTTGAATTAGAGCGCGTGCCAAATATCAAATTAACCCTTTGTGGTGTTGAGTGTATTTTAATTTAAATAAATAAATGTTTATTTATTTAAATGAAAATGCGTGAGGCGCTACAAAACTTTATGAATGAACGTTTGAGTTTCACTAGTATATGTGTATAAACGAACGATCAGATTTTTTTGTATTTTTTTATTTTGATAATTTTGTCAGTGTTTACTATTTTTAGGTGTCCATGTCGGAGTTGAGAACTAATTGCTCAAGCCCCCAACGGAGCTCCCCATCCGACGGACCACTCATCGAAAGCCCCACAGCGGAAAGAGGGCCGAGGTCCTCGAAAGCCCCTGCGAAACTATCGCTGGTACGTGACGCTTTAGGAGCGTTACCATTCTTATTTTCAAAACTTTTGCTAGACATTTTATTCCCCCGAGTTGCTGGGGAATTAAAGTTATTTGTGGGACACCCAGCTGTATCACAGGAAGGCTAAATAAAACTGGAGGGTGCCTGGTATCCAGCGTCCGCATACTTTGAACTAATTAACCTATCAGCCAATCATCCATCGGCATATGCTGTTCCACCTTAGATTAGGGTTTTTTATCAAGGATTTCTCCTATAGCGCCCTACTTTAGCCTATGCCAAATGGTCAAAAGTACCAAACGGTCCCACTTACCGGTGATTGTCACGAGGAGGCAGTACGTACACTTGCGAATTGTGACCAGGTTACCCCTTCCACAATTGTACCCATCACGCTAGCTCCCTAAAACATGACCAGAATAGCTCGCGTGATGCGCACCCCACCGAAAGGTTACGGAGCTGGTAGATTACTCTACTCAACTTTGGGTCCCCCTCCAGTAGACGCCAAAACCACCAAAATACCTATAATTGTGAGCCCTAACAATAACTTATATTGGAGTTTATTATGTAGCAAAATTCAAAAATAAAGCCATTGGCAACATTTAAAAAAAACATTTGTGTACTTATGTTTACCGAGCGAGTTACGTCTCTGAACTCCACATCCGGTTCATTATCATTATAGTTAATTTCTGATATTCATATATAACAAATTCTGTTAGAATTTAATAAAATTTTGTACACTACTTAAAATTTTTCCATAAATATAAAAATTGTCAATTAAACATAAGATATAAAATTTTTTCACAAGTTAGGAAATGATGAGTCAACATAAAGTAAAATTATGAAATAAAATATTTATTAAAATAAATCAGATTATAAAATGAATTGAACTAACAGCAACGTATTTTGATTCCAAAGTTTGGGAAACAATAATAATATTTATAATTGGCACAGTTGGTGAAATGATTGATTAATTGATTCATTCATTTGAATGCACGGCCGAGCTTATCGTATGAAGCAAGAAATCCCATGTTAATGATGTGATAATTACCGGTGTTAATCGAAACACACTTAAAATGGCCTAATCACCGGTAGCATATTAGATTACATGAATTAATTAACATTCAAAAAAAAATTAATAAAAAAAGGTAAAATACAATACTGAGGTGTATACGGCGACTAGCGATAATGCTAAAAACATGATAGCTATGGGCAACAAATCAACTTTGTGGCATAATACTTGCAGTAGGCATACTGGAAACTTACTTGCAAAAGACGTAGTTGACCGAAATACTGCAAGTAAAGTTACAAGTGTATTAAAAGTATTTAAGAGAGCTGATTTGGAGAACCTTGTAGTTGAGAATGGTGTCAAAAGAATAATACTTAGCGCTGAAACTCGTTGGTGCAGTTACCGAGTCTCTTATGATATATTCTTTGATGACAATTTTATAGATTCATTTACGCATTTTAATAAAATATCTGTATCCGACACTTACATATTCGATATTAGATTGGATGCATTTATAGGTAGTTTTTAGGCACTGACATATTTTTTTCTATATTCTATAATGTATACAATTTTTACAGCTCCCAGATGAATTTCAAGAAGCCTCTTTAAATAAGTATGCATTAACAGAGAATCTTTTTCATCCAAATACAGAGGTAACTCGATGAATTTAGTTCAAAGAGATATTGTTGATGAGTTTCTGATTGATGTATTGGACAAATCTGGCCTCGATAGTCTCCAAAAGTTCAACCTAAAGAAACGTATTTTCCAGAGCCTGAATTCAAAGGGAATAACCACTCCAAGAACCTATTGGAATATTGCCGCCAGAAGACACGGCAACTTAGCAGTGTTGGCCTATAAATTGTTGAAAATTCCGGCCTCTTCAGCTCTCAATTAGAAAGATTATTTAGTAATTGGGCCTATAGCTACTATTCGTTAAAAATTAACGATGATATTAGTGACAATAATGATGATAAATATCTAGATGGAGCTAGATGATATCAGGGTATTGATTTTGGTCGCAAAATGAGGATTGAGGATTGAGAATTTTGTATATGTACACGGCGTATAATATACATTTTGCTATTGTGTGCCGTCAAATATTTTTATTGTATTAGTGTGTTTTCTCATGATGGTAAGTATCAAAAATAAGCTAAGCGGGTGAAATCGGTTCAACTTTTTTGTTGCTCCCGCTCGCCTTGAGTTATTTTTCCCTACCTTTTAACATGAGGAATTCATGTTTTTCTATCTATTGTTGTTGTAAACGAGACATTTATTTTACTTCGTTACCAAAAATCCAAAACAATATACGCAATCAATTGCTCGTGGTGATCTTCAATATAAAAAACAAAAAGCAGCATAAATAAATGGGTTTTAATTTTTACATTCTTCGTCGACCACATTCATAATATTTTTAACTTTTTTTTTTTTTTGAGTTATGTGAGAATAAACATTTGAAAAATCAAAAAAAAAAAACAATTCAGTGTTATCTCATGCGCACGAAAGGAATGTTGTACATATTTTTATTTCCAGTAATTTTCTGCAAAATTTGAAACTAATAAAATTGTTAATTAAATAATGATTTAAAAATAATTAAATATTAACTAAAAATGGAAAATAAGTCAGAGAAATATTGATAAACTATAATTTTATTAATAATTTAAAATGATGAAAAATCACACGACGTACATCTACCCTTTCCTGTGCTTGAATTAACACTAAGCCAAAATAACTAATTTACTTCTTATTTTTTCCACTTTATATTTTATATCCCTCTTCTTCGTGTCATTTTATCTCTCTTATTTGCATCATGTTAAACAAAAGACTTAAAAAAACGCCCATTAGACTCTGTCAAATGTGCGTATTTTTTAGTTTTTTGTTTAATATAACATGGCATAAGGTTTTTTTGTTTAACATCGGATAAGAGGGATAATGTGAAAAATATAAGAAGTAAATTAGTGATTTTAACTTTTAGTGTTGATCCAAGCGCAGGAAAGGGAGTATGTACGTCGTGTAATTTTTCTAACTTAAAATTATTAATAAAATTATAGTTTATAAATATTTTTCTGATTTATTTGCCTTTTTTAATTAATATCTTTAAATCATTATTCAAGTAATAATTTTATTAGTTTTAAATTTTGCAAAAAATTACTGGAAATAAAAATATGTACAACCTTTCGTACGCATGAGATGACACTGAATTTTTTTTTTTTATATTTCAAATGTTTATTCTCTGTTTTTCTCTATTCTTTAGACACCAATACAATTTACCAATACTTTGCCTTCCGGTAATATTCAACTCAATCCTCAAATTGCGACCAAAATCGCTGTCCAGGAGTACAATTATGTAAACGCACGAAGATTAATCTAGTAATGGTAGAATTGGTTGGTGGATAGGATTATAAATTATAATCTACAAATAAATATAATAAATTTTATTATTTAAGAATCATACTGAAAAAATATTTGTTTCTCTTTTTATAGTCCTGATGTGGGAAAAGGGACTTTCCAAAACGATTTATTATTTTTATTGGTATTTGTGATTTTCGTATATTTTATCGCGCTTCTAGCTTCGCTTCTCACTCAATTCTTTCTCACTCAATTCTTTCTCACTTATACTATCGAATTCGTAATGATTCACTGATTCAATGAATGAAGAACGAAAGTGGTTAATGAATGTAGTTAATGCATGTAGTTCATATGTAGTTAATTGATTAACTACACGTAGTTTTTGAGGTAGTTTTTATCTGGTTTAACTACTTAACAACACTTAAATGAAAACATGTGAACAACATAAAACACAAATGCTTAAATTTTGAAACAAATCTGACCGTGTTATATAAAATTAAAAAGGGTGGTCAAATGAACTGAAGAATTGGAGATATAAAAATATAGAAACTATTCATGCTTATTGAACAATGAAGTTAATAATACCACTAACAAATATATAGTATGATTCAATTTCAACACCTACACTTACACATGTAGATTATAAGTAGATAAACCAAATAAAAATTGTAAATTATTAACAAGTAAAATTGAACTGTTGTTGATGATAGATAGCATTGCCTATCGAAATGGATTTTCGATGACAAAAAATTAATAATTTATCTTTTCACTATAAGGACATTAGTTTTGTGTGAAAATTATAATTTTTTTAAACAGGTTTTTAATTGTTATTTTTTAAAAATAATTTGCTGACGACATCACTTGTTTTAAGTTTTTTAAAGTTTGGCCATAGAAAAGGATATAAGAATGTTTATTTCCATATATTAAAATGGTATTCGAATCATTAAAATAGATAATTATGTACTAACTGTATGTGCTCTAGTAAAGAAAGCCACCAATATATAGTTTTAATTACATATGGTCCTATCCTTGTTGTACATTATTGTGAAGGAAATGAAAGGAGATTCAGTTGTTTTTATACTATACGAGTATAGTAAACAAAACTTTATGAATGAACGTTTGAGTTTCACTAGTATACGTGTATGTTATGAAACGAACGATAGTTTCTATGCCATACCATTCGTTTATATAGATTTTTTTGTAGTTTTTTATTTTGAGAATTTTGTTCAGTGTAATTATACTATTTTTATTTTTCGAATTATATTTTATTTGTGTGTGTACGCATTAGAAAATGCACATCAGTCTAAAAAAGTCAAATCTCTAATATAAGAAGGGAATAAAAATGTTTATTTTCCTACGACACGTAAACAGAATCATATGGGATTTTAAAATTCATTATTTTGTGTTGACTTTATTTTCAATTTAAATGAAAATTTTTATTTATAAATATAAATAATTTTATATTAATATATATATATATATACCACATTGATCAAAAAGTTCCCGGAATTTATTCAGAAAATTAAAAATACAAGTTTATTAATCTAAATCTATATTGTCCCCTTTAAAGTAATCCCCATCGACTACAACACACTTATGCCAGCGCTTGATCCAATCCTCGAAACATTTTTTATATTCGGTTTTCGGTATGTCCATCAGTGCTTCCTACGATTTTTTACTTTATTTCCTCTCGGCTGATGAAACGCGTTCCCCGTAATGGTTTTTTAACTCGATTGAACAGAAAGAAGTCACAGGGAGCCAAATCAGGTGAATTCGGTGGTTGTTGGATGGTATTTGTTGCATTTTTCGTCAAAAAATTACGAGTAATGATGGCACTGTGCGACGGTGCGTTATCATGGTGCAAAATCCACGAGTTTTCTGCCCACAATTCTGGTCTCTTTCGGCGAATTGCTTCACACAAACGTCTCGTAACGCCCAAATAATACTCTTTGTTTACGGTCTGGCCTTCTGGCAAAAATTCATGATGCACTACACCGTTGTAATCCATGAAAACCGTCAGCATTGCTTTCTTTTTTGACTGAAAACGTCGTGGTTTTTTTGGTCTCGGCTCATTTGGTGAACGCCATTCACTTGCCTGATGTCTGGATTGCGTGTCGTACTCATAACCCCGTGTCTCGTCTCCAGTAAAGATCCTTTTGATGAATGTGGGATCGGATTCAGCCTCGCAAATCATGTCTTTTGCGACGTCAACATGGTCTCTTTTTTGCATGAAATTGAGCTCTTTTGGCACAAACTTTGCTGCTACACGACGGAAACCCAAATCATTAACCAAAATGTCTTGGACGGATCCATAGGCAATGTTCAAGTTAGCCGCTATCTCTCTGATGGTTAATTTGCGGTTATTGACCAACATTTCTTTTACTTTATCAATGTTTTCGTCGGTTTTTGATGTCGATGGTCTGCCACTGCGTTCATCATCTTCGATTGACTCACGACCACTTTTAAACCGCTAGTGCCACTGGTAAACGACCGTTTTCTTTAGAGAATCGTTGCCGAAACACTTTTCCAACATTTCCAACGTTCGCGCACCATTAAATCCGTTTTTTACGCAAAATTTAATACAAGTTCGTTGTTGCAAATTTAAATCCATTTCTAAAATTGTAAATAATCGCCAACACACACAGAGATAGATGTACTCTTGACTACGTAACTTTTGCAAATGTCAAGCTATGACGCTAAGATTTAGAGGGAATATCAACAACAGATGTACCAACTTAACCAAAAAACAGAACTCAAATCGGAACAATGGGAGCGCCACACGGTGGTTATTCCGGGAACTTTTTGATCAAGGTGGTATATAAATATATATATATATATATACGAGTATATATATATATATATATATATATATATATATATATATATATATATATAAATATATAAATATATATATATATATATATATATATATATATATATATATATATATATATATATATATATGTATATATATATATATATATATATATATATATATATATATATATATATATATATATATATATATATATATATATATATATATATATATGTATATCGAATTCCATCTTTTAGATCTACAATATAGACAATTTTAATTGAAATTAATAAAATTTTAATACACAATTTGGCATTTTACTACATCGTCAGGCTTCGTGTTCTCGTTAAAATTTCATTTCTAGGATTATACATATACGATTAGTTTTATTACTTTACTCAAAAGATAATAAAATGTTTAAAGGAACATGAAGTTGTTTTCAGAAAAAACTAACTTTATAAAAATGCAATCTTACTTATTAAATAATTAATTGGATTATTAATTTCAATCAAAATTGTTCACAAATTACATTTCGACATATTTAATATCAAATTATTTATATTTCGTCGCCGTAGTTCTTACTTGGTGTAAGCGCCTATTTTTAAGTTTTGAGATAATTAACATTTAAGTTCAAATGTTTATCAAGCAGGACAATTATGATTAAACTGCATTTTTTTTTATCTAAATATGTACATATATAGTAATATTCTCCATTTTTCGCAAACCACATTTTCCTTTAGCTGTCCCTCGTTTTCCCGGAAAATGCGATCATAAAAATTGTTTTTCAAATCATTTTAGTGTATGTCACTTAATTGCAATTATTTCCTGGATTTAAACCTATTTGATGGAGATACACCTCTATAGAACTAACAAAAAAAATTGATACATTCTATTAAAAACTTGGATATAAATATTCTTTCTATGTGAAATCTTAGGGCAGCCGAGATGTGTGGCTTCAAAACAGCCATTTTTGAGCTTGTATAACATTGTAAATCCTATCAGGTTGTGAGTAAAACTCACACTATAAAATTTTGTTCAACGTAGAATTTTTAAAATAAAACATTATTGTTGTAGTAATTCCATTACACATTTATTAAAACAATAAGTTATATATTACTTCAATTAAACTTAAAAATACTTCAAAAAAAATATCACAAAATAATATCAATTCGTACTAAGTTCGTTTGTACGTGCGTATAGTATGCTAAAACAAATTCAAAATTCAAATTTAATATAAAATAATATTATGTTCAAATAAATGACTATCCCACATAAACTTTATAAAATTGCTTGTCTACTTCTGGCATATAAGCCAACATGGAACGAATATCACGTTTTTTTTCAGCAGACATTTTGTATTGAAATTGGCATTGGCCAACGGAAGGTAGTTTAAAAATTGGTAGCTTCGACACTACTTTACGTGTAATCGACATTTTTATCAAACTACATGTTTGTATACCACTATTGTATCCACACCGATACTTAATCTGTGATAAATTTGACCTCTCGTAAATCAAGCTTGATGTAGAAGCAAATGGAGGAAAAACCATTCCAATCGACGCGGCATTGTAATTCTTAAAATCTGTGAGTCGCATTTGCATAATTTTAAGCTTTACTTTGGCATAATTCATGCTTTTTAAGATTCTTATTAAATTGATCGGACTATATAATTCTAAATTTTTAAAAAATTTTTTGATGGTACTGTGAACCGCGTCAATTTCCTGGACCTGTGAATGTCCAGGTTCAGAAAATTTTTGTTGAACTTCTATTATTTGGGTATGTTTTCCATAAATTTAAGAAGCGCAAGCGCAGTGATCCTGTTCCTGTTTTGCGGAATGCATGAGTCCGACCAAAGAATAATCCTGTTTATTTCTGGATTATCAGTTACAACATTTTCCAAAATTTTGATTAAAGATGACGCTAAATCATTTCCAGCTCTTCCGCTAATTCCCTCGTGCCATATTGCCAATACGTAATTTTGTTGATACTGCAGTGAGCTGTCAAATTGTAAACCGAAAATTTCCGCCTATAGAAAAAAATCGAAATATTTGCTTTGGGTAGGGCAAACACATTCTGCAAATCGTAACACAGTTTAGCTGTTAAAGGATCCGCAGAACTACGATCAGCGTCCCTTTCTATTTTTGCCAACATATTATTTTGTTTGTGTTTATTGTGAACAGATATTTCTGACGTAGTAGATTTTTTTGCAAGCTTATGTGCCACACACCGATCACACTGATCCTTTTTGGGTTTATAAAAGGACAAATTAAACTCCTCATTAAATATTTTCGAATATATGTTTAATTTGACCGGATCGACATTGTTGCTCAAGTACATAGAATACATCTGGCTTATATTTAAACCGGCTTCGAGATATTGTCTAGTGGTACTTGCTCTACAATAATGAGATTCCATTATTGGGAAGCTTTTAATGTGATCCCGTACTTTATCCAATTTTTGTTCAGAAATTTTAAATTTTACGTATCTTCCTTGACATGATGGTGTATTGGTGCCAATGTCCGTTGTTTTTGTTTTATAAAAGTGATAAATTCTATTTTGACTAACGTCCAGTGTCTTAAGGAAGAAAACTTTACAAACTTGCACCATTTTGGATTTCTCATTTTTGGTTCGTTTTCTTTGTTTTGGTACTTTTCTTGTAAATTTTGAAAAGAAACCTAATTTATCGTCCCCACTTAGGATCCAGAACATCTCGTAAATTTTGTGCCTATCTGTTTCGCTAAAATTTGACCTGCATTTATAAACACATTCTATGGCACATCCTTCGGAAACAGTTCGTGATCTTCGTACGTTTCCGTGTGAATCTTCATATTCTTTCCCCTGATTCCGCAAATTTTTGTTGATGTTTTTTTCCACATTGACGGATTGCTTTGCTTTTTACGACTTGGCTGTTTTCCATTTGCTGCAATATCAGGTTCAACTTCAATTTCAGGCGTTATATTTTCGATTACGGAGTTTTCAGCCAAATCGGTTGATAAAGGCATACTAACAGAATCATCTTGTTTATTTTTTTTCTTATGCTTTATGATACCTATAACAAATTTTAAATGAGTTATTAGCTATAAAAATTCATAACGGTTGTTGCATATTTTTGTATTACGTTGTCGATTGAATATTTTGTTTCCTTCTTCTTCGTCGTCTGTAGAATGATCATTTATTGGACGAAAATCAGGATCCACGTCTGAATCGTCGAACAAACTATTATCCGAACAGGAACCACTTAAGTTAATCAGATTGAAAATACTAACAACAGAAATTATAATTAAAAGTTATTGTACTATGTTCGCTTTACTTACCGTTCAGCTTCCGGTTCTATTGGTTGAACTGGTGATGATTTTTCATCACAGGAATCCATTTTTGTTCACTTTCTAAGTGTGTTCATTAATTTTTAAATGTTAAAAAATAAAAAATAAATATAATCTTGACGTCTTTTCACCACAGTAATTTATGAACGACTAATAACTTTCCCGAATTTTACGAATTTTGGTTCTATTTATATAGAAAAATATCACGTGACTCAAAACATCAACTCACATTGGTTAATTAAAGGAGATACACTAAAAAAGAAAAATCACAATATATTGGCAGTTACATCAAAAACGAAAAAAAAAATGGATTTAAAACAAAACAGAATGAACAAAATTAAATGTTCGAAATACATGTAAAAATGTTCAAATGCGTATAAAAAATTTTAAATGATGGAGATACAACAAAAATGAATATTTTTTAGTCGTAGTTGGATGGACTTAAACTAGAAGATACACTATGTAACTCAAAAACTACGGTATATAGAACAATTTTGACTAGACGTTTAAAAAGAGCAGAAAAAATTATTTGCATACCTACTAAAAACTGAAAATGACTTAAAATGGACTTACACTAAGAAAGAACTACGGCGACGATTTGTAAATAAAAATGTTCATATAAAATGAAAATTAATACGATATAAAAAATTTATTTGAAAATCCCAGTTGATTTTTTTGCGCTTCATAGGAAAATAAAAATCTTTATTCCCTTAACTAATGGCACTACAAATTTTTTTGTCATGGCTTTTTATGCAGTTGCATTGAATAATCAAAATATCTACAATATATATGTAGGTTTCCAATTTTGATTTTGTACGATCTCTTAAACAAAACATATTTAAATAGGCCACTGCGAATTCTTTTCATCTGGTCCGAAGACTGGTTTAATTTACGAACCTTTCTTCCGTTTCTTCAATGAAACTCTTGCCTAAATTAATAATGAAACATTATATTATATTTTTCTTCAATAAATAGTAAATATAATACCTATGTGGTATTGATATATCTGTGGCAAATATATAAAAAGTGATAACTGGGTTTTTACTACTTTTCAGTAGAACGATTTAAACATATTTTCTTTCTGTGAAACACAATTCTTAACATTAAATAATCTAATTACCACCAATTGGTCCTTTATTGTGCAGCCAAGAGGTCAGCTAAGTTAAACCACTAATTTCGTGCACAATTTCGCAACATCCCCTTTTAAATATGTAGTAAGTGTCTCTGATTAGATACAAGTCCATTTAACTCAATTTAAAAATTTATAAAATTATATGTGTGTTAATCTAACAACAATTGCTCCCTTCTTCAAATAGTTCTGTTTTATCTGAAAGTTAAATTATCACCTTAAATAAAATAATCAAGTATTATGTTGATAGGTACATGCTTTAAATTATTATAAATATTTAATTAGAAATTAATTATTTACAAAATGTTTTTTTGTGAAAATTGTGACATAAATTGTTTAAAATTATAACACAAAGTTGAAAATTATTACTATTCATTGATTTCATCCAAAATATCCAAATCTGGATCCAGATCATCCTCACTATCAAGGTCAGTTTTAAGATTTTTGTAAAAATCGTGGTATTGTAGCGATATTATTGGTAATAAATCCATTATATCTTTTTTCGTTTTTGAATTTATAGGATTTGGTCCCCGGTAAGCCATATTTAAATCGGATCTTGAAATAGTAGAAATTCCTCGTCGTTTTATACTATGAATTTTAAATGGTTCATCTTCGGCCAAAGAGTTTTTATATTCTATAATTCCGTATTGTTTGGTATACCTAAGCCAGCGCACTTTAGACCAAACAAAAGGATTCCCAGCAACATCTTTAGTAGGCCATGTATATTTTTTTTTTTTTACTAAATCATTGAAATTCAAAAAATCAGTTTGGACCATGTCAATCACTTTATATTGTCTGGTCGATCGTATAGTACGAATAAATTGTGAATAATCATGTGGAGCATGAATGTCGATGGATGTTTTTTTTAATTGTTTTTCAATTGTAGCATGAACCACATCACATTCCATATGTGTGTGACCTATAATTAAAAATGTGTGATCGATTGTTGTGACACTGACTTCTTCAGATTGCAAAAAGTATAAAAACATACTCGTAGCTGAAATAAAACTGTTTTTATTTTGACCCACGCAATTGTCACTATAAAATATGATGTGTTGGACTGATTGCGGTAACGATTTCAAATGCGTATACAGACATGAGGCAATTTCATTTCCCCCGCGATTTACTTTGCCTTCATGCCAAATATAATTAAAAGGTTGGTTTGATGCCCCGTCATGCACAGTTAAATTAAATGTCCATAATGAACGTTTATAAAAAGAAACGCTTGTACTTAGCCGAGGTGTCGGTAGACACTTTTGTAAATCAAAAGTGAACATTCTTGATATTTCTGAATTTTGTTTGCATTTTTCTTTGTCCTGGTTCTTTGCGGTGTATGCTAAATCGGCCAAAGCATGATGTTGTTTTTGCTGCTTTAATAATCAACTTTGTTTTCTGTGGCTAGTTTCATTTTTTGATGGATAGTTTCACAATAATTACAAGCATCTAAGCTTGGTTGTTTAAATTTTAGATTAAGGGACTTAAAAATTTCGGAGTACTTAAAAATGGAAGCGGGGTTAGTGTATTCCTTAGAATACAGTTCATACATTATGCTTAAATTTAGCCCAGTTGACAAATAGCGTTTGCTACTATGCCGACGTGAATAGTGAGAAGTGTATGCTGGGAAACTGTTGATGTGTTTGTAAATTCCACCCGTTGTTTCTTTTGGAAGTGTTTTATGAAATTTAGATGCCGTTCCACGCCTATCTTTTTCCGGTGTAGCTCCGGGGCATTTGTATAATTTATCACAAGCTATATCAATGAATTTACGCGTTTCACCAAATGTATCTAATAAACATTTTTTGCACACTTCAAAACGACTGCCGCAATTTTTTAAAAAGAATTTGGCTGAATATCGGCGAGGTGTTTTGCAAATAGTTTTTCGGCATTTTGTTGGCTCGAGTTCGATTAAACCACATATATAAGCCGATCTCATATCATAATTCCCTAAAATTTAAATTTTATTTTAATAAAAGTGTATAGGTATCCAACCAGGCGTATATAAAAATGGCGTTATGATAGTTTTAGTTAAAATAACTAAAAAGTGTCTAAAGTAAATCAACGCTTAACAGGCCTTTTTAACGCTATTATTATAATAATATTCATAATTAGAAAGCTTACCTAGTTTCCAGTACTCATCAAAAATTTTCTTTTGGTCGTCGTATTTTATTTTTAACTGGCATTTTTTCTTGCATTCAGTCAATGCATTGCCGGTTTTCTATTTGTTTTCCGGAGGATGTAATGTACTGTAAACCTAAATTTCGTTTCGTTTTTCGAGTTTTTTGATTTCCCCTATTTATAGTGGAATGGCTAATTTCGCTGGCACCCTCCGAATATCGTTCACTTTCTAAGTTACTTAAATCTTCATTATTTTGAAAATTGCCACTAAAATCCTCTGAATCAGAAGATAAATTGCAGGCTGGCGCATAAGACACGTCTACATCACTATCATCAAAATCTATTGAATCCTCGGATAGGCTGAGAGCATGACTTACAATTAGTTGAGAATTTTCATCTGTACGCTCAAAATTGGTCATTTCACGAGATATAAAAACTAATAAAATTATGTCTTTTTAGATTTGTTCTAACCACAATTTCTTATACAAATAACTGTCGAATGCAGAAAAATTTTCTACGAAACAATAAGCTTTTATTTATGCTATGCATGCTATATTAGTTAAAATAACAGTCATCAGTGTTTCTTGCGTTATCATTATAATACTTCGCTTGTACTGCAGATTTTGTGAACTTGGTGCAAAAGGTTATCTAGATCATATTGATTTTGAACAATGAATTAAACTTAATCCATAATTTATTTCGTTTGTAAAAATGGAGAACGGGTTAACTAGAGAAAGCTCATTTTTATTATTTTGTATGACATAATTTCGATTTATAGAGCAATATTTTAAAATGTGATAATTTGTGTTATTCTAGGAATTAGTCACTATACACAATTAATAAAAAATGAGTACTATAGTTGTCCCGTTTTCTATATTTATTCAAAAAATAATATCCTATATTAACTAATGAGCAAACGGGTTAAAAACGAATTAACTCATTATACAAATTTTGGAAAGTAGCGTAATTTTCTATTAGTTTCTTTTTAATCCAATTTAATCGAACTACCCCCTTTTCCATAAATGTGATTGTTAATTTTTGGAGTTAGTACCTTTTAAAAGGTTTAATAATTGATAAAATAGTGCACCTAGAAAAGTGAAAATTTGAGGTAACATGGAACAAATATTGTACATTCCGAAAATTTAATAAAGTTAGAAAGCTGATATTTCAGTTATCACCTTTTATGTATTTGCCACAGATATAGTATTCGCTTTCAATCGCAGAGATTCAAAAAATATATTTTTTAGGTAAGATGAGAACATGGTGACATTATTTGTCTCTCGTCTCTTCGGAATGAAGCTAAAATTATTATATTAGTTACTTTGAAGATAATTCATTTTATAAAGAACACAAAATTTCTTGGTTGAAATTTCAAAATTTAATTTGTCGACAAGGAGACGAAGAACAGCAATACGATTTTTTTAAAAACTGGTTTTGGCCCTCAAAACAAAAGTAACTTTTTAATGATGTAAGCTCTGAATTTGGGTTGAACTTGATCACTCCGACCTACATATTTGACTGGAGAACAGGTTGCCAAGAGTTTGGTTGCTCTGCCACACACAAATTAATTTTAGTGAAATTTTGGGGTTTTGTCTATTGATAATTTCGGCGGCTGCCGTCGTTTCGTTTTATATAAGTAGCTATCCTAGGCTTAAGCAAAAATAATCCCATATTAAAGATGATTCATTCAGTACAAAAATAAAAATAGAGTGTCGTGTCGGTTTTTATTCTGCTACATGTACATCAAAGGTGCTCTATATAAATAATTGGGGTGTGGGGTGGGACTACTCCATTTTTTTATATGTTTTATACTGAAAGACTCATCTCTGATATGCTTTGATCTTTGGTCTTAGTGATTGGAGACAGGAAAAATATTGAATAAGCAAAATGTTGAAACCGACTCGCTGTTATGTTTAGTTATTGGTAGTTGATTAGTTTTCAGCATTAAAATCGGAAGCTTAATGGTGACATTTGGCACCTGGAATAAAAGTACAGCGCCCGTTTTGTGAGCTGACCTGAAAAAGATCATAGATCGTTATTCTCTTTATTGAAAATGTGTGGTAATTAACACTATGGGCGGGCTCATTAATGATGTGTAAATGTGCGTATTCCGCGGAATTATAGAATCAATAACTCCGTATTCTCCGGGTTTATCAATTTTTTGAGACACAAAGGAATTCTGTGAATTTTTATTCGTTAGTTTTTTGAACGATGGGAACATAAACGATTAAATATAAAAAGTTTAAAAAGACTCACCAAATGATCGTAATAATTGTTGATAAGTGTAGTAACATCTGTTGGTTAATTCCTTAAGTTCACCAATATGCCCTTGATGCGAAATTTCCTGAGCGAAAATGTCGGAGATTAACACTACAAATATTTATTCTTTTTTATTTAATTTTCATTTGTGTTCACGAGTTTATTTGTTTCACGAACAGCTTTTCTTTCCCCAATTTTCTCGTTTAACAATGACTTTTGGTTTAACACTGATTTTTTGTTTGACTGATTCACTTGTGGTTATTTTTTTTTTTAACTTTTTGTACATTTCACCAACTATGCCAATTATAGGTCGATCATTAGCGCTCAAAGAGGATAGACGTGTTTTTGTCGTCCTTTTTGAAAATTTAATTTAATTTTATTTGAATTTATTTTTATTTTACTTTTTTGTTGAAGTTTTTGTAAATATGGTGAAAATTTGTTGTGTAGATGTAAATAATTAGTGTTGTGGACATTTTTGTGTAATAAGTGAGTAATTTAACTTAATTTAAATTTGGAAAATGCAATCCACCGGGATGCATTTATCAGGCAATGTTTTTTCAATTTCTTGTTTTCTCGATTAAGTGCATGATTTTAATTTTTGTGTGGTTGTACATTAAATTTAAAACAAATGAGATTTTGTTTTTAATTTTATGTACAACCACACAAAAATTAAAATCATTTAGGTCGAATTAAGATTTAAATTGACTCAATTTGATATATGTAGTTAATTTTGAACGTGTTTTGTATTTTATTTTGTGTATAATCGACACAAATATATTCCTGAACATTGATGTCATAGAACAGGAATATTTGTATGATTTTTGTTTTTTTTGTACATACATGTAATGTGAATAAATCTATGGAGGCGAGTGCGAACATTCAAAGAAGATAGACGTGTTTTTTCTATCCTCTTCAAAAATTTAATTTAATTTTATTTTTATTTTGTTTTATTTATGTAGTTTATGTAATATATAAAGTTTAAATATCATTATAATTTTAATTCTATTTAATTCAGTTTTTAGTGAAATAATAATTAAAGTGGAAGTGAAATAATTTAAAGTGTAATTTTGGAAAATGCAATCCACCGGGATACATTTATCAGGCAATGTTTTATATTTATAGATAAAGAAATCAAAATTATTGATTTCTATTCGGTGCATGTTTTATCGTGTGTGTGATGGTTTTATTACTAAAACCTAATAATTGGATCGTATCAAAATAGTTTTTAATGTAAATTAACATACGTCGTAGTTAATTTCATATTCGATTTTATATTTACGCATACTTGAATGTGTTCTTGCAAGCCAAACAAAGGTGTTTATACATACATACGTATAAACATTTTTGTGGGTTTCGGCCAACGAAATGTTTGTACGGGCCGCCTCGTTCGCTCTTTACGCGGATCCTATTAGGGAAATGTACTATTTGTTATTGGTTTTTGCTATGTATTAGCTAAGCAACAACAACAAAAACAGAGAATTTTTTGTGAGTGTTAGTATTGTTGTTCCCAATATTTTTCTTTATCTTGATATATACATCAGGATTGTTTTGTATGTGCGCTGTAATGGTATAAGCTGTATATAAAATAATAAAAATATGATAAGTCTTTTGCTACACACATGGAAGATTGTAGAGATATTTGCTTTTAATGTGTGTTGGTGGTTTAGTATATAAGAATCTGTTGTTTTTATTCTATTTTGTTATTTCCAATCTTTTTCTTTTTGTATTTATGTTACAACTATAATGTTCTTAATAAAGCATGGACTGTACAAACACAACGAAATTTTAGGGTATTCGACTCACATAGGTTTTTTTATATTTTTGTATAATCAAATAAGTTTTGAGTCGAATTGGAATCCACCTAATATAATTCATATAGGATGGATTTATTTTAGATATGAGTTATTTTATTTTTTACAGGGCATTATAAAATGCATTAAATGATTAAATTTATTTAATTAATGTGAAAAGGCTATAAATTAACTAAACCATATAAATAAAATGCTAACTTAGAAGTGTTGATTTGAGTTGAGTTGTGATTTTGGTTTGCATCACATAATGACGTATTCATTTATGCATGCCAAATTTCGATTAAAAGATGGTGAACGAGGTGGAATTATGTGAAAACATTTTCGAAAGGCTAAATGTATCGAACTTAATTATTAACTTAATAGAATATGATTGAAGTTTTAGGTTGTAGTTTTTCACACGTAAACGTCAATTTTGCTTGTATAGTACACCGATTAGTTTTGTAGGAGAATAATGTTTCAATTTTATTTCATGGATTTATTACTTTACTTACTTTGCAGGCTTTATTTTGCAGGGTAATATGTCCATAAACGGAGTAAAAGTTTTATAATAAATAATAAATTTCGTAGTTTTTGATTTTTTGTTTTATTTTAATTATGTCAACTAGATTAGTAAATTAAAACATCAATAATAATAATAGTTTTTTGATGTCCTAATTTAGATTTATAAAATCCTGAGTTCTGGCATTTAAATTATATTATATACTTTTATAAATAAATAATTAATTTGAACATTATTAATTTCCTTTTTTCTAGATTTGTAGGAAATGGCCGATTAGTTTAAATTTAATAGTATGGTTAAATATATATTTTCAACTTTTTACTTTTTATTTTTAAATCTAGTTGCAGTAGGTAAACAATTAATTAACTATTTACAGGAGAATGGTAACTAATGGAACAAGTGCTGTGAATTTAAATTATAACTTAACAATTTAAAATTTTTAAACATTCTTTTAGAATTTTAGCTTAGAAGTGGGAGAGTTTACATAGGCAATCTCATAAAATGTTAATTTTTGTAATATTTGTATGTAATATATAGTATTGTGTTTTGCTCATTAATATATATTAATTAATTTTAGTTTAAAAATATTTAAAGGTTTCTCTTCCTTAATTTGCTAATAAATAATTCAATTTTCAAAATATAACATAGTTCCAGAATCAATCTTTAATATAAGGAATAAATTAATCCTGAATTTCAGAATTAGATTTGACTTTGATTTTATGGTGATTTATTAATTAAAATTAGTTTTCAGAGTTGCCTGGGAAATTATATATTGATTTTATTTGTTGATTCTTAATATACTTATAGTACCTAATTGAATTATTGAATTATTAATAAATCTAGGTATTGGGCTGCTGTAATATTATCATTTAAATCATTTTATATAAATGTTATAAAATAATTGAATTAATAATTATATATTTTCTTTTCTGGATTGGTAGGAAATTGATGATTAGTTTTAAGTAAAATTATATGCTTAACGGTTTAATGTTTATGT
The DNA here is from genome assembly GCA_958295665.1 of Tipula vernalis. Classification (NCBI taxonomy): domain Eukaryota; kingdom Metazoa; phylum Arthropoda; class Insecta; order Diptera; family Tipulidae; genus Tipula; species Tipula vernalis. The sequence continues at coordinate 277,505,507 of OY282560.1, read as the reverse complement.
TAATTCTTGTTGCAGTAAGTAATAATTTTTAATTGGATAAGGACCATTAATAAGGAAATAAGCGCTGTTATTTTAAATTTTTATTAATTATTTTATCAGGTAAATTAATAAAGACGGATAAGGGTGAAATTACAACATTAATAATTTGTAAGCCCTGTTTTAGATTTAGGATTAAGGGAGTCCTGAGTATCCGGCCCTGGATTCCAGAGAAATCATCATCTAATAATTTAGTTAGATTGTGCTGTCTTATGCTAATCTATTTATTATACATATATTGTACTAATAATTTACTAACTATCAATCGCATTGGTGTCTGTAACCGGGTCGAGTCTGTCCCAACTAATAATCCTATCCAATCGTTCGGTTTTGTTATATGTGAACGGGTGTACGGCATGGGCCCGGGAGTCCGGGAGATCCTGCTTGGTCGTACACTCATAATCAATCATAAAAGTTTAATTTCAACTTTATTTAATTTAATTTTATCTTTATTTTGTTATAATGTTGTTTTTTATAATACAGTAGAATCCGTTTATACCAAACCATGTATATAACGAACAAACGCTTATAATGATCATATGGTTTTGTCATAAAGTTTTGTGCCTTGAATTTGCACGAACACTTATTTTTTCTTATACACTACAAACAAAGAACTACGTTTATAAACGTAAACGAATATTTAATTAAAATGAACAGCCGGCTATAGTGAACAAAATTATGTCTCTTGAGTGTTTGCTAAAAGCGAATTCTATTGTAATTATAATTATAATTTTATCTGAGTAATTTTAAATTTTCTTAAATATTTTATCAGGTAAATTATTGAAACGCAAACAGGGGGAAATTACAACATTAATAATTTTTAATTTAGGTTTAGGGAGACCTGAGTATCCGGCCCTGGATTCCAGAGAAATGATCATCTAAAAATTTAGTTAGATTGTGTTGTCTTTTGTGCCGTTAATTTACTAACTATCGATCGCATTGGTGTCTGTAACCGGGTCGAGTCTGTCCCTACTAATAATCCTATCCAATGCTTCGGTTTTGTTGTGTGTAAACGGGTGTACTGTGTGTGCCCGGGAGTCCGGGAGACTTGCTATAATGCTTGGCCGTACACTCACAATCAATCAATCAATCAATACATGTAATGTGAATAAATCTATATACATATAATTGGATTTTGTTATCTATAAATGTATTGTGTTTATGTATTATAGAGAAGACGTGTACATATCGATACGTCTTGCTACGCACATGAATGATTATATGAAAACCTCTATTTTCTATGTGTGGATTGGTGGCTTTAGTATTATAACATAGCATTATAATACGATTTTTTTAGTGTTATTTGGCGTTGTTTTCACCCTCTGTGTTCTGTGTATATATGAGACAAATATTGTAGTGTTTTTTTATTCACTCCGGATAGCTGATATCGAGAGCCGTCATATAAAAAATGGCTCTCGATAGCGCTCCGTATAAATAGGTAGAGCCAACTATTTTTTATATGATGTTTTTAGTAAACAATTGAATTAAAAAGGATAGTTTGATGTTAAATAAGTTTAGTTTACCAATAAATAGCGCGTCAAATTTAAATTTAGGCGTAGAAAAATGACGGTTCTCGATAGCAGATATCGGGAGCGATTAGAGATGTGCAGATGCGGTACTTTGAGTAATCACGAGTACTCGTTACTTTTTAAGCAAATACTCGTTACTTTTTAGGCAAATACTCGTTACTTTTAATTCGTTACAAAGTAATCGCCAGTCCGTAATCGTTTACATTTTAGCAACTAATGATATGAATATTTTAATAGTTCGATTACTAACCTAATTTTATGATACGGATGGATTATTCAACTCATAATTTTGATATACTAGAGGCCACTGAGAAAATTCATATTTATTTCGAAAAATTAAATAAAAATAAATTAAACATATATTAAACTTAACAATTTCTAAATTCGTAAATAAAATGTAAATATATAAGGAACATTTCAGAAAATAAATAAAAATGAATATGAAAATAAATTATAGAACTAAATGTTGGTTTGCATTAAGAAATATAATCTTTTCGAAATTATCTGATTTTACTCGACTTCGTCTTTCTGTTAAGATTTGCCCACTCTTGGAAAAAATTCGCTCAGATGGTACTGAAGTTGCCACTATAGACAAATGTTTCTTTGCTAGTTTGGCTAGCTGTGGGTAAATTAGCTGTCTTGATTCCCACCATTTCAAAGGATTTTCCTGTCGGCCTACATCGAGTTCTTCGCAATACTGACGAATTTCTTTTATTGCAGATGATTGTGGTGTTGCAATTTTTTGATTTCTATTATCAAAATCATCCCAAATTAAGCTTTTTTTGTCTATAATTCCCAAACTTGGCTCAACTGGGTGTGCTTGTGAATCATGTCTTTCTTGAGATTTAAGCATATCGGTCACATTTGGAATAATCGATTCTTTTGCTTTATTATAAGCTGCCGGATTCGAAAATGCACGTTTCTTAAACCTAGGGTCTAGAAACGTTGGTAATAATTAAATTAAAATCTATTTTATCAAATTTTTTACTGATACCACCCAATAAAGCCCCTGCTAAATCTTTGCCACAAGCACTATGAATATTTTCTTTAATTTTTAGCAGGGTTCTAGTAAGGCCATCAATAAGCGCAATAATTTTCGACACTGTTACGTGCTGATCCCCACTCAGCTCCACAGTAATTAATTCGAATGGTTCTAATAAGCGACACAGTTCGTTCAGAATTATCCATTCCTCTGAATTTAACTGTTCAACAGGGCGATCAAGGACACCCAATGCAGCATTAATACATTCTTTAATTTGTACCATACGTTGAAACACATGGTAAGTCGAATTCCACCTGGTAATGACGTAATTTTTTAATTTAAGAGAACTGTTGTTCAGCTGTTCCTGAAAATGTTTCAGTTTCGCAGCTGCGTTAGTGCTACGATTGAAAAATTCCACTATAGTCTTGGCTTAATTATTTTGATAGCGTCCTGTACAATTAAATTTAATGTATGTGCGAAACATGCTAAATGATTTAATTTTGTCAACCTATATGCTGCAACAATGTTCGCTCCATTGTCAGTTACAACAGTATGCACCCTGTTTTGCACATTCCAGTTATGTAGTATTGAGTCAATTTTAGATTTTAAATTGTCGGCTGTATGTCTTTCCGAAAATAACAAACATCCTAAAAGCACTGATTGTTGAATCCAATTGGAATCAATAAAATGGCTCGTTATTGCCATGTATGACTCAGTGGTACAACTGGTCCACAAGTCTGTTGTAATTGTTATAAATTCAGCGGACTGCAGTATATCTTTTATAGTGGCAATTGAAGTATCATATAAAGATGGCAATAGCTGCTTGCTTAAAGTAGTCCGATGAGGTAAAACATATGCTGGATCAAAACCAGCCAAAAGCTCTCGAAATCCACTGTCCTCGACTATAGAAAAAGGCTGCATATCTTTAACTATCATTTTGATTACTAAATCGTTCAGCTTCTTTTGATGTGCAATTGTAGGGGGCCGCGTTACATAATTATTCATGCCAACTTGTCTTGAAGTTCGTTGAACTTGAGGTGCACTAACAACTATGGTACTAGAACTTATAGATTCTGAAGTCGATGTTGTATTTAAATGTAACGTAGCAGAATCAGATGTTGACAGTGAAATCGGTTGTGGATTGGATGATTGTATTGCACCAGATTTCTTAGCTGCTTGTTGAAAAATTACACCCGGGTGTTTCGCATTCAAATGCTTTATAAAATTGGATGTAGAGCCGCCTTTATAAGATAGCAAATTTTTACAAATGTCGCAGGTGGCATGAGTATCATCTGATTTGGTGAAATGCAACCAAATGTCGCTGCGTTTTCGATTCATTGTCGAACGTCGTTAATATTAATTCGTTGATTTATACAATGTATTTTTACTGATTAATCTAAATTAAATTGAAAGAATCCGGTATGTAGGTACTAGGTAGCATATATTATACATAAATTACACAATAACAATACAAAAAGAAGGAAATTTCAAAATATTTATTTTTCAGGTGAAAGCTAAAAAAATTATTCGTAAAATGTTGAACCAAAATCAAATGTCAAAATTCAATTGACAAGATACATAAATATATTTTTAGGTTATGTTTTAATTGATTTGTTATATATATTTTTATTCCTCTAACAGCAAGAAAACGTCTATACAATATTTATGTAATTGTTTCTCTTAAAAAAACATAATAATAATGAAAACAAAAATTTTTATTTTTCATGTTAAAATTGAGATAGTATGATTAAAGCAAGAAGAACATATTTGTAACTTTTACAATAATTGCACGTAATTGTTATAAATGGCACGGATTGGTTTTAGCTGTCTCACTTGACAGGCGACGGTGGCAACTTTTGGAAAAGGAAGATTAAATTTGTTTTTAAATTAAAATAGGAATGAAATAAAATTTACTAATGTTTATTAAATTGTGTATTATGTTTGCAAATTTTGGAAAAGGAAGATTTAATGTTTTTTTAATTAAATAAACAGCGATTTTTAGTTATTAATATTTCCACACAAAGAAATAAATGGCGCCACTTTGACTGAGACAGCTAAAACCAATGCTAGCCAAATTTATAAGTTGATACTATCATTTTCTGGCTTGATATATTTTCTATATACATGTAAAATACCTATTCGTTTGCTCGTTTCACGAAACGATTGAATGGTAAAATGAGAAAGTAACGTATAGGTAGAAGTAGAATGTAGAAGATAAAAATTAAAGTAACGCCCTGTTGTACGACTGAGCGCTCCAAGAGCGATCAATGATCAATCACGGTGATGCTCTCTTATACCTCACCGTGATCATCACTTTATACCATATTTCGTAAAAAAAGCACGGAAAAAATGCGAACATTGTAATTTTCTACATGAAAAACAAATTAAAGAAAGCCGAAGATTTCTTTTTTTTTTTTTGCTTTATACTTCTGTTTCATGTTTTAACGTGCTATCTCAAACAAAATTTCTCGATTGCTCACGCAAAGTACAACTGGGGAATATTTTTATTTTGATGTATTCGTTACTTCGGGTATTTGGAAGTAACGAGTATTTAATACCGAATAGTTACTACCCGCACATCTTTAGAGCGAATAAAAAAACGCAGCTTATAGGGCTCTTTATACCATGTACATACAATGGAAAATGTTCTTGCATTCGGTTCAAATGGGATTCTTATACTTCGTATAATCGAGTAAGTTTGAATCGAATCGGTAGATACCATATGTAATTCATATAAACGTGTTTGAAGGATTAATTTTAATACGGGGTATTATATATAGCAATAAATTATATAAATTATATTAAATTAATTTAAATGAAATTAAAAAATTATGAATTAAATAAATTATATAAATAAAATACTTTTTAATTTTAATTTTGGTTGAACTGAGTTTTGTTTTGCAACACATATCGAAGTATCTATTTATGCATGCCAAATTTTGTTCCTATGAATTTGAACAATGTTTAATTGTGAATGTTGAAGTGAAAGTGCGAGATGTTAAATGTATTGAACTTAATTAACTTAATTGATTTATTGGAGGTTAGGTTGCAGTTCTCACACATAAACGACAGTATTATTTATATGGTTTAATGATTAAATTTTTAAGAATACCATTTTTAAATTTCCTTTTACTTTCTTTTACGTAAGTAAAATAAAGTATGGTAATCATGAAAATTTTGGACCTTGAGATTTTTATAGATTTATCTGGTTTTAAGGTCCCCTGATTCCGAAAAAGTGGGTTTCGAAATGGTGTCTGTCTGTCAGTATGTCAGTCTGTGTCCTCTCTACAGCCCAGATGATTTAACTAACCGAACTGAAGCTTCAGATTTAATCTTTTTTGATAAATTGGGAGGTCCCATTGAATTTTACTCCAAATCGACTAGCCGGAAGTCGCCACTACCTTGGTCCAGACAAACAATGGTGTTTCATTATTAATTCTAAATTTTAATTTTCAATTCTAATCGTTTGTTTAGTTGGAACTGGCCTCAAGAGACACTGAGAATCAGAAATTGAACTGTAGTTACAGATTGTGCTGTCCTGTGTTAACTTATTTTACTATATTTATTACTAACAAATTTACTAATTAATCCTGAGTCTCAGAATCAACTTTAAGCTTAAATCAACCCTCCAGGATCAACAAGTAGTGAATAAGCTGTAGTTTAGAAATTGTGCTGTACTGTGCTAACTATTTTTACTATATAATTACGAACAATTTACTAACTTTTGGCTATACCTAGGTGTCTCTAACCGGGCCGATTCTGTCACTTCTAACTATCCTATTCTATCCCGGCCAGGGGTGGACATGATGTTGTCACATTTATATGGTGTCGTGGGTGGTTGTGCTCTCCTTGTTGTAATGGTGCTTAGGTATCTTCAGTGGAGAAAGCATTCACCTGTGTTATAAAATTGGTGTGACAGTTTAAAGACCACATCACTAACATTCAAATGAAGGAATTAATTAATCAATCATTTCACCAACTGTGCCAATTATAAATATTATTATTATTGTTTCCCAAACTTTGGCATAAAAACACGTTGCTGTTAGTTGAATTAATTTTATAATCTGATTTATTTTATTAAATATTTTATTTTATAATTATTTACTTTATGTTGACTCATCCTTTCCTAACTTGTAGAAAATTTGTATGTCTTATGTTTAATTGACAATTTTTATATATATGGAAAAATTTTAAGTAGTGTATAAAATTTTATTGGTTTCTAATTACAGAATTTTGTATATATGAATATTAGAAATTAACTATAATGATGATGAACCGGATGTGGAGTTCAGAGACGTAACTCGCTCGGTAAACTTAGGTATACAAATGTTTTTTTTTAAATGTTGCCAATGGCTTTATTCTTCAATTTTGCTACATAATAAACTCACAAGAAGTAATCAAATCTTAAGCTAAAAATTATTACATTTTTTAAGTCTTAACCAATGTTAATACTTAGTGTTAGTGGTCACAATTATAGGTATAAACAAACATTTTTTTGACGCAGGTACTAAGTAATACTAATAAAATGATATAAACAGTTAGCCGATGATATAAACAGTTCCTACTCTAAAACTGATGTAAATAAAATGCACCCGAATTCGTTACGTTACAACATCGCTACACAACACTAATTTAAATACATCTGATTAAAAATTACACCTACTAATAAAATTTAGATGGGTCAGTTCGGCATTGACAACCCCTATTGCCCTATTTTTAACAATTGTTTTGAGAAGGATCCGTGTTCTCTTAAAGGTTTTGTTAAATGACGAATTATGAACTATAAAATGTTTATACTTTCTAAATAGTATTCACCATAAAAATAGACTACTAGTAGTAATTTGACTACTAAAAATTCTCAACACGATAGTTCAAATGGAAATCTAAAGCGACGAAACAAAATAATTATTTCAAGGCCTACTTGCAGTTATTCCATGATAAAACAAAATTAATTCTGATTGCAGAGCCAACTTTGATATTATTTTTTGCCTGATAAAATTGTTCAATTTGAGTAAACATTTTCAAACTATTTTGTAATAAACTTGCTATTTCTAGCACACGTTGCTGTCTATAAACTGATTTGCAGTTGTATTTCTAATATTTCCGGCTAACCGCCTGTCTTTTCTTAAAAAGGTTTATTCAAATTTGGGGTCCATTGTAAAAATTGGCATTCAAATGCAAAAAAGGAACACTCGGAAAGACGTTTTAGGGGAATTACAATTAGCATGTTATCAACAGTTTGTAGAATACCCAGATTCATATAAAGCTTGTTTTATTAGCATCGATAATTTTTATTTCTTCGGTGGTGAACCTTTCGGACATCGAATTTAAGGAACATGGATATATAATTTTAAAAAACCAAGGTATATTACTGAAGACTGATGTAAATGCTCTTCTGATGATGAAGTCGATAGTCATTTAACAGAGTGGCGATAACACGGCATATGCTTAGTTCCACTTCTAGATGCCAAAAGGCAAACAAAAGTTTGGATGACGAATGGTGAAATAAAAATGCGAAGCGTTGTTTAGTGGCACAATTTTAACGTTTTCGTAAAAATTTTAAATTCTTTTTAATTATAATTTATATGATTTTAATATGTTTCGAAGATTGTAAGAGAATCCAATCCAGTTTCGAACTGATGAGCTTATGATTATGAAAAAATCAATCTTCTCATCAGGCCCCGGTGACTGGACTGATTATACCACAATTTACATTCTATATATACAGAATGTGCTGTGATTTAAGTACTAGCGAATCGTACTAATACAGATGAATTCTCTTACAATTTTTATTTATTTTTTTATTTTTTTTTTTGCTACGCCCAAATTTTGAATGTCCACAAGAGTGAAAATAATAAAACCTATAATGATAAAGAATACCTTTCTGAATGCTTAATTTTGTATTTACCACAAATTGTAAAAATGAACATCGCACTTTTGTGTTTTAAGGTATCGGTACACCGAATGTGTGAGAGTAAGGATTTTTTATAATCATAGGCTTATCAGTTCGAAACTGGATTAAATTCTTTTACATTTTCGAAAAATATGAAGTTTACCCGAAAGAATTGTCTCTACAAAAAACTCTAAATAGATTTTTTTATATGTGAGAAGAGCCCTACAAGGTTGTTTAATATTTAAATGCATCTACCACCATTCTACTGACTCTACTTATGCGTTTTGGTAGATCCCTAAACACTGTTAAATCGAAGCTTAAAACTTAAATAAAATGAAGCAATAAATCCACACAAATTAATCTCATATTCTCTGATTGAGAATAAAATTATGAAAACCACATTACAAACAAATTCACTTGTGTAATTAACCGAAAATTAAACGAAAACATACCTATTCCATAAAACCAGTACACGTACGTATGTTTTGTTTTTACAAATGACATCGCAAGTTTAACATAAATAAAATAATAAATATTTATAATGATAAAAATTAATGTTGGTTTGATTGTAATCATGTATACTACAAAAATTATGGGTAGAAATTCTTTAATTTATAAATGTTAGTTTATAGACAAAACTGTTTACTAGAGTATGGGGCGAATATGGGTCAACAGTTTATTGAAAATCGAAGCTTATTACAAGTTAGTTTCTAGGTATTAAGTTATTTTAAATGATAAACCACAAGGATACCACTAAAAAAAATGATGAAGCTCGAGTTGTACGCAATATAGTTGAAATTCATAATTTATCAGCGATAAGAACGCTTGCGTGAATGATTCCTATCAAATACAAATTTATTACTGTAAACATTGATGCGCTAACCTTAGTTAAATCCAAGTTACCTGTATTCGATATGTAGATGTTATCTGAAGAAAATATAAAAATCGACATTAAATTATTTTCGATAATCATGGATAATTGGTATAGTGGTTCCATTATTAATCATCTTAATTAATTGTATTTATGAGTATATGTATGCAATACAACAATAAATGTTTTGTTTGATTTTTTATCTAGAATCAAAATTTTTATCGATTATACCTGATAAAACCAAATATATGGTATGTATCTTCGTTGATTTAGTTATGATACATTTTAGTTAAGTAACCGTAAAAAAATCATATATTTATGCAGCCTTCAATCATCATCCCCACTTTTGCCTCATTTCCCAAATTCTTTGAAATTATTCAATATTCCAAATTTCAAACTCTACTGTGTACTGAATATAATAACCCTTTTTTGATTGTTTAAAAATTAGGTTTGAATAGAATTCACTTTTATGTAAATCAAAAAATCATTTTCATTTTTTTCCCATCCTTTTTGTTGTGATTTATTTTTGTTTTTGGTAAAAAAAAAGTAGCTCGAATGACAAAAGAAAATATCCATCATTCAAATTAAAAATGAAAATGTTGAAAAAGAAAATTTGAATGGCAATACTGTGGCATGAATATGGAAGATTTTTTTTTTTTTTGTTTTGTATAAATTTTTTATTTTGCATACTGTTTGCTATACTATATACTGTACTACATGTCGGTTGATAAATTATGTAATAAATTTTATGTATTTATTTGTATACAATTTTCCAATCTAAATGGGGTGAGAGATTCGCTATATTCTCGTAGATTGTACATTTAGCACTTGCGGAAAAAAATCGTCATTCTTATTCAAAAATTAAATTACTTGTTTTACGGCACTTTGACTTTACTCGTTCTACATACATGAATAAAGTCTATTTATGTACAACTATGAATCTAGCGCTTTGAAAAGATGCAATTGAATCTTTTTCTATATATACATATGTATAGAGAAGATAGCGGTGTTATTTATTCAATTGCACAGATGTTTTTTTTTTTTACCCGGAGTGAGTATGGTAATGAAAATATACATATAAATCAAGGTGTCCTGAAAACTGGCATAAATAAGATTAGTTCAATTGAATTTTGGTATACATTTTTATGTATGGTATGTATCTCTGTATTCGTAGATGTTAAAATTTTTCGTTTGTTATATAGGATCAAAATGGGATCCCATGGGGGATTAGCAAATTGTTCGTGGATTTTTTAGCAGAACACTACGTGCAAGTTGAACTAAATGAGCTTAAAGGCTTTTTCTGCTAAATTCATGATTGTTGTTTAAATAATTTTTAAGCTTGAACCAATAGAATTTTGTGGATTTTTGTGTACAGCCATTCATTTCATTTAAATCAGATTATTTTATATATCCGCTAAGTTTTATTTTATATTACATTTTGATTCTAGATTAAACTTTTCACAATAAATTTCGATTTGAGTTGTTTTACATACAGAGTTGTCTTACAAGCAAGTTAAAAAATCGTCTTTCACTCATTAATGTGAGAATATCGCTACTGTAATGCCCTAATTATTGCGTTAAACGAGCTTACATTTTTACAACAAAAAACCCTTCATAATAGCTGCGTTTTTCCTAACGTAGTCTCCTATGTGAACCTTGTTAACAATATGTGACTGTGAAATCCTAATCCTTTTGACCAAAAGATGTGCAGCTTTCCTAACATGTTTATTTATAATTTAATTTTTGAAACAAAATTTGATAAGAAAAATTCCAAATTGAATTAAAAGTACTTTCAAAATTACAAAATTTATATAATTTCAACACGATTTCAACACATTAGATTTATGCTTTAATTCGTATTACATATTCTAGACAAAGTCTATTTTATTGTGTGTTTACAAATAACACAAAGAGGAATATATATTAGTATTTGATACTCGTTTCGAGGCCAAATTCATAAAATCAATAGTTTTAATTTAAGCCTATCAGATGCGATGCGAACTTCGTTTGGATCGGAATTAGACTCAGTTTGTTAATACAAGCTAAGACACTGTGCTAGTATCCGGTATTTCCCTGCGGTAGCACCCATTATTTTTCAGATTATTTAGCAAAAACTTAAAGATTTGTTTGACTTTGAACCCTTAAGCCAAAATTGAGGAACGCTGTCGGATAGAGAACTGCCTGTCCTGTGATTATTCATCTTGTTGGTATTATCAGTTTTTAGAGTTAGAAATGTTCTTACGTACTGTCACTCAAGATCCAGGTAATTGTTTGCAATTCGTGGGAAACTATTTTCTGCTATTCATTCGATCTTAGAGATTGATTTATATGCAAGTCTTGAAGTGCCTTGTGCAGAGCTTTTCTGGGACATCGAACACTGTGTGACATCGAACACATTGTTACTGTGACAAACGGGAAATTCATTAAGAGCCAAATTTCATATCGAACGCCACGGTGGCAACTCTCATCTTTATAGCTGTCTTTGATTAGTAAGCAAAAATAGTTCATTCAGTTCTTGTCATTGTAATTTACCTCCCGCAAAAACATGGTTCCAAGGATGGCTGGTGTTGTCTCATTAAAGTCAACTAGTGAATTCAATTTCTATATATCTTTCATACTATTCATTTTACTGTTCTACTTTACGTAGCAGTAGCCAAATCGAGGATAGTATATGTACCCGCTTTTGTTTTTAACCACCTGCACATTGGATTGCTTCATACCAGCCTATAGTGCTGACATGAAAGGTGGCTTGGCGTATAGATTCTGCACTCTCACCAAGGGGTCATAGTTGTGTTCATTGTAATCATCGATCGTAATCAGATGATGTAAAATGCCATTTGCATTCCGCTCCTATCGGTATTCGAACCCGGTACCTCCCGATCCAGCCGCCGCAGCTTTAACCACTACATCGTTTGGTCGATATTTAACTTATTTAATCAAAACATTAACAATATTTTATTTTAAAATAACAAAATACGATTATAATTTAAAAAGAATTCCATTAACTGCCTTCGCGATCTAGAGTAGGCACGAATATTACTTAAAACACCCATATAAGGCAATTAAACATTCATTTCCATACAAGATTCTAGAGGCGAAAATTTCGAATTTCGAGGGTTAGTGAAGTAAATAAAGGAAAAGTAAATGCTTTTACTTGAATTTTTCGTTTGGATTGACAACTTTTTAATGTCTTCAAAGAATTACTTGTTGGGTAAGAAAGCATTTGAAGCACAAGGTAGTGTTTGTCTTACAAGTAACAAAAACGATTTATTTTGTCAACTAAGAAGAAATGTTTTGAAAAATGGATTAAAAGCATTTACTGTTTTTTATTCACTTCACCATTGTATTATACATAAATCATCGAATGTCAATTGAAGAAAGGTTTGTATAAAGGTATGACGACATTACTACTACAAAAATTATGTTGTTGAACCTATTGATAGTGCCTTGCAATATTATATTGTCAATTTACGAATCCTTTGTTAGTCGGCATAGTTTCTACTGGGTCCTAATTTTATAGATGCATTTATTGTGAAGAAGATTGTTGTGTAGCACATTGCAACGTCGATATCATTTAACTTCGGAACATTACACTTACCGTAGTAAAGCCACATTAAAATCTTTGCCCGCATTCTTGGAATTCAATTTTTACATTTTACATTTTACATTTTACAATTTACATTTTACATTTTACACATTTTACACATTTTACATATTTTACACATTTTACACATTTTACACATTTTACACATTTTACACAATTTACACATTTTTCACATTTTACACATTTTACACATTTTACACATTTTACACATTTTACACATTTTACACATTTTACACATTTTACACATTTTACACATTTTACACATTTTACACATTTTACAAATTTTACAAATTTTACACATTTTACACATTTTACACATTTAACATTTTAGGTTAGGTTTGGGTGGCGGTCCACTAGGACCAGGCATAGACACAAAAATGGTCCGTAGCCATACAACGAATAATTGTTTCCTCCAACTCATTGGAACCATTTTGAGCTGATAACAGAGCGCTGGATACTCCTGATGTCCATCCTACAGAGGTCCATCAGGTATTTGAAGAGGGTGACCCTAGAAACTTAGTCTGTTTCGTGCCAGACTCGGGCAGGTGCAAAGAAGATGAAGTACTGTCCCTTCCTCCTCTTCGGCTTCGCAACTACGACAGTAGTCATGTGAGAAAACACCAAGTCTACTCGCATGCCTGCCTATGAGACAGTGTCCCGTAGTCTCTTCAACAACCACACTGATCTTACTTCGCCGAAGTGAGATCAGCTGTTTGGATGTTGCCAAGTCCAACTTTGGCCAGACCTGCCGAATTATTACGCAAGAAGTGATACTTGACCATCTGTCATTCGTCAGCTTGCTAGCTTCCTCCTGAAGCAGCAGTTTGCATACCGCAAGAGCATTTCAATATCCTTTCTACTTTCTGAGAAGTGGTCCGTTGTACCACGTCGAGCCAGTTCATCGGCGTTTATATTCTCTGTACTTATGAAATGTCCTGGCACCCATAAAATGTGGATGTTGAAATGATCTGCCATCTCGTTAAGAGATGAGAGACAGTTCTGGACTACTTTCAACGTGAAGAAGTGTGTTTGAAGGGCTTTAATGGCAGCCTGACTGTCCGTATATATCCGAATATCACAAACTGATATTACGTTATACCTTAACCAGTCTACGACTTCCTTTATGGCAGTTACTTCAGCTTGAAAGATGCTACAGTAGTCGGGGAGACGGAAGGAGAGATTTAACAGAAGTTCCTCGCAGAACACTCCAGCCCCGACTTTCCCGTCCCGTTTTGAACCATCAGTGAAGAAGTTTATAACTCCTGGTTCTAAAATTGCACCCATTACCCAGTCCTCCCTGGATGGGATCCTAGTCCGGAACTTTATGTCAAAAGATAGTGACGGGACAGTATAGTGGTGGTCTTGAGAATTTGTTTGTTGCACAAAATAGATGAGTGCCTTGTATTGTTACAGGTCCACATTAAGATGGATTTCAGCCGTATGGCAGTACAAGCTGCCAACTGTTTACCTAATATATCTAGAGGAGTCAAAAATAGCAGAGTCTCTAGTGCCTGAGTGGATGTGCTCCTCAGTGCACCACTAATCCACAGAGAGATTGTTCTTTTGACTTTTGTCAACCGCTTTTTGGTTGACAGTTTTGTCCAGAGCCACCAGACTATTACCCCATACAAGAGTATGGGTCTGACTACTGTGGTATAAAGCCAATGTACGATGCGGGGCTCAAGCCCCAATCCTTTCCTAGCGGCATTTTTGCAAGAGTATAGCGGTACCGTACCTTTCTTTATCCTTTTCAGAATATTGGGTTTCCAATATAATTTGCTATCCAAAATGAGACCCAGAAACTTCGCTTCAACTGTAAAACTCAAGCTGAACCCATTTAAAGTGGGAGGATCGATGTGAGGAAGTTTGTATTTCCTAGAGAAAGGAACCAATTGGGTTTTGTGTTTGTTCACATTCAATCCATAGCCATTGGCCCATAATGAAAGAGTGCCCAGGGCATTTTGCATACGCTCACTAGGGGTGCCGGGATATTTATCACGGACACCAATAGCAACATCATCCGCTCAGGCAACCACCTTGAAGCCACCATCCTCCAGTCTCAGCAACAGGTCATTTATGGCTACGTTCCAAAGTAGGGGGGACAGTACGCCACCCTGTGGCGTACCTCTGCTTGCAAATCTTCTGACGGAAGATTCCCCAAAACTGGCATTTATGATCCTGCCTCTTAGCATCTGATCTATCCAGTCCTTGAGTGAAACATCCACTCCCAGATCTGAAAGTGTCCGAGTTATAGCCCCGGGACTCACATTGTTAAAGGCCCCATCAATATCCAAGAAGGTTGCCATTGCGTAGTCTTTATATTCGAAAGATTTTTCAATAATAAATACAAGAGAATGAAGAGCAGTCTCTACAGATTTCCCCTTGCAATAGGCATGTTGAGATTTAGACAGCTTCTCCGATGCAATCGTGCCTCTAATATGAGCTTCTATTTGTCATTCCAGTGTTTTAAAACGGAAGTTAGACAAGCTAATCGGTCTAAGGTCTTTGGGATTGCAGTGTGAGCGTTTTCCAGCCTTAGGTATGAAAAAAACCTTCACTTCTGCCCATTTACTAGGAATGTGACATAGTTCCAAACTGCCTTTGAAAATTACCTCTAACCAGAAAATTGTTAGGTCCGTAGTTTGTTGTATATCCGCAGGGATAAGACCATCGAGTCCAGGCGACTTTTATGATTTAAAACTGTTTATCGCCCACAGGACCTTTTTTCTGCTAATAATTGGGCCTATGAGGCTACTTGCCCTTTTACCTACTGATGTGCTAAGTTTTGTCCACCATTCGGAACAACCAGGAAAATGAGTCTCCATCAGAAGTTCAAGCGATTCCGGCCGTTGAAGATGACTTGGGATGGAAGGACTAGTTGCTAGTACTTTGCGTAGCCTAGATATTTCCGAAGACTCCTGAATTTTGCCACAGGATAATCTCCAAGAGCTATTCTTGGCACTTCTGAATTAATATTTGTAAATTTAGATGACTTCCTTATAGGAGTCCCAATCTACAGCAGATTTTGTTTTCCGTGGTGTTTTGAAGTCCTTTGCATTTTCGACGTGTTTGTTGAATATCATTTAACCACCAGGTTGGCAGAGATTTACCCCTAAGCCTGCTAAGGGAACTAGAGCCAAGTATCGCTTCATTAAAAGCACTGGATAACTCGTTCACCAAGCCATCGAGCTCTTGCGCAGATTTTAGAGGTTTTGGCACCGGTAATGGTATTGAATTTCCCAGAATAGTTCTAAAGGTATTCCAGTTGGTTTTCCTCCAGTTTCTGGAGATTGGACTTTTTGGAGAAGTCAAGTCCATTTCAAATTGAAGATAACAATGATCAGAAAAGGAGTGGTCCTCCGACACTATCCATTTTAATAAACGAATCGCCATCCAATGCTTCCTGTCTATTACTAGTTATAAAGGTCGGCATATTGCCTATGTTACATATATAAAGATTAGTACTTAAAATGTAATCAAGGAGTAACTCACCTCGTTCATTTGTGTCTGTACTTCCCCAGATCGTGTGATGAGCATTTGCATCACTCCCAAGGATGACTCCAACCTTGCGCTTCTGAGCCTCCAAAATTAGCTCATCTAGAATGATTGGTGGAGTATCCACTTCATCATAAGCCAGGTAAGCTGAAACTAGCCAGAGGTTTCGTTTATCGACCTCAATGCTGACCGCTGCTACATCTCCTTTACTGAAATTTGATAACAGAAAGCTTTCGCGTGCATTAATCTATAATAGGGAGTCTTGAGCCCAAGTACCCGGTCTTCAGTGACCCAAGGTTCCTGGATCAAGACGACATCTGTCGCTTCTTTCCCAATTTTTAAAATTAGAGCAGCTGATGCTGCCTTAGAGTGGTGAAGGTTGACTTGACGAAATGTCAGTGTCATCTCTACAGCCTCTTCTCCACCACAGTAACATCAGAGTCATCCCCTGATGAGAAGTCCTCTGAAAGCCTATTTAAAGATTCCATGAACGTTGACATCTCCGTGTCCGTTAAGAGAGTTTCCGCTTGGCTGTCTACCTCCGCGCACGCAGATGAGCTATCAAGCACCGCGGTATTTCCTGAAGGTGACTTCGGAGCCTCCGGCTTGCCCGCGTCCTTCTTGAACACCTTTAGTGTGACTGCACTGAAACCATAGTTGATTAAACCGTTGGTTTCTTCCAGTGCAGTCTGTGACTCCCTGTTTAAGATGATAACAGCTGACCTATAGTTAGCCTTTGTCTCCTCAAGCTTAGCAACTTTCCAGTTGTGCGTTGGCAACTCCGGGTTGCCAACCTGCAACAACAGGAATATTACCTTTGGATCACTAGGCTCCGAAGGAATGTACACCCTAGCTCTTGGCACCCTAGCCATTACACATTTTACACATTTTACATTTTACACATTTTACATTTTACACATTTTACATTTTACACATTTTACATTTTACACATTTTACATTTTACACATTTTACATTGTACACATTTTACATTTTACATTTTACACATTTTACACATTTACACATTTTACACATTTTAAACATTTTACACATTTTACACATTTTACACATTTTACACAATTTAATTTTACACATTTTACACATTTTACACATTTTACACATTTTACACATTTTACACATTTTACAGATTTTACAGATTTTACAGATTTTACAGATTTTACAGATTTTTCACATTTTACATTTTACATTTTACATTATACATTATACATTATACATTTTACATTTTACATTTTACATTTTACATTTTACATTTTACATTTTACATTTTACATTTTACATTTTACATATTACATTTTACATTTTACATTTTACATTTTACATTTTACATTTTACATTTTACATTTTACATTTTACATTTTACATTTTACATTTTACATTTTACATTTTACATTTTACATTTTACATTTTACATTTTACATTTTACATTTTACATTTTACATTTTACATTTTACATTTTACATTTTACATTTTACATTTTACATTTTACATTTTACATTTTACATTTTACATTTTACATTTTACATTTTACATTTTACATTTTACATTTTACATTTTACATTTTACATTTTACATTTTACATTTTACATTTTACATTTTACATTTTACATTTTACATTTTACATTTTACATTTTACATTTTACATTTTACATTTTACATTTTACATTTTACATTTTACATTTTACATTTTACATTTTACACATTTTACACATTTTACATTTTACATTTTACATTTTACATTTTACATTTTACATTTTACATTTTACATTTTACATTTTACATTTTACATTTTACATTTTACATTTTACATTTTACATTTTACATTTTACATTTTACATTTTACATTTTACATTTTACATTTTACATTTTACATTTTACATTTTACATTTTACATTTTACATTTTACATTTTACATTTTACATTTTACATTTTACATTTTACATTTTACATTTTACATTTTACATTTTACATTTTACATTTTACATTTTACATTTTACATTTTACATTTTACATTTTACATTTTACATTTTACATTTTACATTTTACATTTTACATTTTACATTTTACATTTTACATTTTACATTTTACATTTTACATTTTACATTTTACATTTTACATTTTACATTTTACATTTTACATTTTACATTTTACATTTTACATTTTACATTTTACATTTTACATTTTACATTTTACATTTTACATTTTACATTTTACATTTTACATTTTACATTTTACATTTTACATTTTACATTTTACATTTTACATTTTACATTTTACATTTTACATTTTACATTTTACATTTTACATTTTACATTTTACATTTTACATTTTACATTTTACATTTTACATTTTACATTTTACATTTTACATTTTACATTTTACATTTTACATTTTACATTTTACATTTTACATTTTACATTTTACATTTTACATTTTACATTTTACATTTTACATTTTACATTTTACATTTTACATTTTACATTTTACATTTTACATTTTACATTTTACATTTTACATTTTACATTTTACATTTTACATTTTACATTTTACATTTTACATTTTACATTTTACATTTTACATTTTACATTTTACATTTTACATTTTACATTTTACATTTTACATTTTACATTTTACATTTTACATTTTACATTTTACATTTTACATTTTACATTTTACATTTTACATTTTACATTTTACATTTTACATTTTACATTTTACATTTTACATTTTACATTTTACATTTTACATTTTACATTTTACATTTTACATTTTACATTTTACATTTTACATTTTACATTTTACATTTTACATTTTACATTTTACATTTTACATTTTACATTTTACATTTTACATTTTACATTTTACATTTTACATTTTACATTTTACATTTTACATTTTACATTTTACATTTTACATTTTACATTTTACATTTTACATTTTACATTTTACATTTTACATTTTACATTTTACATTTTACATTTTACATTTTACATTTTACATTTTACATTTTACATTTTACATTTTACATTTTACATTTTACATTTTACATTTTACATTTTACATTTTACATTTTACATTTTACATTTTACATTTTACATTTTACATTTTACATTTTACATTTTACATTTTACATTTTACATTTTACATTTTATACATTTTACACATTTTACATTTTATACATTTTACACATTTTACACATTTTACACATTTTACACATTATACACATTTTACACATTTTACACATTTTACACATTTTACACATTTTACACATTTTACACATTTTACATTTTACATTTTACACATTTTAGATTTTACACATTTTACTCATTTTACACATTTTACACATTTTACACATTTTACACATTTTACATTTTACATTTTACACATTTTACATTTTATACATTTTACACATTTTACACATTATACACATTTTACACATTTTACACATTTTACACATTTTACAAATTTTACACATTTTACACATTTTACACATTTTACATTTTACATTTTACACATTTTAGATTTTACACATTTTACTCATTTTACACATTTTACACATTTTACACATTTTACACGTTTTACACATTTTACACATTTTACACATTTTACACATTTTACACATTTTACACATGTTACACATTTTACACATTTTACACATTTTACACATTTTACTCATTTTACACATTTTACACATTTTACACATTTTACACATTTTAGATTTTACACATTTTACATTTTACATTTTACACATTTTACATTTTACACGTTTTACATTTAAGGTTAGGTTTAGGTTAGGTTTGGGTGACGGTCCACTAGGACCAGGCATAGATACAAAAATGGTCCGTAGCCATACCACGAATAATAATTTCCTCCAACTCATTGGAACCATTTTGAGCTGTTAACAGAGCGCTGGATACTCCTGATGTCCATCCTACAGAGGTGACCCTAGAAACTTAGTTTGTTTCGTGCCAGACGAGGGCAGGTGCAAAGAAGATGAAGTACTGTTGCTTTCTCCTCTTCGTCCTCGCAACTACGACATGTGAGTCATGTGAGAAAACACCAAGTCTACTCGTATGCCTGCCTATGAGACAGTGCCCCGTAATCACTTCCAACAACCACACTGATCTGACTTCGCTGAAGTGAGATCAGCTGTTTGGATATTGCCAAGTCCAACTTTGGCCAGACCTGCCGAGTTATTACGCAAGAAGTGATACTTGACCATCTGTCATTCGTCAGCAAGAGGCATTTCAATATCCTTTCTGCTTTCTGAGAAATGGTCCGTTGTACCACGTCGAGCCAGTTCATCGGCGTTTATATTCTCTGTACTTATGAAATGTCCTGGCACCCATAAAATGTGGATGTTGAACTGATCTGCCATCTCGTTAAGAGATGATAGACAGTTCTGGACTACTTTCAACGTGAGGAGGTGTGATTGAAGCGCTTTAATGGCAGCCTGACTGTCCGTATATATCCGAATATCACAAACTGATATTACATTATACCTCAACCAGTCTACGACTTCCTTCGCAGAACACTCCAGCCCCGACATTCCCGTCCGTTTTGAACCATCAGTGAAGAAGTTTATAACTTCTGGTTCCAAAACTGCACCCATCATTCAGTCCTCCCTGGATCCTAGTCCGGAACTTTGTGTTAAAAGATAGTGACGGGACAGTATAATATGTGGTCTTGGGAATTTGTTTGTTGCACAAAATAGATGAGCGCAGTATATTGTTACAGGTCCACATTAAGATGGATTTCAGCCGTATGGCAGTAAGCTTCCAACTGTTCCCCCAAGATATCTAGAGGAGTCAAAAATAGCAGAGTCTATAGTGCCTAAGTGGATGTGCTCCTCAGTGCACCACTGATCCACAGAGAGATTGTTCTCTGGACTTTTGTCAACAGCTTTTTGGTTGATAGTTTTGTCCAGAGCAGGCCACCAGACTATTACCCCATACAAGAGTATGGGTCTGACTACTGTGAAATAAAGCCAATGTACGATGCGGGGCTCCAGCCCCAATCCTTTCCCAATGGCATTTTTGCAAGAGTATAGCGCTACCGAAGATTTCTTTACCCTTTCCAGAATATTAGGTTTCCAATATAATTTGATATCCAAAACGAGACCCAGAAACTTCGCTTCAACTGTAAAAGTCAAGCTGAACCCATTTAAAGTGGGAGGATCGATGTGAGGAAGTTAATATTTCCTAGAGAAGAGAACCAATTCGGTTTTCTGTGGGTTCACATTCAACCCACAGCCATTGGCTCATAATGAAAGAGTGCCCAGGGTATTTTGCATAAGCTCACTAAGCGTGCCGGGATATTTACCAAGGACATCAATAGCAAAATCAACCGCATAGGCAACCACCATTAAGCCACCGTCCTCCAGTCTCAGCAACAGGTCATTTATGACCAAGTTCCAAAGTAGGGGGCACAGTACGCCACCCTGAAGTGTACCTCTGCTTGCAAATCTTCTGACGGAGGATTCCCCAAAACTGGCATTTATGATCATGCCTCTTACCATCTGATCTATCCAGCCCTTGAGTGATTCATCCACTCCCAGATTCGAAAGTGCCCGAGCTATAGACCCTGGAAGCACATTCTTAAAGGTCCCCTCAATATCCAAGAAGGTTACCATTGCGTAGTCTCTATATTCGAAAGATTTTTCAATGAAAAATACAAGAGAATGAAGAGCAGTCTCTACAGATCTCCCCTTGCAATAGGCATGTTGAGATTTAGGCAGCTTTTCCAACACAATCGTGCCTCTAATATGAGCTTCTATTTGTCTTTCCAGTGTTTTAAAAAGAAGGAAGACAAGCTAATCGGTCTAAGGCCTTTGGGATTGCAGTGTGAGCTTTTTCCCGCCTTAAGTATGAAAATAACCTTCACTTCTGCCCATTTACTGGGAATTAATGTGACATAGTTCTAGGCTGCCTTTGAAAATTACCTCTAACCAGGAAATTGTTGGATCCGTAGTTTGTTGAATATCCGCAGGGATAATACCATCGAGTCCAGGCGACTTATATGGTTTAAAACTGTTAATCGCCCACAGGACCTTTCTTCTACTAATAATTTGGCCTATGAGGCTACTTGCCCTTTTACCTACTGATGTGCTAAGTACAGATTCGGAACAACCAGGAAAATGAGTCTCCATCAGAAATTCCAGCGATTCCGCACTATTAGTGGTCCATATCCCATCCGGCCGTTGAAGATGACTTAGGATGGAAGGACCAGTTGCTAGTACTTTGCGTAGCCTAGACATTTCCGAAGACTCCTGAATTTTGCCACAGGATAATCTCCAAGAGCTATTCTTGGCACTTCTCAATTAATATTTGTAAATTTAGATGACTTCCTTATAGGAGTCCCAATCTACAGCAGATTTTGTTTTCCGTGGTGTTTTGAAGTCTTTTGCATTTTCGACGTGTTTGTTGAATCTCATTGAACCACCAGATTGGCAGAGATTTACCCCTAAGCCTGTTAAGGGAACTAGAGCCCAGTATCGCTTCATTAAAAGCACTGGATAACTCGTTCACCAAGCCATCGAGCTCTTGCGCAGATTTTGGAGGTTTTGGCACCGGTAATGGTATTGAATTACCCAGAATAGTTCTAAAGGTATCCCAGTTGGTTTTCCTCCAGTTTCTGGAGATTGGACTTTTTTGAGAAGTCAAGTCCATTTCAAATTGAAGATAACAATGATCAGCAAAGGAGTGGTCCTCCGACACTATCCAGTTTAATAAACGAATCGCCAGAAAGCTTGAGACAAGAGTAATATCCAATGCTTCCTGTCTATTACTAGTTATAAAGGTCGGCATATTGCCTATGTTACATATATAAAGATTAGTACTTAAAATGTAATCAAGGAGTAACTCACCTCGTTCATTTGTGTCCGTACTTTCACAGATCGTGTGATGAGCATTTGCATCACTCCCAAGGATGACTCCAACCTTGCGCTTCTGAGCCTCCAAAATTAGCTCATCTAGAATGATTGGTGGAGTATCCACTTCATCATAAGCCAAGTAAGCTGAAACTAGCCAGAGGTTTCGTTTATCGACCTCAATGCTGACCGCTGCTACATCTCCTTTACTGAAATTTGATAACAGAAAGCAACTGTTATTTTTAATGAGAATGCACGACCGAACCTTACCTTCTTTTTTCGCGTGCATTAATCTATAATAGGGAGTCTTGAGCCCAAGTACCCGGTCTCAGTGACCCAAGGTTCCTGGATCAAGACGACATCTGTCGCTTCTTTCTAAATTTTTAAAATTAGAGCAACTGTTGCTGCCTTAGAGTGGTGAAGATTGACTTGAAGAAATGTCAGTGTCATCTCTACAGCCTCTTCTCCACCACAGTAACATCAGAGTCATCCCCTGATGAGAAGTCCTCTGAAAGCCTATTTAAAGATTCCATGAACGTTGACATCTCCGTGTCCGTTGAGAGAGTTTCCGCTTGGCTGTCTACCTCCGCGCACGGAGATGAGCTATCAAGCACCGCGGTATTTCCTGAAGGTGACTTCGGAGCCTCCGGCTTGCCCGCGTCCTTCTTGTACACCTTGAGTGTGACTGCACTGAAACCATAGTTGATTAAACCGTTGGTTTCTTCCAGTGCAGTCAGTGACTCCCTGTTTAAGATGATAACAGCTGACCTATAGTTAGCCTTTGTCTCCTCAAGCTTAGCAACTTTCCAGTTGTGCGTTGGCAACTCCGGGTTGCCAACCTGCAACAACTGGAATATTACCTTTGGATCACTAGGCTCCGAAGGGATGTACACCCTAGCTCTTGGCACCCTAGCCATTACACATTTTACATTTTACACATTTTACATTTTACACATTTTACATTTTACACATTTTACATTTTACACAGTTTACATTTAAATCGATGACATTTGTTTTATACTAATTCCGTTGCCATAAATAAATTAGCCACCCAACTTGCTAAGTCCTAGTCTGCCGATGCAATTGGGTTAGTGGTAGCTAGCTAAAAAGTCAAGCCAATTTCTAGTTTGTCAATGATTAGTTTGCTTTACTTTAATGTTTACGTGTTGATTTTACATTTCTTTAGCTTTTTTTCAAAATTTTCAACATTTTGAGAGATTTTGACCATTTGCTAGTTATTTGAAAGCGTAGAGTTGCAAGGCATTAATTTCCTTGGTGCTGAGTTGCCACAAACTTGATTGAGCAATAATTATTAAATAAACCGTTTAGGTCAAATTTGGTGAAGTTACACATGAGATGGAAGACGTAGAATAATAAAAATGTATGTTGTCTTAAGCTAACTTGAGCAACTATATATGTCGCACGGCCACGGATGTGTTTGAGAAGTGCAGTGATTGACTAGAAATTCACGAATGTTAAAAATTTACAAATAATTGAGATTTGCCACCCTTTTCCAGATTTAAGATTTTAGGGAATCATTCGGGGTTTGATTGGGCTTGAATTGCTTAGTAAACCAGCGCTCAAGGATTATTTCGACATCGAAAAATTGCAAAATTATAAAGGTAAGCTTTGTTCTTTTCAAGTTTCCACGTTTTTACATTATCTTATTTTATATAGAATCAAGGTGAATGTTAGAAAAATAGCACTTACTTTGAAAACGTTTAAATAAGAGCCCAAAACTTGTGTCTGAGCCTAACTCTACTCTACAGAAGGAGGAAATAAATACACCTAATACCAATTACTACGTGAATCTACGTGAAACAGCTCTTTGTAAGACAATACGATTTGATATGAACCTACAAGACGAAAATAAATTTTTGCCTTCTGTATAATTATTTGCTTCTGCGATTCATGTCCTCGACATTTCTATTGTACATTCAGTTTATTTTGTTAAAATAAAACCAAACAGCAATCAAACTTCTATTGTAAATCTAGTAAGTGAATGAAAATCGCGACTCTCATTTGACGATCAAAATCCGTGCTCAGGAATTTATTTTATTAATTGGATTTTGGATGAAAATATTTGACCCACTAATGCATATACCAATCAAAATGTTATTTGTTTAGACCTATTATTGCTATGGTATTCTAAATTAGATTATCATTTAGATTTTAGATCTATTGAATTTTACTAACAACAATTTAAATAAAACCACTTGTAAATTACACCTGTAAAATGAAAAAATTAAATAAAAATAAAACTATTCGTCCATGTTTTAAATTAGAAAACGTGTAACAAACATAGAAAGTTATTAAAGCACTCTACCCAAACCACTATTGATTTTTCCAATAAAACTGACAACTGTGTTTCAATAACAAATTGGAAAACGGAAAAAAATGTTGAGAAGTTTTTGAAAATTCTGTATATTATTCACAGTTTAAACACACACACGTACACACCTCTTTTATAGTTTGTTGTCAGTTAGAATCAAGTAAATTTTTTATTAATTCAACGTCACACTAATATATTTATAAGCATAAAAACAAAATCGATTGAAAATAATTTATTTATTACAATTTTTTTTTTCATTCTATTACAAATAAATTAATAAGTTTTTTTTAGTTTCGTTTGACGATTATGTCCAAAACTTTGTAAAACACTTAAAACGAAATTGATACATAATTTAAAAACTATCTAGTGAATTTGATTTAAATAACTGACTTTTTTATTGAATTATTTAAATTGTGTATATCGATTTTAATGTTAATATTTAATAAATTTAAAAAAAAAAACTATAAACTACATAAACTAGAACAAAACAATTGTGATGGATGAGTTTTCGTTTAGTTTGAGTGAAATCTAGATAGTAAAAGTCACATAGCATAGTAAGAATTAAGCCACTAATAGATCATTTTGGTGTGCTGTTCAATTCAGTTAATATAATTACGCGTCGTGTTGTGTGATTCAAGATAAAAATAACAACGTACACATTTAGTGATTCGTAATTAAAAAAAAATAAATAAATAAATAAAAATTAACCATTTAAAACTTGCTTTTAGTTTGATGATTTTTTGTGTTTGTGTAAATGGTCGATTCGACTAGAAAAGTTGTTGAACAATTTGTTTATTGTTTATTTAGGGGACAGCCTATGATGCCGATCTTATACTATTTACCACCATCACCACCATGCCGAGCGGTTCTGTTACTGGGCCGTATGTTGGAAATTGATTTTGATTTGAGAGCGGTAAATGTTTTGGAGGGTGATAATATGAAGCCGGATTTTGTACAGGTAAATAACGATATAATGGTGTTGTGTAATTTTGATAGTGTCGATAAGATTTTCAAAGATAACTAATTTAATATTAAAAATTACCCAATACGTAAACTTCGTATCAGATTACTGTTCTGCGATAGTTTCTCCTTTCAAATTGCAAAATAATTTTTATTTT
This sequence comes from Tipula vernalis, assembly GCA_958295665.1. Lineage (NCBI taxonomy): Eukaryota > Metazoa > Arthropoda > Insecta > Diptera > Tipulidae > Tipula > Tipula vernalis. The sequence goes on along the minus strand of OY282560.1, from coordinate 277,478,763 downwards.
TTATTTTTCAACTGTTTTGACCAACCCACCGCCGCACCGAAGCTAAATCTTAAATTACCCATCGGTTCAAATAATTGTTACGATCTTGCTTAAAGGTTCTCAAACATTAAATTTAAATTTGTTTGTATTGATAAAATGCAAACTTTTCGAATTTGGATGTATGAATGGTCGCCTGAAAAGAGTAAGTACATTTTTGCTAAATACCCAATTTGTTTATTATTCTTGTCAGCTTTCAACACGTAAATTTCCGGGTTCTCGTTCAAAAAACTTTTTACTTTGATTGGATCGCCAAATTTCTGCAAATTATTATTTTTTTCCTAAATTATTAACTGCACTTTATTAGGCCTACCAATTTTAAGAATGGTTGCAAATAAAATCTTTGTAGCTAAAAATTTTGAATTTTTTTTTTTTTTTAACCAAATTATATTTTAAGTTCCTGTTAGGCCTACCCGATTCCTCGAACGATAGTTTCCCTCTAATCAATTATAATACGTAACCTTAAAAAAGCCTTTAAAAAATACCATCGATTTTCATAAATTTGAAGACCCCTTCTCCAATATCACAATTGGTCAGGACAATATAAATCCTCTACCACCAAACCGCCATATCACAGACTCACAATTAATGTTAGATTATTTATAACTGAGAAGTGTTGAACAACAATCAAAATCGGATTCGTTATTTTCATCTTTGACTTTTAAGATTTAGTTCCAATTATGCATCCCTAGTATACTGTTGAAAATTCTTATGAAAAATTTTTAAAATTTCTTTTCTATAAACGTATGCCATCTGTTCAGATCACAACGTTATTTGAGCACCGTGAGAAATTGGCTGATACAATTTTTTACTAACTTCTTCACTTTGAACGGAGCTTGATGCGGACCATTCGAGCAATACAAACAATCATGTAAAACACAAACAATACAAAATCAAAATTAATGTCAATTATCTGTTGTGACCGATATCCCACCTCCCTTTCACATAGTATTACCTCCTGCCGTCTCTCTTCTCAACGTCCCCCGCCCCAGTAGCGTGCTATTATTTAAGGACGTCCCATAGTAATTTGCCATTAAGATTTATATACAAGCTTTAATACCAAGAGAATTGTATTTAATTAAAACAATTCACAAATATTGTATCAACAAGTCACTGAAATTTTAACCAATAACGCCACACAACGTAAAACGTCACAGAAAGAGTTACTTCGATCTAAAAAGAAAAAAGTATTGAAATCCTGTTAAAAATGATCAAAAATTTGGATGGTTCAAAACCATTTTTCTCGACGGTTTGAAAGTCCCTGAGTCTAAAAAAGCAAAAAAAAAAAAAATAAAAAATGTCCGTCCGTCTATCTGGATCTCTGTATATTTGTACCCATGGTATCTCGAGAACGACTTGTTTGATTTAGATTTTTTTTTGCCAATCAGTTTCTATGGTTAAGGCCGAGATTTAAAAAGCTTTTGGAACCTGCGCGTCAAGAGAGTCGGGTACCTGCAATACGTTTGACCCAAAATACCGGTTATAGAAATATTTACCAATTTTTTATATGTGCTGGTTTGATTATTGAATTGGGCATTGAATTTGGGGTTGATTTGAAGGTTAAGTTAGGAATCAATTTGCGGATTGAGTTAAAGTTGAGTTGGAGTTAAGTTGGGGCTGATTAGGATATAGTGAGTTGTTGCCCGATTTTTTTATATATGCTGGTTTAAGGAATTGATTTGGCGTAAGGTTTGCGCTTTAGTTGGGGGTTATGTTGGGTTCCGTTTGCGAGTTGAATTAGGGTTGGGTTGCGGTTTAGTTGTTGTTTAGTGAGCAATTAAGCAATCTATATATAACGAAACCTCACCACAACGGAAATCGATGGGACAAAAAACGTTGTCCGTTTAACTGAGGATTTGTGATTTCTTTTTATAAAAGTTTTATTGTGATTCTATGTCTTATCCGATTTTGATGAAATCCAGCGTTTCCAATGGAAAAAGGATATTCAAGTGATTTTTAGACGAAGTACTAGAATATGGCCAAGTAGGCTGGAACTTGGTTATTCCTTAATTGATTATGATGAAATTTAACATGGGCGTTGGAAATTGGATTCTAAAGTGATTTCTAGTTGAAGTTATGGAAAATAGTCAATTAGGACGGAACATGGCTATTTCTCAACAGATTATTATGGAATTTGACCTGTGCGTTGAAAATGGGATTATAAAATGAATTTTAGATAAAATTCTGGAATATGGCCAATTAGAAATGGGATTATACAATGATTTTTGAATAAAGCTCGGGAATATGGCCAGGTAAGATGTAACTTGGCTGTTCCTTAAAGGATTATGATAAAATTTGAGTCTAAAATGATTTTTAAATGGATTTCTGTAATATGCCCAATTAGGACGGAACTTGGCTATTTCTTAACGGATTTGAGTGAAATTTGACATCTGCCATGGAAATGGGATTTTAAAGTGATTTTTGGATATCCTTAGTTCTGGAATATGGCAAAGTAAGATGGAACTTGACTATTTCTTAACCGATTATGATGAAATCTGACATGTACGATGGAAATTTAGTTCTAAACTGAGTTTTAGATCTAAAAATCAATTTAGAATTCAATTTCCAACGCGCATGTCAAATTTCATTTATTTATTTTTTCGGCCATATTCTAGAATTGTATCCAAATATCATTTATGTATCGCATTTAAATCATGGATATCAAATTTCACTAAAACCGGCTAAGAAATTGCCAAGTTCCACCCAAATGGGCCGTACATACAATTTACTAAAGATTCAATTTCAAATGTAAAAAGGTCAATTTGAATTGTTAAAGGATCAATTTGAAGTGTGAAATGAAAAAGGAACAAATTAAAGTGGTAACGTTTCAATTTGAATTGAACTCGTAAAACCTGTATAATCGCAGAAATATCTGTCCGTGTCTGCTGTAATAAAGTGTCAGCTTATCTAAGGAAGATTTTCATTGGAAAACTTCAGTTGCATGGGACTTAAAAGTTTGTCCATTGAAGTGAGGATTCCGCTAAATTGACTGTCTGTTAAAATGAGGTTCCACTGTATTTAAAAGTGAGTGTTTATATATATATATATACAGACTTGGCCAAAATTATAAAGCACCCCTCCCAAATTGCAGTATCTACAAAACGAATGAAGACAAAAATTAAAACTCAATATTTTTAGGAAATACTTTTTATATTTGATTAATTTTAGTATTTTGTAGGTCCTCCTTTGGCTTTGATGACAGCCAGGACTCTTTTATTCATCGACCGTACTAATTTTTCGCAGGTATTTCTCGATATATTTTTCCATTCCTCTGTCAGCGCACGTTTGAGGTCTTCCTTTGAAGTCATACTGCGATCCTTGATTTTTTTTTTTAAATTGACTACAAATTTTCAATGGGATTTAGGTCTGGTGACTGGGCGGGCCAGTCCATGACTCGAATTTGTTTTTTTTCGAAACCAACTCATCGTAACGCGGGAAGTATGGCAGGGGGCATTATCCTGTTGATAAATTATCGAAGAACTATCCGTTTCCCCAAAGATTTGCCGAATTGAGGCATTCAATGCAGCCTCGAGGACGGTAACATAGTTGGTACTGTTCATCGGACCCTCACAAAACAACAGTTTTCCCACCCCTGATGATGCCATACAACCCCACACCATCAGTTTACCCCCTCCATGCTTTACGGTAGGCACTCTACAATCAGGATTGTATGCTACCCCGACTCTTCTTCTTACGATGGTTGCGCCAGGAGTTCCAAAAATCTATAAGAATTCCATCAAATTTAACATAAATTTCTCTATTAATTCTTTTAAAATACATAGCACAATTTTTTATTTTTTTTTTGACTAATTATTTTTTAATATTTATTTTTTATATTTACCTCAAAAGTAGATTCATCTGACCAAACAACTCTCGCCCAATCCACGTCATTCCAATGTTTGTGTTCTCGAGCCCATCTCAAGCGACTTTTTATGTTGGTAAGTGAGAGCAAAGGTTTTTTTCTTGCTTTACAACCTTTCAATCCAGCTTGCAGGAGCCTTCTTCTAACTGTCCGTGCCGAAATGTGAACTTCTTGTTCTGTTAAATGCTCTGCAGCTATCTCAGCAGATGTTTTTCTTCGGTTTTTGAGAGATTTTCGCACAATTTGTCGATCGTCTCTTACCGAAGTGATACGATTTCTGCCTGAGCGTAGTTTATAGGCATAGTCCTCGGTCTCTTTAACCCTTTTCAATGTAGATTGAACTGCTCCACGAGAGCATTTTAATTTTTGGGATATTTTAATTTGGCTTACACCCTGGGAATCCAACAACACAATTTGTGCCCTTATTCCTTCACTGAGTTGGCACGCTTTAGGCATAATTATCACAAACACACTTTTTTTCTCAAAACACTTACGAAAACTCTTTTTGATTTAAAACACTTTATGTGAAGACTGCACACGATCAAATACAAAACTAAAATAAAAAAATTTTACGACGCTACAACTTCTTGTTAAGAACCTAAAACAAAACAAAAATTGGTGATTTTCAATAATTAAGGGTCGCATTCGGTGGGATGACTCGTTCGTTAACACCCATTGTTTAGAAAGACATAATATTAATATATAATGCTAATAGATAGGGGTGCTTTATATTTTTGGCCTATGCTAAATATATATATATATATATATATATATATATATATATATATATATATATATATATATATATATATATATATATATATATATATATATGTACAGAATATATGTGTGATATTTAAACAAATGCACACGCATTGAACGATTTGAACCAAACTTTAAACAAATGTTGTTTAAAACTTAAGAAAAGTCAATGTTAATATCTCAAACATTCATCTCCTTCTTGAGAGATGGTAATCAGGTCTAAAGTTACTACAGAGGAATTTCTAAAGGTATGGAGGTATGAGTTTATGATGGTATAATGGTATGATGGTTTGTACATAAGAATTATCTGATGGTGATGGTAATGGTGATGGTGGTATGAGGGTATGATGGTATGGTGGTATGATGGTATGATGTTATGAAGGTGATTGTCTGATGGTATAATGGTATGTTGGTATGATGGTATGAGTTAAGCAGAGGGTTGAGATTTGGTTCGAACTAATTTGAGTTGAAGTTGAGTTAGGGTTTAGTTAGCTTGCATTGGGGTTAAGTGAGGTTGGGGAATTATTTAAGAGTTAATTTGGAGTTAGGTTAAGGGTTAATTTGAAAGTAGATTTGGGGTTGATTTGAGGGTTTGGTTGGCGGTTAATTCGGTGATTGACGTTAGAAGTTGATTTATATAATGAGTTAAAGGCTGAGCTGAAGATTGACTTAACAGATTCATTTCGGGATTAATGTGGGTGTTGAATTAATTAAGACCAAAGTTCTGCCACCTCATGAGGCTTCAGCCCTTTATATTTTATATTTAAAAGCTTACTAGATATATTTTTTTTTATATAATGGAGATATTATTTGCCATCTGCAAAGTATTTTAGGTAGATTTAAAAATTTAAATTCCATATTACACTGTAACCTATTCATTTTGTCCTAAAGAAGCCAATGAAATAATTGTTAGAATTTGGAAGGTGCATGTGCCATAGAAAAACTTTTATTCGAAAAGTTTGATATTAGCCTGGAAAACATTTCAACAAATTTGTTTTACTGTTTTTGACGTAGGACTACGTCTTTGTTTTCATTATATATGGGGAGTAAACCCAAATTTCAATATGATGACGCGCGTCGCGGAATTGACGTATTTACGAAATTTATTTGACTAAAGCAATGTCTCCTGTTAAATATAAATGTAAAGTTTTAAAAACTGTAAAAATCAAACCAAGTTTAATAAAAATTTGTCGATTGCAAAAAAATAAAACAACAAATTATTAATATGTAAAAAAAGTTCAAAAAATGTTTATTCTCATTATGTAAAATATTGCGTACATTTTTTGAATTTATATGCTGTATAACCTAAGCAATCCTAGAAAAATGTGTAGTAGTAAAGATCAGACCGAAAAATGTTTAGGTTTGCGAGTTATGCGACTTCAAAGCTTTCAAGTAACCGGAAACTAATTTTATTTAATACGTCATTTGAATCGTCAATATTTAAAAATAAATTATATCTAGTAAGCTTTTATTAATAGCCAGATATTCACATTTCTGTGACGTTGACGTTTCTCTAACGTTTTAACGAAATTTCAACGATATATTGATCGATACATTATTTGTAAATTGTTTTAATTAAGTCGCGTTTAAAGTTTTTACTTCTGAACAATAAATTTGCTTGGTATAAGGTCGTATATAAACCTTAACAGGAAATTATTATGGGACGCATATAAAATAATATCAAGCTAATAGGGTGGAGCAAGTTTAGGAGAAAGGCGCTGGGAAATATATAAAATGAAATGGTATTTGCCGATGAGGTGGGAATTCGGTGACTTGTATTGTTTGTATTTTATTATTTTGTACTCTCGAATGGTCCACAGTCTAGCCAAGCACTGAGTGAAGAGTCATATCGGTTAATCGTGGATGTAACGTAGGAAATAACGTAATTTAAATTGTTAAGGATTTTCAAGGATTTTCAACAGTATACTAGAGAACAGGGTCGGTTCTAAATAGTCTAACAATGGTATCTTTTAAACTGTCAAATTCAAAAAATTATGAAACCTATTCTAAGTTGTAGTAATTATGAAACCTATTCTAAGTGTACTCTGTGAGACATTAAGGAAACCTTTTTTTAGCGGCAACCAAATCCTTTTTAGGGGTTAAAACCACCGCTTAATTTACCCTCAAAAAACTTTTCTTTTTTTTTCGATATATCCCGCCTTCTACTCCACTTTTTTTGATAAAATAAATTAGAAATTACAATTAATATTATTTTGTACAATTTCAAAACACCACAGGTATAGATCTAGTTTCCATTTTTGATGTATGTATAGTTTTTATTATTTTTGAAATAGTGGTATCTATTTTGTGGTTATGTTGGAACATATGATATGCAACACTAGATTTATTACAGTTGGCTTTTTCATGTTCTTTAAGCCTGGTGCTGAAATCTCTCGATGTCTGGCCGATGTAGGTGTCCTGGCAATTAGAACATTTAATTTGGTAAATTCCAGACGTTTGATTTTGATAAATTAGAAATTACTCCTCATAAAAAGTACAAGGTATCGATAATAATTTGCCTCCCTATTTTTTTAGGGGATGAAATTACCTGTTTTCGCAAATTAAGGCGTGGTTTTAATCTCTAAAAAGGATTTGGTTGCCGATTAAAAAAATGGTTTTCGTGATTGTTTCACAGAGTACTACAGCTTAGAATAGTTTTTTATAAAATTTTGAATTTGACAGTACAAAAGGTTCCCTTGTAAGATTATTTTGGCGGCATGAAAGTGGAAGATTTATATTGTCGTGACCAATTGTGATACTAGTCTCAAAATTTAATAAAATATCTGCCCAAAATAACAGAAAATGTTTGTAAAATATAAATGGTTATGGTTTGGTGATCTTTAATCGCCACTTTGTTGGAAAAGTGTTGTCCGACGAGCCGAATAGACCCCATTTTTTTTTTAACGGCTCAATTTTTATTTTTTATTTCTCAATTCGTAACTGCCTTAACTATACAAAGTTTCGACAAAAACTATAAAAATTGGGTAGAATGGGAAGCAAACCCGAAACGATATTCTTTTATTAGATGTGTTGGAGAAAATCCTTATTGTCGAATTCCACATCTACTTTTCATATGTTTTCTGTCAAATTCCCTTGGTATTTCCCTATGTATATTCGACATACTACCAAATAAGCTGCTCTTGAATCTTTCAGAATTTTGTTAACGTTTCTGGTTTGAATCGGTTTAGCTGTTTTAGAATTGTCCTAAGCTAGAGCAATAATTTTTTTTGTTTGCTTTAGTGACTGTACGAAAAAACGGAGAAGATACAAAAATAAAATTCAGATACAAAATAAAATCTGGTGTTCTGAAATGTAACATTGATTTAAGAACTAACCTGCAGTTAACTGAAAGACTTACGAAAAACTCTCAAAATTATCGTCTACCAAACTATAAATTATCGTTAATTTTCGTTTTTGCAAATAATATTTACATTGTAAGCTGAATTATATAAAATAAAAAAAAATATGACTGCATCCATTATATTTGAACGAAATATGTTTTATTGCAGTTGCACATTGCGCTACATACTTTATTAGCAATAATAATTTTCACATGCAGCACGCATCAATTCATCAGGTATTTCGTTCCATGTCGTCACCAAATGTTTCTTGAATTCCGCAATTCTCATGTTTGGTAAATCTTTGAGTTTCGCCTCCATAATAAGCCATAAGCAAAAATCTGACAGGCTTAAATCTGGCGAACTAGGAGGCCATTCCTACTTTGTGATGAAATCAGGTTTTTGTTCCATCCAGTCTTGAACAATGTTTGCCTTATGGGCCGGTGCAGAGCACGAAGCAATAGTATTCATCTCCAAACAATGTTTTCGTGTGAGGAACTAAGTGGATCTTAATAACGTCATTCAGGTACACCACATGGTTTATTTTTATTCCTTTGCCAATAAACAACAGCGGCAGCTCACCTCGCTTAAAGCTACACACCATAAATGGCATAACATTTTGGAACCGTTGAACGGCCACGGTGCCGAGATTGCCACTGACACGTTTTACATTTGCTGCAGAACTGGTGATTTTCTTCTCGATTATTTGTTTATGTAAATCAAGATGTAAATGAACACATCCGCTATCCATGTATCGGTTAATGCGACGCTCAATAAATCTTCGATTCACATTTTCACTTTTTAATGCACTCGCAATTTCAGCAGTTTTAAATTTTTTCTAATAATAATGTAGTACTTACTCACGTTTCGCTTCCATCTTGTTTGATGATATGTTTATGACTAACGAATGTAATTAGTAGGATACGCATTGAGTGATGATAAGGATTATCTAATATCTTACGAAAGGATTATCTATGTATTGTAAAGAGAAAGAAGAGAGAAGAAATGCGACAGTTATTCTGTACAATTTTGAGATTACGTGGTTTTTGATTTGCACAGTAGAGTCTATCTAGCACAGCCACAATTTTTTTGTAAAAAAACTATTTACTGACAAAGTTGGGTGTCTCAATAACGCAACCACCGATTTTATATTTTTCGTTTGTTTAAATTAATGATTTCATCATACCATGATCCTACTTAATATCAGGATTGAATAGAAAGTCGTTGTTGAAATCTTCCCAACACTCGTAACCTCAAAGATCATCGGTCTATGGATGATTTTCTGCTGGACCATGCCATTGCCAATAATCCTTACCATTTTCAAAAAGTAAAATTTGGTGGTTTCCTTTTTAAAATTAGAATTGAATAGAAAGTCGTTATTAAATATTGAATATAGAATACAAAACGCTTTCCTAAACGGTTATATAACCTCAATAAATCTATTGATTTGGAATGTTTAAATATTATTTTTAATGATCTTGGAGTAAATGATATTACCGATTTAGAAGTTGGAAAAAGTCCGAATTGCCAATTGGTAATCAATCGTACGTCAAAAAGTTCAGGGTTGAATAATTCTGATAGCGATGATGATGAGAATATTGACCAAATTCATAAGCACAATATTGGTACTGATCACGTTTCTCAACACGATTATGCCAATTCAAATGATGTAGAGAAAATCGTAGAAAACTTAAATTATAGTGATGACAATGATTTGAATCCAGATAGGGCTTTTAATTAAGCAACCGAAGATATGGCTAAAATTTTAAAACCTAATATTGAAAGAAGATTTAATGGAGACCCATTATAACCTAATAAAAACCGTATTTCTTACAGAAAACATAAAAATGGACAATGTAAGCCCTGAAACAATATGTTATATACGATTGATTATAATTTAGCAGGTATTAGTAATCCTTCCATTATATCGTACCAAAAAATGCGTACATCGAAACGTAATGGAAATCAAATTATAATTTACGGCCACTGCAAAAAGAACTCTCACATCAAATACAAGTTTATAATGAGAAAATCAGTACTTAATATTTTCATTATTGGTGAAGTCAGTAGGCAAGTAAGAGGAGCAAAACGCGAAATGTTGAAAAAGAGGACTGGAGGGACCTTCTTGCCACAACGACGCTCTGGATTTAGCCGCTGAAACTAATTTAGAATTGTTTCGCATAGGAAACTCACAAGGATTTATTAAACCATTTATCAATCATTAAGTAACCACCTTCTACAAGACCGTGATTTGGTAGATTCAAAAACAAAAATAAGTATATTCAAAATATACAATTAGACCCGTTGAAAGTAACATGTTTTAGCCAGTCTAAATCTACCATAAAAATTAATGCATTCAATGTGACTGCTCACATTTTTCTATGTTTGTTTACCGATACAGAGTTTTTTAAAAGATTTTTTCGCACGTCGAATAACACATTTTTTAAAGTTATACTGGAGCTAGCAAATAGTGATGATATTGAAATAATCTACCATCAAAGATCTCGACAGTTTTTTTTTTTTTTTTATACGGGGTGAGCTATACTAGCCCTGTTCACTGCGACCATTGAGGTCTATTGTGCATTCCCAGAAGGTTTCACGTAAAGTAGAGGTTCAAGTCCTTGATAAACGCTACCAACTCATGCATATTTAAAGGGCCGGCGTTAGGCCACTGTATTGTGTATGCATGGAGGAATTTAAGTCTTTTATGGATTATAGCATCACACGTGAATAGTAGATGTTCGGATGTTTCCCTTTCCAGGTTGCAGAATCTACAACGGTCTGTAGGGGACTTTCCCATTTTCTCCAGATGTCCTTTAAAAGGGCCATATCCTGTTAAGTACCAGATGAGGGATTTTAGAGACTGTCTATCCATCTTGATTGCCTGATCTAAACGTCTAATATCATAACTTAATAGTTTTTTGGTCTGTCTCATCCCAATGGAGGACTCCCAGAACATTTTCGTATGTTTTTGTTCCAAATTTCTTATGACATTTGCCAGATGGCTCTTGGAGTAACCAATACTAGGCTCGGGGCCAAGGAAAGAGCTCTCCGCTGCCTCTTTTGCACAGCGGTCTGCCGCCTCGTTTCCCTGTATATCGAAATAGCCGGGGGACCACAAAAGGGTTATTTTATTCCCCCTTCTGAGTTCTAGAATGTTGCGATAGCAGCTCCAGATTATTTTGGAATAGAAGACAGATACTCCTAGGGTAAGCAATGCCGCCTGGCTGTCCGATATTACGTAAATCTCGATTTTTCTATATTTTTTTGTGAGACATCGAAGCACACATACCTCGATCGAAAATATCTCTGCTTGGAAATCTGTGGGGGGTTTACCCAATGGAATACAGAGTTCGAGACCCGGCCCGATTATACCCGCACCCATACTCACCCCTGATTTTCAACCGTCAGTGTACCGGGGTAAGGAGGAGATGATACTCCCCGCTTGTTCCCTGTCGGCAGTCAATAGTTTTAACCATCACGTCTGACAGTTGGATTATTTCCTCGTCCAGATTCAATTTATCCAGGATGCTATTATGTCCTGGTGTAATATTTTTAATTTGAGATGTTAATTTTAGATTGAGTGCCCTTAAACCAGCTACTCTTTTAAGGTGCAAGTGTAGTGGTGAGAGCCCCAATAGCTTCTCAAGAGCAGCTGTAGGCCAGGTTTTCATTGCTCCCGTTACACTCAAACAAACTAGCCTTTGGATCCTATCCAATATTGAGCAGACATCACTTTGCTCTGTCTTAGGCCACCACACAAACGCCGCATAAGAGATTATTGGTCCGATGGTTGAGTATAACCAAAGTGCCATTTGGGCATTCAGACCCCACGTTTTGCCAATCATTCTTTGGCAAGTGAAATGCGCCCTATTTGCCTTGTTTGTGATATATTTTAAAAACGGGTTCCATGTTTTCCTCCGATTTGTAAAGAAAGTACAAATAATTTTGTTGGGGTTTACGCTAAGGCCCGCCTCAATACACCAGTCGCTTACCAACTCGAGGGCATATTGCATACGTTCCGCTATTGTACTCTCGAGTTTCCCCCTGACCATTAAGACTAGATCGTCCGCGTAGGTGATATTCGAGAAGTGAGAGTTTTTAATCTTATAAGTAGTCCATCCATCACGAGTAGCCACAAAAGGGGTGAGAGAACTCCCCCCGGCGACTTCTCCATGGTTTTCAGATTAAATGATGTGAGGCTAATGGGTCTATAACACCCGACGTCCACTGCGGATCTTCTTCCCGTTTTTGGGATAAAAATCACCCGCACCTCCCTCCAGCTTCTTAAAACAAATTTTAAGCTGTAGCTGGCTCTAAAGAGTCTAATTAAATAAGGCAACAGTATTTGTAGGCCTTGCTGTAAAAATGCAGGATATATTATATCTCCTCCCGGCGATTTAAAGGGACCAAAGGAATTAACGGCCCATTTTATTTTTCCGGGAGTGAAGATATCTCTTGAGAACCTGTAAGCTTCCCTTGGAATCATGTAGGGATACACGCTATCTACATCGAGGTCTTCCTGGCCTCCAAGGACAGTACACTCTGGGAAGTGGCCTTTCACCAGACATTCGAGAATTTCCTCCCTGGATGTAATTCTCTCTCCATTCGGTTTCCTTACAGATCCCAACGGATTTCTGTGGTCCAAGGAGAGTGCCTTCTGGAATCGACCTCTTGCTTTCCCTAAGAGCGACGTTATACTGGGTAAGAGACATTCGATAGGCTGTCCAATCGTTTCTCCTCTTACCCCTGTTGAAAAGTTTACGAATCTCTCGTCTTTTGGCTTCCAGGGTGTTGTTCCACCAAGGAACGTCCCTTGCCCCCCTAATACGAACCAGTGGTGAGCTTGAGTGGTAGGCATCAATAATTGCCTCGGTAACATTGCTTGAAACTCTATCGAGATCCTCAATAGAGTTGATGTTGGTCTGTAGACCAGTTACGTTATCATAAAGTCTTTCATTATAGACTGGCCAATTAGTACGTTTTGGTATTCTTACTACCGATTCGTTTTTTGAAGGGGTTTCAATATCAAACCTAATATACATGTGATCCGAGAAGGATGCTTCCTTTGACACATGCCAGTCCAGAATTGTACCAGAGGTACCCATGTCAGACAGGGTAAGATCTAGCACCTCCTTCCTGACTGCACTCACAAAAGTCGCATCGTTCCCTTTGTTATTAATGATTATATTTTTTGTTAAACAAAATTCAAAAAGTTGCTCACTTCTGGTGTTGGTGTCACTACTTCCTCAGACTAAGTGGTGTGAATTTGCATCGCAACCGATGATGGATTTTTGGTGATGAGTCGTGCAATAATTAACGAATCTCTGTACCGGTTCTGGAGGTGGGTCGTTTTCGTCCCCGGGAAAATATGCCGAAGCACAGTTGAGCGTGCTTCGGCCTCCTTTGGGTAAAGGCGTCTCTATCGAGATCGCTATTATGTCTCTGGAAATAAATTCATTAATAGAGAATATATTAAGTGTCGAGCGAGAAAGAATTGCTGTTCTCGGCCTACCCACTTCCGTGTTGTAAATTAGCTTACCTGTTTTATTCGGCAAAGCTTTGATTTTTCCATTGTGGGCCCACGGCTCCTGAATGAGCGCTATGTCCCAGTCCTTTATTAAGAAAAAGCGGCTTAGGTTATAAGTGGCCGCCTTGGATCGATGAAGATTTATCTGCATACATCTCAAGGATATGTTGTGTGTTGAATTGTGCAGCATCTTCCTGTTTATTTTGCCATGGGCTCTGAATAGCCTTGTTCTCCCTTTTTGGGCTGTGATTGTGCCACCCTACCCCTTGGGCTCAAACCGTGGTTTTTCCCCTTCTTACTCTGGCTCGGTCTTGGCCTTGTCACTCCTGATGTGCTAGGCCTATTCGTCCTGCCATGCTCAAAGGCAGCTCTGACGAGTTCCACGTCTTTCGCCGCCGCCATCTTTGGTGGTTCCGGTCCGCTCCACACAACCGCTCTTGTGGTACACCCATCCCTTGCTTTCTCCTTCTTAGGACGAAAGTGTACGGCACCGAACATCCAATTTACCCTATAATTGTAGCCTTTAAGGATCTCCGCCGATTGTCGGAAACCGACATCGTCACCTGGAGGAGGTCGCCCTCCCGCTGCTTCCTCGCCACAACCTTCCAGTCCGCTCCTCTCAACTCTTTATTCTGAATCGCCAACCGGTGAAGTATCTTCTCATCCATCTCCTTGGCACAGCGTGGCAAGTATACGAAAAAGATCTTAGGGCGAAGAAGCTCGTCCTCCCTGACCACTTTGATGGTAGCCCCCTCCCATAGCTTCAGTTTACTGTGAACGATCCGTTCCTAGTACGGCAGCCCAGGAAGTTGGGGCTGACTCCGTCTAGCGGCAGATCTGACATTGTTTCCATAATTGCATCTTGGATTTCCAGGATCTGGGTGATACCCAGCTTGACATCCGGGAAGCCTTGGTCGATGATTTCCAACCTGATTGATTTGATTATGTCGCTGTAGCTGGGTACGGTTGTATTTCTACGACCCAAATTAGCCACGACTTTAGGGACGACTTCCGCTCCCTTTGGTGAGGGGCTGGATCTCTTCTCCCGTTTTGGTGCCAGACCTTTAGGGGCAGATCCGTCTGACCGGCTCCGCTTGTTCGTTCTATTTGGATCTCTGTCCTTTATCTTCGTTCGGCACTGCTCCACACCGACATCGTAAGGCACACCTGACTGTTTTAAGCGGGCCAGGCGCTTCCTTGCGGCACCGCTAAGGCGTGGCCTTGTTTGAATTTCGAGCTCCAGGCCCGCGAGATTCTCTCTGATCTCTGTTGTTGTTGAGGTAGATTGGGTCTCAACCTGTACTGGCAAATGAGTGCCATGAGTCGGTGAGCCAACCACGGTATCCATACTCGAGCAATTGCTCTCGCTATTTGAAATTTTTTTCTCGGAAGCAGGGCCCTTGTCATCTACCGAGATTGGTGCGTTTAGTGAAACACCGATCTCGTTATTTTTATATTATTTGCGTCCATACAATAGATCTTGATTGAGGAAAGAAGGTCCACCATAGCAGCGAATCTTACTGTGGTAAGGCTAATTGAAACCGCAGGTCGCCAGGTATCCGGAGTTCCGTGCTAGAGATCAAATAACCCATGATCATTCATCCCTCGGCGCACGTGTCTCATCTTGGATTTTGGGTTTTTTATCAAGGTTATTCCTCCCTTAAGCGTCGTACTTTAGCCCGTTGTTCGGTAAACAAAAATAAACATTTACCGGTGGTCACCACGGGGAGGTAGCACGTACACTTGCGAACCACGATTAGGTTACCCCTCACGCGATCGTGAGCCCAAGGCAGGGCTGCCTAAAACATGACCAGAACAGCCTGCTGGAGCTCACTCTACTGAAGGTTACGGAGCTGGTAATTACTACACAGCTTGGTTCCCCCCCCCCTTCACCAGTCGCCTAGACCCCAATCGACCCCGATCGACAGTTCTTAGAGATCTACAAAGATCGCCCGAGCTAGTTTCGAAAGATAGATTAATTTAAATGGTACATGTTCCATATCATTTATTTTAGAGAAAGTGCTTCCCTCGACACTAACTGAGATGAGAAAATGTATAAAATATATTGACATATCAAATTTAAAACCCACATTTTATATGCCTATTAAGGATGTTTTAAGTTTTAACCAACTATCAATGACGAATCTTCCAGACTTTGTAGATTTTGAAACATAAATTTGTGCAAAATATCACAGAAATAAAATAAAACAATTCTTTAGTAATTATGGTATTATACTATTTGATGCAAATCCAACTAGTAAGACCTATCATGTACAAATGAAGGAAATTTGTCAAACAATATATTTAACTCAAGAGGAGGAGTTCCACCTAAAAGGAGTTGTGCATTGCGAACAATTGGGTAAACAAAATATGCCCGATCATTTTCGATCTTACATAAAACGTAATGAAAATACATCGGAGATACACGATGACATGTTGCTATTTCCAATGACCATAAATACGGCAACAAGGGTTAATCCAGATACAAATTACTAACTACTGATTACAAATTACTAATTACTTACTATTAGATAGTAATTACTTTTTTCTAATTACTATTAATTATAGTTAATTATTTATTATTATATATTAATAGTCAATTATTAATTATTTATTACTAATTAATAACTATTACTTACTAATTACTAATTATTAAAAATGACTTCTAATTACTAGCTATTAATTACTAATTACTAATTACTTATTACTGATTATTATTTATTAATTATTCCCGTGTGGGGTTTTGTCAGTTCCCCTATCGGGCGCTTCCCCAGGGAATGCTCGCAAGATATGGCAGGTACTGGGAAATCAAATACTCGGGGCTGACCAAAAACTGGCAAGGCCTAAGAGTTGCAAAAAAAAAAATAAGTAAGTTCAAAATTATTTTGCAAGAGCCATACAGCTAATATCAAAATGGCACTTATTGATTTCAATTTCACAATGTATACGCTTTACAACCTATAAAGTCACCATATGAGCCAATCTCTGGGATTTGTGCTATTTGGTATAATAGAGAATAACGTCCTTGTTCCAAACGAAATTCGTCGATTTGTTAATTTTCTAAATTTTTTTGCAAGAGCCATACGGCAACGGCTCATATCAAAATGGTACTAAGTGATTTCAATTTCGTAATATATGCCCTTTACAACCTATATAGTCCTTTATATCTCTGAGATTCGTGATATTTGGTATAATAGAGAATAACGTCCTTGTTCTAAATTTGTTTGAACGCGCCGTACGACTCATATCAATATTTCAAAATGGCGCTTAGTTCGTTGATTTGTTAAAAAGAAAATTGGAAATGAATGTTGACCACTATTTTATTTGAATGACTTTATTTTTGTTAAATACACCAAACAAACAACACAAATATACCATGTACAAAAATTTCACAGTACGCTCGCTTAAATTTTTGTCCCGAAAAAAAAGTGTCCAAAAACCTCACACCCGTGACAAGAAGTCTTTAATTTATTTTTTATGCATTTACTTAGATATACGAGCATATATAAATATCAACGTGCTGTTTCAAATTTACTGTGCGAGGCAAAACCGCGTGGAATTTTAACAATTTTTTAACTGTCGGAATCGAAATAAACGGTATCGAGTAAAATTGTAAAGTGCTTCAAATGGTTCAAATTCTACAATTTGGGGAGAATATTACGGAGAATACCACTCTCGAGGCTATAACAATTCAAAGCGATACAAAGTGATCACTAGTGAAGTTGACGACAAGGACAAAGATTTTCCGACGTTCGAAAATCTGTTGTCATATCTGAGCAAGCGACACCCTAAAGATTTGCGGCTCAACCAATAAAAGAATGATAACCAGACTAAGTGCAAAATCGTTGGTTTCAACTTAGCAAAATCAAACATTTTATTGTGCAGTTTGCGGGCACACCCTATTTTCAACTATCCTGAATTCAAAAAATGAATGGGAGACAAGATCAAAATTTGTCTCTGAAAATAATTTATGTGCCAACAATTTGAAGATGACTCATCACACATTAATCGATTAAGGGTAATAGAAAATGCATCGCTCCAACCTACAGTGGATCAATCACCAGAAGACTGACCATCTCATGCAAGCTACGCAGGACCGTCAAAGCCAGCACCTCGTTCCACTACTGAAGAAACACTAAAGTCAAATAACCAGATTAATACAGTACTAAACACACACTACTCGTCTGTAAGCATGTTACTACCGACAGCAGCTATTTACATTCGATCATGTACCGGCGAACTCCAGCAATATCAAGCATTAAAAGATTCAGTCTCACAAACATCGTTTGTTACCGAATGTTGCGCTCAAAGCCTAGGCCTAAAGCGAAACCAATCTTCCGTATCCATTTATGCTCTTGCATCAGCAGTGGCTGGAAAAATAAGAGGATGAATTGATATGACCATACATTCCACGAACAGGTTGAAATTATCAAGTAACAGTCAAGGCTCATATCATCAACAATATCACAACTTTAGTAGCCTTAATCTATCAGCGTCTGCTTGCAATGGAAAGAAGATTTTCAAGAGCACCGTATTTTTTCACAGAATATCAAACATTTCTGAACGAGTACATTGCACTAGGACACATGAGTTATGTACTACCTGAAAAGACTCCAATGCAAGATAAGACAAAATATTATTTACCGAATCACGCTGTCGTCAAGCCCAGTAGTAAAACCAAAAATTAAGAGTCGTCATTGACGCTTCTTGCGAAACTAGCACGGGACTGTCTCTTAATGATGTTCTTCAAGTTGGCCAAAATCTACAGAGTGACCTGACTACAGTAATTTTCAAATTTCGAAAACGCGCAATTGCATTAATAACTGGCTTAGAGAAAATTTACAGGCAAATTCTGCTAAACGTCAATTATGCAAATTTCCAGGGGCAGAACAGGGGCCGACTTATAAACTAAATACGGTGACTTACGGTAACACACGTGCACCCTATTTAGCAGTAAAAACGTTGAAGAAAGCAACCGAAATTACTGCTTTTCTCTACCCAAATGTTATTAATAACGATTTTTATACAGACAATTTGCTGACCAGGTGTGATAACGTTCAAAATCGGTGCTACTTAAGGAACAACTAGAGGGAAGTGGAAATCTAATTCGCAAGAGTTTCTAAATTCGTTTTCCCAGCATGAGGTACAAAGACGATTTATCTTCAATTGATTTGAGCTATAAGGAATACGAAATTAGATACGATTTCTTTCAAGGTACAGGAAAATATAGAGCAAGCTAATTGCCAAACTAGGCTTGGTTACATCTGCAATAATTTCATTTAAAATGTTACTGCAGAAGTTATGGCTACTTAAGTTGGAATGGGACGCTAACTTACCAATCAGTATCACCAAAGTATGGCAAGAACTTCATATATCATTATGAGAATTGGAAACAATTCAAATTCCTCTGCGCTTAACGGCACAACACACTGTTAACTACATTCATTTTCTGACGACTCCGAAACTGCATATGTTGCGTTGTATCTTTTCGCCTGGACATATACAATGATAGTGCTCCACTGACTGTCTGATCTTCATCGGCGATGGAAAAATTTTATTGACAATAAGACTGCAACAGTTCAAGAAGAACTTCCTCGAAACAGCAACATGTTGACTCTGCATAATCCGGCATATGCAATAATCATGGGAGTGAAACCGAGAGCGTTATCAAAATTCCAAATTTGGTAGAAGAAACAACCTTGGCTGAATGAGCACGAAAATAGCTGGCCAAAATCAAAATCAACAGTTGCCGATGTGCATGACGCCTTTTTTGAGGAACGGTCCAAATATATCAATGTTTTGACAGCGGCGACTACGGAAGAAGGTGTAGTTATGAACGTACTAGAAAAGATGTGATCTTCCTAGAAAATTCGTAAGGTAATGGCCTATATTTAACGATTGGGGAGATCAGCACTTCAGAATATTGTGGTCCTCGCTAGATCCTTTATTGATTCGAATGGGTTACTAAGAGCAGGTGAACGGCTCAGGAAATGTTTACTACCGTATTCGACTTTGCATCCAGTAATACTTCCAAACAACCACAAAAGTTTTTTAAAAAAATAGTTCGAGATGTTCGTTAAGCATCACAAGAAGCAAGTATTGGATGATAGGGACACGATACATAATTAAACACTTTATAAAGGCCTGCACCATATGCATTCATCATCGCTACTATATAAACGAGCAAAAATGGTCAGGGGCATGTTGCAACTACACACAGTCGATAATTTCTAACGACTCTCCGGCAGAAAAGGCTGGCGTGTCAGTTTTCGTATGTTTAGCTCAAAAGACAGTTCACTTTCAAGTGGTTATCAGTCTTGATCAAGAATCATTCTTGGCAGGACTCAGGCATTTCATTGCACGACGTGGAAATCGTGTAAAAATTTCGTTTGACAACGGATCAAACTTGTTAATAATTTATAAGATGGGACTGTGATCACTGAATTACAGACAGATAATTATATCTAATGATAACTACACTTTATTTGTCTTATATTTATATCTGCATAATAAATATAACACATGTTATCTTAATGACATATTACGACAGACTACACTTCATTTCACTTCTCTTCTTCTCTTTACAAATTGACATTATAAAATATAGCCTACATTACAACATTATATTGATTGATGAATATGAATACAAATCATATTTCCAACACTCCTCCTTAATTTGCATTCAGATTCTAGTACAATCAATTTACATAATTAACTAATTGACATTTATATCTAAATAATTGAAATTTTGCTTTAGCAAGACCTTTTGTAAACATGTCTGCTAACATTTCTTCAGTTGGACAAAATTCGATTTTTATGAGATTTTTGTCCACGTATTCCGATGTGCTTTGAACGGTTGCTAAACTTTTCGTTAATTATCATCTTGATCATGCTTTGGTTGTCCTCGAATATTTTTGTTGATTGATCTCCTTCCCATTTGAGAAAATATAAAATACGTTGAATCCAAATCGCTTCCTTGCAACACTCGGACAGTCCGATGAACTCAGCTTCAGTTGATGATAAGGCCACATAACCCTACCTTTTACAAGACCAGCTGATTGCACCATTTAATAAAAATATGTAACCAGAATTGGACTTTCTGGTTTGGCGGTCTTCTGCCCAATTCGCATCAGGGTACCCAATGAGTTCCTCACTCATTTCCGAATCCCCTAATTTCAAACGAAGTTTCGAAGTTCCTTTGAGGTAGCGAATACATTTCTTCACTTCATTCCAATCGGATTGCGTCGGGTTAGCTACTTTCTGCGATAATATTGCTACTCCAGCCGCAATATCAGGTCGCGTATTCGTCGATAAGTATAATAAGCATCCAATTGCTGCAAGATACTTTTCATTGCTCGGTAATTTCTCCTCATCGGTCTCTTTGTGATACGATGGACTAAATGGAATTCAGTCGGTTTGGAGTTCTCCAAATTAAATCTAGCAGCAACGTTCAAAATGTATTTTTCCTGGTCAAGCAAATAACATTTTTCATCTTTTGTGATTCTCATACCCAAATAATTTGAAATCAAACCAAGATTATCAACTTCAAAATTTAAACGCAACGTCGTAAATTACCAATATAGTATATTAATACGAATAGGAAACCATCTTTCCCATGGTATGTGTATAAGCGCATCATCAGCACGACGCTGATTTCTTCGATCAAACGTTTTCGACGTATACCATTATTTGGACGATTAGATTGACTTGGTAACTCTAACAAAGAATTGCTGACAGAAGCATCATTTTCTATGCTTTCTTCGGCATTCGTATCATTATTTAGCATGTCATTTGACTGATTGGTGTCATCAATAGTTCCACAATCGTCGGAATCAATGTGAATATAAGATTCTGTTCTGGTGTTCACAGCAATATCCCCGCGATTATTGTCAACATGCTTTGCCGGTAGGTTGCACTTTGACAAAATATCATGATCATCTATAAATTAATTTTACGTTTCGGGAAATTACGATCTTCTGTTTTGCTGGCACGAAGCATCTGTATGCTTTCGATTCGAAATCAAAGCCCAGAAAAATTGCCTCTTCTGCTTTCAAATCCAATTTCTGACGCTGTGCATCGTACGAATCATTTTGCGCCAAATCGTTTCGAATTTCCATAAAATGATTTTCTACCTTACCAAATTTCAAATGGAGTTCGACTTACTGCCTTCCATGGCAATGAATTTTGTAAACAATTCGCCATCACTATCGCTTCACCCCAATAGCGATATTCCAACTTAGCATCCAGCAGCATGCAACGGGCCATTTTCATTAATGTACGATTTTTGCGTTCTGCAACACCGTTCTGTTGAGGAGAATATGGCGCCGTACGATGAATTTTGACTCCGTTCATATTCAAGTATTGCACGAATTCCTTGCCAATATACTCTCCGCCACGATCTGTTCGAATACATTTAATTTTCGTTCCAAATTTATTTTGGACTAGCTGGTGGAATTCTTTAAATCGCTGAAATGTTCCAGGTTTCTCTTTTAACAAATACACGGACGTATATCTTGAGAAATCATCAATGAACATTAAAACATATCGTTTACCTCTGAATGTGGTTGTTTGCATTGGTCCACATCACTGTGAATCAGATCCAATACTCTCGATAAACAATTTTTAGACCCTTTTGGGAATGACATTCGAGTTAGCTTTCCCTTGATAAGGACGTCACATTCTGCCGCATGAATACAATTCGATTTGCAGCCTGCCAACTTCATCCCATCTACACGACCTTCTTTCGGAATATTTTTCACTGCGTCGATGCTGCGGACCAAATTAATATTATTATTTACTACACGCATCCGATACAAATTATTAGCAATCTCCGCGATAGCAATCTGATACTTGTTGTTAGGTGACCAAATCTCACAGGAATCCCCGTTGAATATCACACTTAGCCCTTTTTCGGTCAATCGATTCACAGAAATTAAATTTCTGCCAATTTCGGGAATATACAAAACATCCTCAATTTTTAAATTATTGGGGATTCCATCTTTGTTCATAAAATGCACAACTACGCTGCCCTTCCAGCATCTTTTCGTTGTCTATGTTCCTCTGTAATTTTTGCAGTACCAATTCTGGCGTCAATTTTCTTTCAGTTTAAAACTAAAAAAATCTGTTATTTTGACGTTTTGAGCCCTCTGGTGGTCAAACTGCCGCTCATACTGTTAAAGTTACCCGAAAGTTACCAGCCAAAAGTGAAAAGTCGATACGGCAGATTGTATTAGTCCGGCCGAAAATAAAAAATGAAGTCATTATCAATCGGACGATGTTAAAGTCAGCCGAAAGTTGCAGATGTATTCTATTGATGTGACTTATCGATCTCTATCGCAGGAAAAAAATTCAGTTCAAGTTTCTCGTGGGAAATTTCGAAAAAATTGGTTTTCCAAAAATTATTTGAAAATTTGTATAAAGCCAGCATCTAGATTGTTATGCCTAGAGATGTATTTTATTGATCTGACTTGTCAACAGCTATCGCAGGAAAAAAATTCAGTTCATGTATCCCACGGGAAACTAGAACTGATTATTTTCCTGCGATAGCTATTGACAAGTCACATCAATGCAATACATCTCAAGACATAGCACTCTAGATGCTGATTTTATACAAATTTTCAAATGATTTTTGGAAAATCAAATTTCCGAGATTTCCCACGGGCAACTTGAACTGAATTTTTTTCCTGCGATAGCTATTGACAAATCACATCAATGCAATCCATCTCCAGATATAACACTCTAGAGGCTGATTTTATACAAATTTTCTAATAATTTTTGGAAAATCAAATTTTCCTAGATTTCCCACGGGAAACTTGAACTGAAATTTTTTCTGCGATACCTATTGACAAGTCATATTAATGCAATCCATCTCCAGATATAACACTCTAGAAGCTGATTTTATACAAATTTTCAAATGATTTTTGGAAAATTGAATTTTCCGAGATTTCCCACGGGAAAATTGAACTGAATTTTTTTCCTGCGATAGCTATTGACAAATCACATCAGTGCAATCCATCTCCAGACATAACACCCTAGAGGCTCATTTTATAAAAATTTTCAAATGATTTTTGGAAAATTGAATTTCCGAGATTTCCCACGGGAAAATTGAACTGAATTGTTGACAGTGCATGTTAATCCAGCAAATACTGTGCTTAGGTTGTAAGGCTAAGCGTTTGCTTGATTAACGAATTTGTCTAATTAAATTACCGCTGGTGGGGTTTAATTAAACGGAGAATTAGAAACTACACGTTTGGTGATTAAGTTTATTCTGGTTTATTATTAATTAATTTCGAGTTTATATACAAATTCATAAAATGCTTAATAATTAGTTTTTATAATGTTGTTTATATGCTATAATGTATGATATTCATGTAATTAGAATCATTTGAATACAGATGTTGTTGTTGTACTCGACAGGAAGTAATATTATATGCATACGGATAGGAAGTAATATTATATGCATACGAAGAAAAGTAAATTTGTGACACATGTTAATTTACTTGAATTGTAAACTAAGCATAATGTTATAATCTTTAATGTATGTTTAAAGAAAATACGTAATTCCATGTTCACAGATGAAGTGAACATACTCCCGGGCTACATTAAGCCTTTTATCTGGTTGTTTGTAATGCGGTATGTGTCGCGCATAATTCTTTAGATGTCCGCTATGTATTTTACAGAATATGGCGCTGCTACAAGTTGTTGGTATTAAACATGAGGGAGTGGTTCCAGAGGTTGAGCCGGGTGTTGATGTGCTAGCAAATTCATTCTTCTGAATATACAGCAAGCGATGATAAAGAGAGCCGCTGGTATTAGAGTACTAGATAAATTGCTGCATAGTGATGGTAATCGTGTATGTTAACCTTTGCTTCTGATGTCATTAGTGACCTCTTTTGGTCTTGAATGACGGCCTCAATTGCCTCGATTCCTGGAAATTTCGAAGTTGATGTGTGGTTTATGATGTCTGTAACATTTATCATCTCGCTCAGGTTGAATGACGGCAAAAAGGAAAATTTGTACTTGCTGCTGAATGTTTTGTATCCTGACACTGTAAATGTATCACCTTTGAGGATGCAGTTTGCATGCAGCTCCAGGATTCCCTCACCATGAATGGATGTGGTTGTGGTTTCAAATGTGCCATCAATTTCATGTTCGCAAATGACATTGCAAGTTGTTATTGAGCTAGTTACAAAGATCCATGCGTTGTATCTGTGTAGAGGAATCCAAATAGTGGTGATTGCTCTTTGAAGTATCTGGCAGCTTGTTGGTATTTCGCCATCCTGTTTGAGTAACTGCATTTCACATATGCTTTCATTGGAGCTGTAGTCATACAGCGGCTGACGTGTGTTGCAGAGATATTCTCCATTTAGATGAGTGCAAGCGTTGAATTCATGAGTAGAGAGTGGCATGTATTTATCCTGATGACTTGTTACCATCAAATAACTTGAGGACGGCTGAATATACACATACTTTCTTTGATGTAGCGTGGGCACCGGTATTATGTTATATAAGGTGTATCGGGTTGTCTGTACCAACGGGATTTTAACCTCGAAGATTATGATTTCCTGAATTTTTATGGTTTTGACCGTGGTGATTTTATATATATGAGCTATATCTCTATTACGAAATGGTATGTCTTGGCTTGGTTTGAGATTATCGACTATCTGTCTGGTTTGCTCCTGAAGTTGGTGTGGTGTTAATATGAGTGGACTAAGTTTGCCTTGGTGTACTTCCGTTATGGTATCGATTACTGCTGATTAGAATGTGTGGAGTTTCATCATTTCCAACATTGTGTGAAGAGCAATGTCAGTGAATTCTTCATGAAATATGAGGTCTGTTATTATTTGTATAAGAGCTTCGAATCTTTGATTTGTTTCTTCGTGGTCGCGCTTGATGATGTTCACTGTCGTTTCTATTATAGATATCTGTTGCTGTAAAAGTTTCTGGTGATGTTGTTGGTTTAGATTAAGCTTTGCTATGCTTTCTTTGTAGGAATTTCCGGCACGTTGATCAAGTACGCCAAATAGCTCATTGGCGATGGTACCAACGAAGTCAAACGGTGATCTTTTTTGACGGGCTCTTTCATTTCTTCCCAACATATTCAGTATTTCGTTTTGCTCTTCTAAGTCGATGTAGAGGTTCCGCATTTGGGATGAAATTAATCCACAGTGTATCATATGTGTATATGTAGACTTGGAGTGTGTTGTATTTTTGCATAATTCATTTAGCTGCCGAGTGGATTTTTCCAAATGGTTGAGCTCGGTCCAATATACTGTTAGATTGAAGTATGTTATTAGTTTCCATTCTCCATTGATTAAACTGCTTTGACCAATTTTGTCAAAGTAGATGCCCGGATGAGACGAGAACTTGGATATGTTGTAACTGGATGTTGTTTCTGATACCACCATTCCTAATATAAAGAATATTGACAGCGTGTACAGCAGGAGATTTGATTTTGTGCTTGCTCTGGTTACTCGTCTCTGTGGTGGGTTTTGTGTTTCCTTCTGGTTTGAAACATCTGTGACCATACCGTGTTGATCTGTTGCTTGTGGCTCGTCTACTGGTAGAACGGATACTTTGGTAATTGCTCTTTTATAGAGAGCATTTCCCGGGCCACGTATTGAAACTACGCTAACTAATCCGTCTGGTCCCGGGTGTGTTTCAACAATTCTACCTCTTACCCATTTTGTGGGAGGTAGATTGTCTTCAATTAAGAGCACAAGATTGCCCACTTGTATTTGTGGCCTTGATTGTAGCCATTTTGGTCGTTGTTGTAGTCTTCGCAAATATTCGTTACTCCACTTTTTTCCAAAAATCTTGTTTCAGTTTTTGTAGCATCTGCCATCTTGACAAGCGATGTATGTTTGAATCTGCTAGATTTTCTTCTGGCACTGCAGTTAGTGATGAGCCGATTAAAAAATGGCCAGGTGTTAGAACTTCAAGGTCTGCTATATCACTGGACATTGGACATATTGGCCTTGAATTTAGAATGGCCTCTATTTGATTTAACAGTGTTGTTAATTCTTCATAGGTGAGCGTTGCATTTCCCATGATCTTTTTTAGGTGGGTCTTCACTGATTTGACACCAGCTTCCCATAGCCCACCAAAATGGGATGATGCAGGTGGTTGAAAATGCCAAGTTATGCCCTCTGTTGCTAATTGTTGAGCGACAATATCGCTGAAGTTAGCTGTTTTTTGTATCCTTTTTAGCTGATTATTAGCTTCAACAAAATTCGTACCGTTGTCACTATATATGTGAGTACATAATCCACGCCTGGATGTAAACCTTTTAAGGGCCGCAATAAATGCTTCTGTGGTGAGATCCGTTACTGTTTCTACATGTATTGCTTTGGTTGATAAGCAAATGAAGATTGCAATGTATGCCTTGTAAGTTTTACCTCCTCTGCCTTTGGTTGTTTTTATTTCCACGGGACCTGCATAATCCACTCCGGTATGCGTAAATGGTCTTGTTGGCTGAACTCGTGCGTATGGTAGGTTTCCCATTAACTGGTTACTTCCTGGCTTGATTTTGAATCTGTGGCATACAATGCATTTTGAAATTACTGATTTAGTTGTCGTTCTGCCTCTTATAATCCAATACTTTTTCCGGATGAAGGAGAGGGTGAGTTCGATCCCACCATGCATCATTTTCAAATGTGCATGATTGATTAAGCTTTTACTAAATTGGTGGTGGGCAGGAAGAATGGCTGGATGTTTCTCTTCGTAGCTTAAAAATGATTTTTGCAGCCTGCCCCCTACTCGTAGAACTCCCTCTGGATCCAGAAATGGATTTAATGACAATAACTTGCTTTTCTTATCTATTGGATTGTTTTTCATTAGCTGAGTTATTTCCGCGTTGTAATAATTTCGTTGTGTATGCTTCACGATAATCTTCTCAGCCTCATTTAGATCATATTTGTTGACCTTGATTTTTCTACACCTTTTTATAAAATTTATTACAGTTCTAACAATCCGTTTTAGTTTAGTGAAACTGGATATTTTATTTATTAAGTGAACTATCCTGTCATCATCCTCTGTGATGGTAGTGAAGTTGATATTTTTTAGTTCTGTTGGTTGTTGTTTTTCTGGTTCAAGACAGTTTTGTATGTTTGGCGGGTATTCGTGCTTGATTTTGAGCCAATGTGGTCCTGACCACCAGAGCTTATGATTTATCAGTTCATCAACCGTTATTCCGCGGCTCGCGCAATCAGCTGGGTTGTCGCCTGATTTGATGTGGCGCCATTGATGTGGTTCGGTAAAATTCCTAATCTCCGATACTCTGTTGGCAACATAAGTTTTATATTTCTGAATATCTCCTTGTATCCATGACAGCACTATGGTTGAATCGGTCCATGCGATAGTTGTTGCTTGCTGTATTTCTAATGCTTGTTTTACTTCATTAAGAAGTTTAGCCAATAAGAGAGTGCCATTTAGTTCCAGCCTTGGTAATGTTACTTTTGATTTCGTTGGCGCGACTCTTGTTTTGGCTGCTATAAGGTTGATGCTCACTTCACTTTCTTTATTGATTACTTTTAGGTAGACGCAGGCGCCATAGGCTTGTTCTGAAGCATCGCTGAAGCCGTGAACCTCAATCTGTGATTCAGGTGTGTAATTTATCCATCTTGGAACTTTTATGTCACTGAGAAGCTGTAGTTTGTCTTTAAAGTTTAACCATTGTTGACCTATGGCTTCAGGAACCGGTTCATCCCATGTGAGACCCATGAGCCACATTTTTTGTAACATTATCTTTGGTGTTATTATTACTGGTGCTAGCCATCCTAATGGATCAAATAGCTTAGCAGTCGTGGAGAGAATAATTCGCTTCGTCAACTTGCCACTTGGAATTGGTACGTTTATTTTAAACTCAAATACATCCGCTTTAGGTTTCCAAATAAGACCAAGGGCTTTTATGCTTTGATCGATTTCAATTTTATGTGATTCTGTTAGTTCTCTGTCGGCTACGTTGATTAAGAGCTGTGTTTGGTTGCTTGCCCATTTTCTTAAATTAAAGCCTCCTTTTTGAAGTAGTTCCGTTAGTTGGATTTGAATGGCTGATGCTTCTTTGATTGTGTCGCAGCCTGTCATGAGATCATCGACGTAGAAATCTTTTTGTAACACCTTGCATGCCGTAGGAAAGTTCTTTCTTTCGTCTTCTGCGAGCTGGTTTAAAGTTTTTACTGCAAGATAAGTGGCAGCTGCTGTTCCGTATGTTACTGTGTTAAGTTGGTACTCTTGAATCTTTTCTGAAGACGAGTTTCGCCACAGAATTCGTTGAAACTTTCTATCTTCCTTGTTTATCCAAATCTGCCGAAACATTTTCTCTATGTCGGCCGTGAAGACATATTTGTGCTTTCGCTATCTCATTACGATATGCCACAGGTCATGTTGTATTTTGGGACCAACATGCATTACATCATTTAATGACCGGCCGTTGGTTGTTTTGGCGGACGCGTCAAAAACTACTCTTAACTTTGTTGTAGTACTTGATGGCTTGAGGACCGCATGATGAGGCATGTAATATTTTCCTTCGTTCAACTCTGTTGGTTGAATTTTCTTCATATGTCCGAGATATTCATATTCTTGTATGAATTCTTTGTATTGTGTGGCTAATTCGTTGTTCTTCATGAGTTGCCTTTCTAGTTGGAGAAATCTTGCTGTTGCCATCGTTTTGGAATCTCCTAGGTCTGCCTGTTGTTGGAACGGAATTTTAAGAGTGTATCTACCGTCTGATTCTCTTTTGTGGGAGTTTCGAAAATGTTGTTCACATTCTTCTTCATCAGTAGTATGTTTTCTCGGCGGATGTAGTTCCTCTATTTCCCAAAATTTCTTGAGGGTTTTCTCAATTTCATCAGTTGTATTTTCCTTTGTTGTGATTGCTACGGTTTTGGTTAACGGCTCGTCTATTGAGTGTGAATTGTTAGATCTTCCTAATATTATCCACCCAAACCTTGTACGTTGAGCAATTGGTTGTTGATTGTTTATTTTTATTATATCCGGTAATACTATATCGGCATAGTAATCTGCACCAATAAGTAAGTCTATCGGTGCTGACGTGTGGAAGTTAGGATCGGCCAACTGAGGTAGATTTTTCCAAGTCTGGCTTGTTATTGTTCTCCGTGGTTGATTGTCTGTAATTTTAATCACTACGTAAGCTTCTATTTCCAGGTTATACCTCGATTGAAATTGAGGCATAATTGATAGTTTAGCAGCCTTTTTGATTATTTCTTTGTTGTTTGCGCAAATGCCAGTGACGTGCAACTCTGTGCTACACGTTTTTGTTTGTAGTCTGTTTACTGCGTTTGAAGTGATGAACGTGGCTTGTGAGCAAGGATCTATAATGGCACGTAAATGACAGTCTTGCCCATTCATAGTTGTTGCCCTTACTAGTGCGGTTGGTAAGAGAATGTACGCGTCATTTGTACTAGCGTGTAATGTAGTATTACTGTTGTTTGCTGATCCGGGTTTGGTTGTTATTGATCCAATCATCTTATTGTGTAGTAGCTGGTGATGTCGTCCTTTGCATTGTTGACATGATGTATTAGCCTTACATTCGGCTAACGCGTGGTCGCTTTTAAGACACCTTCTACATAGTTGCAATAATGATACCAGCTGATTTTTGTCAAGAATGTTCATTGCTTTAAATTTAGAACAATCTGCAAGATGATGGCTTTGGTTGCAGTTGTCAATAGAGATGTTTTTGTAGTAGTTGCTGGTTTACGAAAGCTTGAAGATTTTTCTCGATAAACTGCTTCTAATGACGTAAAACGCGATTCAAGGAACTTCTTGAAATTTTCAAGAGTTTGAATTTCTCTTGGATTCTCTAGTGACATCTCGTATGCTCTCAGGGATTCGTGATCCAGTTTTTTGGCCAATACGTATATCACTATTTGATTCCAAGAATCAGTGTTGATTCCTAGGTGCTTGATTGCATGTAAACATTCTCTGGTCGTGTCGTATAATCCTCTTATGGCTGGTGCGGATTCGGTATTTATTGTTGGTTGTGCCATCAAGGTATGAATGTATTTGTTTACGTTCATCCTGCGATTATCGTATCTTGTTTTGATTATGTCCCATGCGGGTTCATAGTTTTCTCCCACGGATTGTAGGTGATTTATCAGCCTGGCTGCTTGATCTCCAATGTAGGTCTTTAGATAATTAATCTTGTGTGTGTTGTTAAGTGCTTGATTGTTGTGCACTAGTTGTTCAAAGACATCATGAAATGCCATCCATTTCATGTATTCTCCATTAAAGTGGGGTATTTGTATTTCGGGAAGCTTAATTTCTGCCGGTCGATTACTGCCGGCTTTATATTGTTTGTTCTTCATGATCACCTCTACTACTATTTCGTCATACGCTTTTCATATTGTGTCGTAGTATTCATCTATGAAGTATTTTGTTGTTGTTTCATCATCCTCAGTCGCCTCCAGGCATATGTTGTCGTGAAGATCTGATACTTGATTCATCATTCTCTCCATGTGAGTTAGTGATAAATTCAATGATGCTTCAGCTTCTCCTTGTTCCAATTTATTTTTTGTGGACCTTATCTCTTTGTATAAGCTCCTCATTTTGATGTCTTGTTGTTTTAATTGTTGTTTGAATTTTGGCGATTGTCTGAATTCAAGGTTTGACTCAATTTTTGGCGTCTCGTGTAATGGACTATGCCTGAATTCGCTTGTTGATGTCTCTGGGTCAGTGTTGTTGATCTCTATAGCTGGGGTGATGCTGAGTTCTTTGAAATTGATTGCTGCATCTGCTGTTGGAACTGGTGTGGATGGCAGCCCCGGATCGTTTAGGCGTTGTCGCATTTCCTCCATAATTTTTTGGTAATTATCTGTCACATTTTGCCTATCCTTATAGTACTGATCTGTTGACTTCAGTGGTGGTTGGAGTTCTCTGATTAAATTGTCGTCATCGATGTACTCTTTGTATATCTTCTTCAAAGCTGCTATTTTTTTCTCCAGATATGTCTTCGTTTTTCGTATTGCTCCATCTTTTTTATAGTTTGTGATGAGCTGCTCTATTTCTTCTGTCTTTTGCTTTTGTTTCTGCAATAGCTGTTCCATGCCTATAGTTGTAATTGACTAAGTTGCGGCTAGTTAGTGGAACAACGGGTGTCTGCTTCACGGTGCAGTTGTTTGGATATCCGCCGGTTGTTGATTGACGTATTTGATAAATATCCCGTCGGTTGTGTATGTATGTGGACTGTATGTGGACTGTAGTGCATCTCCAAATATAACACTCTAGAGGCTGATTTTATATAAATTTTCAAATAATTTTTGGCCGAGATTTCCCACTGGAAATTTGAACTGAATTTTTTTCCTGCGATAGCTATTGACAAATCACATCAATGCAATCCATCTCCAGACATAACACTCTAGAGGCTGATTTTATATAAATTTTCTAATAATTTTTGGAAAATCGAATTTCCGAGATTTCCCATGGGAAACTTGAACTGAAATTTTTTCTGCGATACCTATTGACAAGTCATATTAATGCAATCCATCTCCAGATATAACACTCTAGAAGCTGATTTTATACAAATTTTGAAATGATTTCTGGAAAATCGAATTTTCCTAGATTTCCCATGGGAAAATTGAACTGAATTATTTCCTGCGATAGCTATTGACAAATCACATCAGTGCAATCCATCTCAAGACATAACAACCTAGAGGCTGATTTTATACAAAATTTCAAATGGTTTTTGGAAAATTGAATTTTCCGAGATTTCCCACGGGAAAATTGAACTGAATTTTTTTCCTGCGATAGCTATTGACAAATCACATCAGTGCAATCCATCTCCAGACATAACACCATAGAGGCTCATTTTATAAAAATTTTCAAATGATTTTTAGAAAATTGAATTTTCCGAGATTTCCCACGGGAAAATTGAACTGAATTTTTGACAGTGCATCTCCAGATATAACACTCTAGAGGCTGATTTTATATAAATTTTCAAATAATTTTTGGCCGAGATTTCCCACTGGAAATTTGAACTGAATTTTTTTCCTGCGATAGCTATTGACAAATCACATCAGTGCAATCCATCTCAAGACATAACAACCTAGAGGCTGATTTTATACAAAATTTCTAATAATTTTTGGAAAATCGAATTTTCCGAGATTTCTCACGGGAAGAATGAACTGAATATTTTTCCTGCGATAGCTATTGATAAGTCACAACAATGCAATCCATCTCCAGATATAACACTCTAGAAGCTGATTTTATACAAATTTTGAAATGATTTCTGGAAAATCGAATTTTCCTAGATTTCCCATGGGAAAATTGAACTGAATTTTTTTCCTGCGATAGCTATTGACAAATCACATCAGTGCAATCCATCTCCAGACATAACACCATAGAGGCTCATTTTATAAAAATTTTCAAATGATTTTTGGAAAATTGAATTTTCCGAGATTTACCATGGGAAAATTGAATTGAATTTTTGACAGTGCATCTCCAGATATAACACCCTAGAGGCTGATTTTATACAAATTTTCAAATAATTTTTGGCCGAGATTTCCCACGGGAAAATTGAACTGAATTTTTTTCCTGCGATAGCTATTGACAAATCACATCAGTGCAATCCATCTCCAGACATAACACCATAGAGGCTCATTTTATAAAAATTTTCAAATAATTTTTGGAAAATTGAATTTTCCGAGATTTCCCACGGGAAAATTGAACTGAATTTTTGACAGTGCATCTCCAGATATAACACTCTAGAGGCTGATTTTATACAAATTTTCAAATAATTTTTGGAAAATCGAATTTTCCGAGATTTCTCACGGGAAACATGAACTGAATATTTTTCCTGCGATAGCTATTGACAAATCACATCAATGCAATCCATCTCCAGACATAACACTCTAGAGGCTGATTTTATATTAATTTTCTAATAGTTTTTGGAAAATCGAATTTTCCGAGATTTCCCTCGGGAAACTTGAACTGAAATTTTTTCTGCGATACCTATTGACAAGTCACATCAATGCAATCCATCTCCAGATATAACATTCTAGAAGCTGATTTTATACAAATTTTGAAATGATTTCTGGAAAATCGAATTTTCCTAGATTTCCCATGGGAAAATTGCACTGAAATATTTCCTGCGATAGCTATTGACAAATCACATCAGTGCAATCAATCTCAAGAGATAACAACCTAGAGGCTGATTTTATACAAATTTTCAAATGATTTTTGGAAAATTGAATTTTCCGAGATTTCCCACGGGAAAATTGAACTGAATTTTTTTCCTGCGATAGCTATTGACAAATCACATCAGTGCAATCCATCTCCAGACATAACACCCTAAAGGCTCATTTTATAAAAATTTTCAAATGATTTTTGGAAAATTGAATTTTCCGAGATTTCCCACGGGAAAATTGAACTGAATTTTTGACAGTCCATCTCCAGATATAACACTCTAGAGGCTGATTTTATATAAATTTTCTAATAATTTTGGGAAAATCAAATTTCCGAGATTTCCCACGGGCAACTTGAACTGAATTTTTTCCTGCGATAGCTATTGACAAATCACATCAATGCAATCCATCTCCAGATATAACACTCTAGAGGCTGATTTTATACAAATTTTCAAATAATTTTTGGAAAATCGAATTTTCCGAGATTTCTCACGGGAAACATGAACTGAATATTTTTCCTGCGATAGCTATTGACAAATAACATCAATGCAATCCATCTCCAGACATAACACTCTAGAGGCTGATTTGATATAAATTTTCTAATAATTTTTGGAAAATCGAATTTTCCGAGATTTCCCACGGGAAACTTGAACTGAATTTTTTTCCTGCGATGGCTATTGACAAATCACATCAATGCAATCCATCTCCAGATATAACACTCTAGAGGCTGATTTTATATAAATTTTCTAATAATTTTTGGAAAATCGAATTTTCCGAGATTTCCCACGGGAAACTTGAACTGAAATTTTTTCTGCAATACCTATTGACAAGTCAAATCAATGCAATCTATCTCCAGACATAACACCCTAGAGGCTGATTTTATACAAATTTTCAAATGATTTTTGGAAAATTGAATTTTCCGAGATTTCCAACGGGAAAATTGAACTGAATTATTTCCTGCGATAGCGATTGACAAATCACATAAAAACGATTCAACTTCAGATATACACTCTGTAGGCTTATTCCAATTTTGTGGATTCTTCTGTTCTTCCGATATTTTCGTCCTATTTACTCTCGGCTGAACCACCAAATTATTTATTTTCGACTGGAATATTAATAACATAATCTGCATTATCGACTTTTTACTTTTGGCTGGAAACTTTTGGCTTAGCTTAACACGTTTTTTCTTTGAAGCACTCTGGTGGGTAAACTGGAGCTAGCACCAACTGGGTTTTACACTTTTCTGAAATGCTGCTGTTGTACCTATCCAACGCTTTTTTGGCTATATTAAGATTTTGCTAACTGTGCCTTCAAACGGCAAAAATTTATAATTAAGTTTATGTAAATAAACAATTTATGATAACGGTATGTTATAAAATTAAATTACATATTAATTTATGCTGAGCCCTAATGGCCGTTATTTTCAATGAGGAACACGAAAAAATAAAAAAATTAAAATTTAAGAGCTGAGAGTTTGGACGTAGTAAGTATTATAGTAAAAAGACCTTTTTTATTTTCTCTATTTTAGTTGAATCCACAACACTGCATCCCAACACTGGACGATCACGAATTGGTGTTATGGGAGAGTCGAGTTATTTTAACCTATTTAACTGCAGCATACGCCAAAGATGACAGTCTATATCCAAAAGATTTTCGAATACGTGCCATGGTCGATCAACGGCTACAATTCGATTTAGGAACTTTGATGAAACGTACTCTCGATTACTTTGTAAGTTGATCTAATAACCAATCAAACAAAATGAATAATAAAAAAAAAATTTAATTCATTTAGTTTCCAACAATTATAATGGGTGCACCGCTTGAGGAATCAAAAAAAGCAAAACTTGCAGAAGCTCTATATTGGTTTGAGTCAATGATGAAAAATCGTGTTTATGCGGCCGCAACACATTTCACTTTAGCCGATTTAGCGATATGCGTTACTGTATCACAAATTGATGCATTCGGTTTTGATTTGTTACCGTATCCACGCGTTCGCACATGGTATCAACGTTGTGTAACTGATCTTGAACCATTTGGATATGAGGTAAGATTTTGGAGGATGTCTAAAGAAGTAAAATAAATTTTTTCTTTCTAATATCCTTTTCTAATTACCACTGTGACTGATTCATTTGTTTTTTTTTTTTTTTTTTGTGTATCAAACAGGAAATTAATCAATCTGGAGCGGATACATTAGCAGGATTATTTCGTTCAAAGTTACAACAGTAAAATATTTTAAGATTTGTTAAAGTGGATTTGCTTGTAGACTTTTTATTTCTTCTAGAGTTTTTAAATTTTTCTCTTTTCTTTTTCATAAAACATAAAATAGAAAAATGTTTTTTTTTATATACTATGTTGTACAACATGAAAAGGAAATTGCACATTTCAATTGATCTACAATCAAAATCACTGAAATGCAATAAATAATAATAAAAAAATAGAAAAATACAAAACCAAAAATAGCGATTTTCATTTTTCGTGTGTTTCGGTTGATAATTTGTGGTTAGATAAAAATCCATACAAGTAATGTATATATGGTATATAGGAACAAGATAGAATCTATTTTAAAGTTAAACAATTTTGAAATACACAGACAGCACAAAAAAATGAACATTTTTTATTAATTTTAAAAGATCTGAAAGGATTTTTTTGTTTTTTCCTATCTTAACAAATATTTGACCCTTTTAAATTGACTTCCTGTTCCTTTTATCTAAAATAGATTAAATTTTGCCTCGCCCAAATGAATCTATCTATATACATACAATCTATGATGGTATTATGTTGTGTAAATTGCGGCGTGTAATAGGTTTTGTTCTTCCTTAATCAATTATTTTTTTTTTTTTTTTTTAAATTTTATTTATTTATTTTATGTAATTACAATCTAGTCTCCTGGACTAATGAGCTGGCTGGACTATAGCTTCTTTCTATTAGCGTTCCATAGTGTTCGGTAAATTGAAGTAAAGGGTAGTGGATTTTAGATCAGCACAATGCTGTTTAAGCTGACAATTACACGAGCTCAAAAGGTTTGTGTTATAAATTTGCCATGAGCACCTGTTCTCATTCATAAATGAAAACTCATCCACGAAATTTAATTTTATTTCATATTTTTTCTTTATTATAAATATAGCGGGCTATCAGGCTGTAGCAAATTAATCCATTGACTGATTTAGGTAGTGACCCGTTTTTGTTCATTTACACATAGATACATTCGATGTGTGTGTAATCTGATCGACCGGTCAAGAAAACATTTTTCATTTTTTTTTTGGTAAAGTCAGTCGGTACTGGGCAGTGGCAAGGTAAATAGTCGTCGCGGTTGTCGTGTATAATTAGTAGTGTAAGGAAGTCAATCGTGTAGTGTAATTATTGTAAATCATAATAATAAATAAATAAATTCAATTCATCCTAGTCTATAATGAATGATTAAATAATAAATTATTATGATAAAATAAAATTGGTTTTGAGAATAAAATTTAGTGCGTTATTTATTATTATACATATTTGTCTAGTATATAGTATTAAATAATAATACAGAAAGTGTTTGGCCCGTTACAAAATAAATAACCAAACAGCGTCTTCCTCCATCGGTTTACCCTATTTTTTGTTTGATCGCTAGCTTTGCAACAGGTCAGGTGTATGTCCCTGACTCCATTCTAATCGAGGCTCGACAAATCAATGAAATTCCATCTCAAACGGATCATAGGCGAAACAACACTCTTTTTCGAAGAGCTATGTACCGTGACTACCCAAATAGAAGCATGTCTCAATTCTCGCCCCCTAACACCGCTGACAAGTGATCCTGCAGATCTGTCAGCACTAACGCCGGGGCACTTCTTGATAGGAGATTCTCTCAAGGCGCTACCAGCCGCAGAAATTGACCGCATATCGTTAAGAACGAGATGGCATGTAGTCGAGAGAATGGTTCAGGACTTTTGGAAACGGTGGTCCTCCGAATACCTTCACCAACTACAACAACGAACTAAATGGAAGAGCAGCCAGTCAAACTTAATGATCAACGACCTGGTATTATTAAAAGACGACCAACAACCTACCACGCGGTGGAAGCTAGGGAGAATCGTGGAAACACACGCTGGAAAAGATGATTTAGTTCGGGTAGCGACAGTCAAATGCGAAAACGCAACATATAAACGACCGATTGTGAAATTGTGTAAGTTACCAATTGAAGAAGGCTTACAAAAAATTATGCCCATGAAAGCAAACCGAGGTCAACCTAGAGAATTGCAATCACCGGAGAAGAACAATCAAGTTTTAAGGCGACAGCCTCATAGACGCGTAAAGAACAGGGGGACCGTCAAGCATCTAGCGCTAGTCATATTATCCATTTGTTGTTTTATGGGACTTGTACAGGCCAACGTACATATAACCCCTTTCAATCATTCCACAGGGATTTACTTCGAAGAAATAGGTAAACTCGAAGTGGTAGCTATGAAATGGACATTGGTGGTTTATTACAACATGAGAAATTACTGGGAAGAAATTGAAACCTTTAAGCAAACACAATATGAATTAAAGGCGGCATGCT
Source organism: Tipula vernalis (assembly GCA_958295665.1). NCBI lineage: Eukaryota > Metazoa > Arthropoda > Insecta > Diptera > Tipulidae > Tipula > Tipula vernalis. Next base: position 277,440,560 of record OY282560.1, on the reverse strand, counting down.
TGAATATAGCTGGGTTAAATTGCGACCTAATTCTTCAACAAATTCAATGGCAATACAACAATTTGATTGCGGACAATGAATTATTATTAGCAAGCAACAAGGAGGTACAACGACCAAAACGAGGCCTAGGAGACACCATAGGCCTAGTGTTAGGCGATATGTTTGGGATCTTGACAGAACGTAAGGCAAGATATTATGAGGCACAATTTGAAGCCATAAACAAAGTAAAACATAATTCAAAGCTCACCATGGAATCATTAAACAACCTGATAGAGCAGCAGAGAAGGCTGAATGTTGAAATGGAATTATTAAATGAGTACTCCATCAGAGAAGAAAAGATTCGATCGATATTAACCTCAACAATTGAACTGATGTTAATTCTAAAGAATTTGGAAGACACGCAGCAAGCCTTACTTAATGTGGTCCAGAACGCACACAAGAATTTATTGCATCTCTCATTACTCGCCCCCGCTCAATTACAACAAGAGCTCGAATTAATCAAACAACACATACCAACAACCATAACCATACCTGGGCATGGCATCTCTGATCTCCTTCACATATATCGCAGCATGAGATTACGCAGTAGAGTAACCCAGGGCAACATCATAATAAAAATCATCATCCCTCTATCCTTTGCGCTGGATTATACCCTATTGGCCCTATTTTCAGTTCCTAATATAGAGCACAACAACACGCAGTCGTACATTACCACCAATTCGGAATACTTAGCAGTAGATGATCACCGGGAACATTTTTCATTACTAACGAGAGAAGAAGTGAAACAATGCCAACTATTCCAAAATAACCGATTTTTATATGAAATATCGCCAATTTATAACGCAATGACTAACCAAAGTCAATGCGAATTAGCAATCCTACAACGAATAGCAAATCTCGAAGGGGTATGTACCATTAAGTCAGTTAAGATATCAAACCATTGGATTAAGCTCCATGCGACGAATCAGTGGATATACTCCATTCCAAATGAAACAACATTCGATGTTATATGCGGCCAAAGCATTACATCACTCAGTCTCCAAGGATCAGGGATATTAGAAATCAAGGCTGGATGCGTGCTGCGAGACACAAATTTATACATCGTCGCCATCGGTTCAGCTTCCAACAACATAAGCGAATCGTTCCGCAGACCACTCAGCACATTAAACGGAGCCAACAACTTAAGGATGTTCATCACACGGGTTCGAAATAAAACGATAGGATACGATGAGCCTCAGTTCGTAAATCTTCAGGATACCACGCAACTGGAACAAGAAACACAAGCGGTTAGAGAAAAGGAAGGACGACTACATGAGGGGAATTTTCATCATGTCCATCACTACACCATGATACACACAATTTTTTGGATTGGTGTAACCATATGTATTATTTGGGGCATCAACTATATTAAACAAAGGCGAACAACGCGCCCACCCCCTTCACCTCTTCAACGTTCGGAAGCATGAAAGCAGCAACGGAAGCCCCGGCATATGTTAAGTTTCACAGTATAACAATCTAAATGGCGGCCCGGGAATATGTTGAGATCAACAGTGCAACAAAACACAATAATTTATGTCAACTCATCAACACTACAAGCCGGAACCTAACAAATTAATAATTTGTTTTGTTTATAATGTCACACAACACATTTTCTCATTAATATGCTTACTAAACATTAATGTTTTATTTTTTTTTTTTTATTGTAAAATAGTGTAATTTGGATGAATAAGATTTTGTATAAAAAGACGAGCAAATTAAAAATAAACGCTCAGAATAAATTTACAACTGAAACAAAGTGTTTGTTCTCAAGATTATTAAGACCCCACCAGTGGTAATCTTAATAATCATCAATATACGGAACTCTTATATTAACAACAAGTTGTTTATTCTCGATAACCAATAGACCCCACCCGTGGTAATCTATTAGTTAACTGTAGATCAAGACTATCTTGAATTTATAATTTAAGTACAAAAGTCTATGATTTTACACTAAGGATTCCATTCCAGAAAAAATAAAAATATACATCAGGGAATACTATTTCCATTCCAACCCAGTTTTTTTTTAATTATAGCGCAAACACTGATTTGATCAAAGAAAATATTTGTAAACAAGAGATCCGAATTGAGATTTGTGCTATAGGCCCATCTTTGCCTCAAAATACAAAAATTTAAGGCAAGAGTGGCTTTCAATGGATGAGGCAAAGCAGACAGCAGCTAATCTAAGGGCAAGATTTTTCAGAAGATTTTTTTAAGAATCAGACTCAACATTGATAGCAACTAAAGTATGATGCAGCAGTTCATCAAATCAACGGAATTCAAATGAGAAACAAAGTAATCGACCTCGAGTAACCTGCTATAATAAAAAGGGGCACTTTGCTAGTCAAAGCCAGGCTTCAAAGAAAAATCAAGGAGAAAAGAAATCTGATGATTCAACAGAAAAACACTCACAATCAAATGTCACAGCTTTTTCTACTGTTGAAAACAGCTCGGTACTAACATATACAATCGACGATGACTATTGGATAATGGATAGCGGCGCATCTGTGCATATATCAAGCCTTAGTGGTTGAAGGAAAAGGTACCGTAAGAATTCAAAAACTTATTGGTGAAACATGCCACGAATCAACAATAACAAATTTGTTGTACATACCTGAACTCAGGAAAAAGTTTACGAAAACAACAATTTAGTAGCTAGCGAAAATCGAGAATCTAACAATATACCATATACCGATTGTTATTTCGAACAATGTCTGGCTCTGAAACGAATTCAACGACAAGTCAAGACATAAAATTGTGGCACGAGAGACTCGGACAAATCAACATCGAGGGAATCATTAAGAATATGTCAGTATCGCCACCAACAGTTCACAACGACTCCGTCTTTAAGAAGTTGCGGTCTAGACACATGACAACAACTTATGAGTGTGAAGTTTATGCTAAAAAAAATAACAAAAAATTACACTGTTAAATTAGCTATTTTCCAATTGGAATTTAAATTTTTTTTAATTTTGGATTTTTCGTACCACCAAATAGATTCTTTTCAGCAGCAAATAGGTTCTTTTCATCCTTTTCAGATAGCTAGACCATCTGTTTATCTCGTTAACCAAAAGCATCCAATTGTGTAAAACATTACTAGTTATATTTCAGATAATTTAAAAGTTGACTGAATTTTGATGGTTTAAATAATTATTTAGCGCCGATCCTGGAAATGTCCCGAAGGCCCCGCATATTTCTTAGAACAGCTAATATAGCGGCCAATGTCACTAAGCCGATCCAATTATAATGAACTATAATATATTTCACAGTTTTTGGAATTTTTAAAAATGTTTCATTATTTTAAAAGTTTTATATCGCCGACCGCAGAGATGTCCACAAGGTTTTGCCTATATTTTCAATTAACTTGGCTATGTGCCACTCTATGTGGTCAACCTTATCCAATTGTGATGAACTATACTATACTTCACAGAATTTAGAATTTTGAATAATTTTATTATTTTAAAAATTGTATCTCCGATCACAGAGATGTCCACAAGGTCTGGCCTATATTTTTGGATAACTTGACCGTATGCCAGTCTACGTAGTCAATCTTATTCAATTGTGATGAACTATACTATACTTCACAGAATTTAGAATTTTTAATAATTTTATTAGTTTTATAATTTGTTGTATCTCTGATCACAGAGATGTTCACAAGATCTGGCCTATATTTTTGGATAACTTGACCATATTTCAGTCTACTTAAGCATTCCTGTATACAACGTCAGTTTATTTGACGCCACCAGCCGACGCCGTTTAGTGATTTTTTAATTCGAATCATATTTCTCGAAAATGACCAATTGTCATTTTTTTTATTCGTCATTTTTGAGCAATTGTTTAAAAAATCACTGAATAAATTAATGAAGGTAACCATGAATCGATTTTAACGCTTTAAGAGTACAATAAGCGTCTTACTTTGGTAACGGGGTCGGAATAAAAATAAAAATGCAAATTTTGCTCAAAATAAAAACCAAAAATAAAATTATGTTTACTTTTATCAGGTGACATTAAAAATTAAATCAAAAAATTTTCAACTTGGTTTGAAACTATTCCAAGCGGAATGAGAATGCGTGGCATTGTTGTAAAATTTCCAAAGTAAGGCGACAAATAATTTAACTTACAATCAAACGATGAATCAAAGCAACCATGAAAAACAAAAAATTCGCTTTTTGGTTAGTAAAAACCTCATTTATAAGGTTCTGTCTATTGTCACATAAATACGACAGCTAAAAACTTATATACTATACTAAAACAAGTATATTTTGTTACCAAACTATTCGTATATAAAATATTAAAATATATAAGTAAGCAACAAACGGTCAATCAAGGTTCATTTACGTTTTAATTTGATTGAATGAAAATAAGAAACCCATTAAAATTTGATCAAATATCAAACCAATTTATAGTATAAATCAAGGCGTAAAATTTCGTTCCACATTTACTCGAGAAACCAACCGAATGCACGGTCATGTTATAAAAACACAGTTATAAGGTTTTATATTACAAAATTGATCACAATACAAAGAAAATTATGAAGTTTAGCTCATGTTAATGTAATTTCAACATTACAATTAGAATGTAGGGTTAATGACAGGAGAAACTTTAAGACTAAAATTCAAGTTGTAATTTTCAGCACCAAAAATACCCTTAGAACATAGATTAAGAACTGATTTTGTACTTCCTACCAAATATCTATTTACCAGGTACCAAGAATATGCCGCATTTAAATAAATTTTCAGTTTAATTCACAATTTATGTATTTGTATGGTAAACAAAACATAAAAAAAAAAATCAACGAGATGTTAATTACTCGTATTTGTATACGCGAATAATTAATTTAAAGTAAACACAAATATTTTGTCGTAGCATCTAAACTCTATAAGCGTTGTAGTTTTGTAACACAACCGAACAAGATTCAATTTTGAATGTTAAACACGTATACAAATATGTATACTTATACGTATTCGGTAGATGTAGTTTGAGGGTATGCAAATAAATTGTTTAGTAAAACTATTTAGAACTGAAATAGAATTTGTATTACATATTTGTTAACATTTTAAATTTATATAAATGAGAATTTTAACGATGGTATATAGTGTTTCGCGTAAACGTACAATACCGCATACACGATAAACAACACATCATTTGCAAACGTTAATGATTATGTATATTATGATGATATATTATGTTCCACAAATACTCGTGACTAAAAATAAACTGCATTTAGGCGATGCCCACCGAAATTATTAGAAACGTAGTATAGCTGCATTTTCCGCCGGACAATATTGCTATTAGACGAATTTAGCTAATTTAAAATCAATTAATGCCAAATTGTTTTAATTAGATTTAGCAGATCTAAAGATTTTCTTCATTTAGTAAAAAAAAAAATGGCACAACAAAATTGTACAATTATCCGATAGAAAACGCAGCTTTTAGGTTGTAGTTACAAAGCTATTCAGATCCTTTATAGAACTTAAATTAAGATAAATAATTAACCAAGTTTTGTTTAGATTTGAGGTTCAATTTACAAAAACAACACAATTCACACATTTAATTCATCACATCAAGGTAATTTTTAAGGCTTGAGTTTGTTTTGTTAGTTAAACGAGCTCAGAACAAGTAAATGAAAAAAAACATTTTATTATGTGTTCTTTATACTTCGGCATGAGAATATTTATTTAAAGTGAAAACTGTGCTGTGTGCTGAAAAAATGTGAAATCTTGAAATTGAAAGAATATTATTTTGGTTTGTTTGTTTCAACGTTATTTTCCGCTTACCGTTGGTCAGTGCTGGACAAGAATAACGTCTTGTTGAGTATACTTATAAACACTAAATTTTATTTGTTTGCGTTGTTTCTTATATACAAAATATAGTATACCTGCTAATTGTACATTAATTATATAATTAATGTAATTTGTACAAATGTATAGGTAAAAACTACTGACAATGAAATATATTGATATTATATTTGGTAAAATGCTAACAATAAAAAATATATAAAAAAAAGATGCAATGTAGTGCATAGCGCATCCAGTATCTAATTTCTGCAAATGTTTTATACTTCACTGTTCACAAGGTTGAACATACTCCCCGGATGTATTGATTTGTATGGCATAGATGACTCGCTGAGTTAACATCTCTATCCGGTAGCTGCTGAAGCCTCTAGCCTGTAGTCATCTTGCCTTGGCGCTCTTCTTCTGACCTTACATAGGTATGCTATCACGCCTATTAGGATAAAGCCAACTATGATATATGTCACTGCATAGTGGTGCACATCATGCTTTGATACATTTACACTAGCATCTTGTAATTTAGCTATTTTCTTGTGGAGAACAGTAAATTCTCCTTCATTTTGAACTTCCTGGTCATAATGTTCTGCATCACGATTGTCTAGTATCCCGAATAGCTTGCTTGCTATATTTCCTACTAAATTGATAGCACCTCTTTTTCGTCTGTAATTTTTGCCGTGGTGAAGTAACTCGTTTCTATGATTGATATCTGCTAAGCTGTTTTGCAGTTGGTTGGTTATTACTAAGCATGTGTCAGGGATAGAGCTGTTCAAACAGAGCTGGGTCAGCTTTCTCACGCAAGCTTGATACAAACTTAGCTCGTTGTGATAAGTTGTCATGTTAAAATATACAATGATCTTCCATTGGTTATTTGTAACCTGCACGTTTCCAGTGTATTCAAAATAGAGTCCGGGCTGATATGAAAAACTAGTCAGGTTATACGGAAGATTAGCTGCTGACGTTCCTGAACAAACATTACACATTGCTAGTAAACTCAATATGAACAAGGGCATTATTTTGATTCTGGTGCTTGCACTTATTTATCTACTGCGAGTTTCTCTGTTTTGTTCTTTCTCCGGAGCTTCTGCGTCTTTGATAGGAAGAATGCTTATCTTCGAGATTGGTCGTTTAAATTTGATGCCGTGACTATCCTTTACTGTCACGACTCTAGTCAGCTTATCTAATCCCGGATGCAATTCGACAATTCGCCCAAGGGGCCACTTAGTCGGTGGCACATTGTTATCTTTAATCCAAAGAATGTCATCTAGTATGACTTCTGGCTGTTTGCAACTCCATTTTGCCCGCTGTTGAAGGCTTGATAGGAAATCGGTCGACCATCGCTTCCAAAATTGTCGAACCATCTTTTGCAATAGTCCCCAACGCTGCCCTAAAGTTACATTTTCATGCAACAAATCTGGTTCTGGAACGGCGAGTAGTGAATCGCCTATTAAGAAGTGACCTGGTGTAAGGACTACTTCAGACGGATCTGCCGATATAGTTACCAGTGGTGGTCCTTCGAGCCGGATAACCAACAAACAGAATTTGGATTTTTAATAAATTTGGAAATTTATATTTATTTGGAAACCGCGTGGAGTTATCAACCGTTTTCACCAGGCAACGTGGCACGTGGGATTCAACATTGGAAGCCAAAAAAAACCTTAAGTATCACAAAAATATTTAACACTACTATATACTAATAAATTTGAAATAAATAAAATTCTTATACCTACAAAAATTAACCATATTGTCTCAAGAATTTATTTATTTATCAAAACCTAATTGTTCAACAAACGTGAACCAATAAATCAAAAAAAAAAAAAAAAAAAAAAAAAAAAAAAAAAAAAAAAAAAAAAAAAAAAAACAAGTACCTCAACTAAGCATCGAACCTGGTACTTTTGCATTCTGAATTTCTGATCGTGTACGCTAACCCTCGAGCTAATTTATACTTTTATAATCGTTCGATTTTGAGCGAGTTTAAGTTAAACAGTGTGATAATTAGTGATAGTGTTAAATTGTGAATATCAAAATGGCGCAACTCGCATCTTTAAAGAAAAGACGTTCTACCATTAAGGGGAATGTAACAAAATTACTCAATTACATTAAAAACATAACCGATGACACACGGGTAGAGGATATCAAGGCGCGACTTTCTCATATTGATAAGCTACGAGAAGAGTTCTACATGGTAGAAGATAAAATAGTAGAACAGGACGAAAAAGAAGAGCTAGATGCAGATTTCGAAGAAAATTACTACACGGCCGTGGCAGGTTTAAATCACTCGCTAAGGGTAAAATCGGACACTACAGTATCAATGAATGATACAATCGGAAATACCAGTGTCGCGGGTAACCATGCAGAAGTAAAGCTGCCTAAAATATCAATACCATTGTTTAGCGGCGACTACACTGAATGGCAGTCGTTTTTCGATTTGTATTGCTCTACAATCCATGATAACCCTAAGCTGACAGCATCGCAAAAGTTGCAATATTTAAAGGGATCGCTAAAAGGTGAAACGGCAAGGCTATTAAAGCATTTCAACGTTACCGACGCTAACTACATTGAGGCATTGAAGGAATTGAGAGAACGGTATGACCGTAGAAAACACACCATCTACGCATTTGTCAGAAATTTTATGTCTCAACCAACAGTGAATACACCAAATAGCACAAACGTCCGTCGACTTTTAGATACCTCAGACGAAATAATACGTGGCCTCAAAGCATTAGGAGAAGAAGCAGAAACGAGAGATCATTGGTTAATCCATATAATGGTCAGTAAGCTAGACGATGAAACCAATAGTTTATGGGCACAAGCTTCAGCAGACAATGATCTTCCAAAACTAAAACAATTTTTCGAGTTCCTTGTCAAGCGAATCGATGCATTAGAATCCATGAAAACTCCAAACAAACGTCCGCAGTTACAATGGATCCAGACAAAACCCAATATAAAAGGCCATACCACTGCTATTTCTGAAGCTCCACCATGTACCGTATGTCCTGAACAAAAACACAAGCTGTTCGAATGTGACAAATTTAAAGAAATGCCGTTAGACCAAAGAAGAGAGTTATTGAAAAAAGAGAATCGATGTTTTAACTGCTTAAACAACAATCATAACGTCTACAATTGCAAGTCAAAATTTAGATGTAAACATTGCAACAGGAAACATCACAGTTTAGTTCACGAGAATGTACCAGTCACAGAGGAATCTAGCACTGTTGTGTTAACTAGCCAAACCAACCAACTAGACTCAATTCGCGATAAAATCAACATAAAAATCGGGACTTCACTATTACCAACCGTGCTAGTGCATGTACTCGACACATCAAATGAAAAACAATTGTGTAGAGCATTGTTAGACTCAGGATCACAAAGCTCATTCATTACCGATAGTTGTGTTCAGAGGTTGAAATTAAAGAGAAAAAATGCCAAGTTTGCCGTAACGGGCATAGGAGCTACTACCAATGGCTACACAAAGGGTTCAGTATCGCTAGCAGTATCACCGTGGAACAAAAGTGAGCCGAATTTTCAAATTGAAGCATTTATTCTATCAAAACTAACAGCCAAACAAGCGGCAACTTCTGAATTCAGCGATATCAGTTCTCTCCAGAAATACGAATTGGCAGATCCTTACTTCTATAAGGGAGGGGAAATTGATATCATTATTGGCGTAGACACATTTTTTGAGTTACTCACTGAAGGAAAAATTACGACGAAGAGCAACCTTATCATGCAAAATACATTACTCGGTTGGATAGTGGTAGATAAAACAAATGAAGCTCAACCAAGACAATCCATCACAGTTAGTCTAAGTGATCTAGAAAACAGCGTAGAAAGCTTATTAAGAAGGTTTTGGGAAATTGAAACTGTCGAAGATCCACATAGCCAACTATCTCAGGAGGAAGAATTCTGCCAGAAACATTTCGCAACAACGAAAACGACAGACAATACTTGTCGATTTGAAGTACGACTACCCTTCAAATTATCACCATCTATGTTGGGAGATTCATTTTACTCAGCAGTGCAAAGAATGCATTCTGTGGAAAGAAGATTTATCCGAGACCAAGAATTTGCATCACAGTACAAAGATTTCATGGCAGAGTACATATCGTTGGGACACATGAAGAAGATAACTGATAAAGAAGCAGCCCTCAGCGGATACTACCTACCACATCATGGGGTAATCAAGAATTCCAGCAGCACTACAAAGCTAAGAGTCGTCTTTGATGGTTCCGCTAAATCGACCACAGGAATATCCTTGAACGATTGTCTTGCAGTCGGCCCAACAATACAATCAACTCTATATGATATCTTAATCCGTTTTAGGCTATATAAAATATCTTTTACAGCTGACATCGAGAAGATGTTCAGACAAGTTCGTGTAGCCAAGGACGACACAAGATATCAACGAATAGTTTGGCGAGAAACAAGTGACCAACTTTTCACCACATACCAGCTACAGACAGTCACCTACGGTACAGCAAGCGCAACATATTTGGCCACTCGCGCACTCAACGAAGCCACCGAAAAATACAAGGAGATTTTCCCAGAAGCCGTAACTCATATAAAAAATGATATTTACGTAGACGACTTGATGACAGGATGTGATTCAACTGAAGATGCTGTTAGGTTATGTCATGAAATAGACACAATATTGTCCAGTTCGGGTTTTAATCTCAGAAAATGGCTTACTAACGACGAAACGCTACAAAAAAATTGTACCCAATCAACCAACCAAATGAACGTTTTGGAGATAGAAGAGTCAAACGCTACCAAGGTCTTGGGCCTACACTGGAATCCCAAAACCGACTGTTTCCAGTTTAGAGTAAACCTAAACTCTCAACCAACTACGACAAAACGGCAGATCCTGTCAGAAGCAAGTCGCCTATTCGACCCTTTAGGATGGCTTGCTCCTATAACAATTAAGGTCAAAATATTTTTCCAAACTTTATGGCTCCGAAATCTAGATTGGGATGATACATTAACAGACGATGTAAAAGCAGAATGGCTGAAATTACGGGAGAACCTAGTGAAAGTAGAAAACATCGAGATAGGCAGACACATAGGCACAACCTCAGACACCAAGTTAAAATTACATGGGTTTTCAGATGCTTCCAAGTACGCATATGCTGCAGTTATTTACATTGAAGTAATGAAAACTAATGGAGAGTCAATCGTGAGGCTACTCACTGCAAAAACAAAAGTAGCACCAATAAAACAAGTATCAATTCCGCGTCTGGAATTGTGTGGAGCATTGCTGTTAAGCAAACTGTTTATTTCAACCAAGCAAGCATTAAAAACCAATATCACCGAAATCAACGCTTGGACCGACTCGACTATTGTGTTAGATTGGCTCTCCACTCATCCTACAAAATGGAACACCTTCGTAGGTAATAGGACAGGCGAGATACTAACCCATATGAACAGATCTCAGTGGAGACATGTCAGTTCACAAGACAACCCGGCAGATTATGCATCCAGAGGAGTTGACCCAGAAAAATTGCAGGAAATTAGCCTGTGGTGGAATGGCCCAACGTGGCTAGCTAACTGCAATAATTGGCCAACAGGAGTAAGAAATCAATGTATTACGACCGAAGAAATCCGAAATCAAGCAATACACGTTCAAATTCCACCATTTAATGTAATAGACACTTTGATCGAAAATATATCAAGTTTCAGTAAAATAGTCCGAATCCTAGCCTACGTACTACGATTTATAGATAGAAAATTGAAAAGACAACCAGAACCACCCTCTACAACATTTATACTTACCGCAGAACACCGAAAATCTCAATTTTATATCTTCCGTCACATACAATCCAAACATTTTTCGCATGAAATTAAATGCGTCGCATCCAATAAAGCATTACCAATCTCAAGTAGCTTGAAATATCTAAACCCCTTTCTGGATGAAACAGGCATTTTACGAGTTGGTGGGAGAATAAAAAACGCAGCCATAACCTATGACGTCAAACATCCGCTTATTTTAACAGCAAAAAATAAACTGGCTGAAAGAATCATAAAGGAACATCACGTAAGATATCTACATGCGGGGCACACATTAATGATGGCCACACTACGGTATAAGTATTGGATCGTTGGATGTAAAAACTTGATTAGAAAGGTAATCCACAACTGCATAAAATGCACGAAGTATAGTGCACGAGAATCCAATCAAATAATGGGTGACTTACCAAATCCAAGAGTAACACTGATTAGACCATTCCACAAAGTCGGAGTAGATTACGCAGGTCCAATTAAAACTCATTCGATTAGAGGAAGGGGCCAGAAGACTTTCAAAAGCTACATTTGCATCTTTGTATGCTTGGCCACCAAGGCTGTGCATATCGAGCTTGTCTCCGACCTCACTACAGATGCTTACTTGGCCGCACTCCGCAGATTCGTGGCTCGCAGGGGAATTTGCAGCGAGATCCAGAGCGACAACGGAACCAACTTCATTGGGGCCCGAAATCATTTACATGAATTATATACATTTTTAAAACAAAATTCTAACACATTTTCAAAAATTTTTATTGGCAGATGAAATACACTTTAAATTCATACCACCGAGCACCCCACATTTTGGTGGCCTTTGGGAGGCTGCTGTAAGAAGCGCAAAATTCCATTTAAGAAGAGTAACTGATGGCCATATACTCACGATCGAGGAGATGACTACGCTATTAACGGAGATAGAAGCCATGCTGAATTCACGTCCAATATGTGTACTGTCAAGCGAGGATCTGGATTATTTGACGCCAGCGCATTTCCTAATCGGCAGACCTACAACTCAATTACCTAGCCAAGACCTTGAAGATGTCAAAATTTCAAAGTTGTCCAGATGGCAAATGTTACAAAAAATAAACCAGCAAATTTGGCGAAGATGGCACCTGGAATATCTCACAAATCTACAACACAGAAGCAAATGGCATATAAAAGAAAATAACATAAAAATTGACGATATCGTGCTTGTAAAAGAAAATAACCTACCTCCATCAAAGTGGTTACTGGCCAAAGTCATAGAATTGCATCCAGGAGCAGACGGAAACGTAAGAGTTGTCACCCTCAAAACACATAAAGGTCAAATGAAGCGTTCAATTCACAAACTTTGTAGACTTCCAGTATGTTGAATCAACCGATTCAAGCCGGCCGGGATGTTGAAGACACCAGTACTAAATATACTAAAAACATAATATAAAATAATTTAGTTAACTTACATTTACAAAGTTGAATTATATTCCTTTTAAAAATTGTGTTCCTCTTACAATATTTGAATTTTTGTAAATGTCATTACCTAAAAGCTAAAATGAAATAAGAATTTGTATTAATTAAAATTCACTTCAAATCAATATAATAATTTAAAACTTATCTTGAAATTAGTTGCACAATAATTTATTATTAGTTTGAAACTGAAAATATGTTGAAATAATTAATAATTTAGAATTAATTATGTAAAATTTAATTGCTTACCTTTTTGTATTGTTTACCTTTTTTTTTTGCACACAATTTGACAATTAGGTAGGGTCTTACAAATTATAAAATTGTATTATAAATTGTTTGCTCAATTTAATTTTGAGTGCGTTCAATAGCACATAGAACAGCTACACATAGGACACATATTGTTAATTTTAGAAACTAAAATAATGTACTACCAAAATTGAATTGTACTACCACAAAAACTACCATTTTGTCAAAAACTAAAATTTAATTCTGTCTCTTTACAAACAACCATCGAAACGAAAACACCAAAATAGAAATTAAATAAAATTAGATAAACCAAATATTCAAGTGGTTTTATTTTTGATCGTGGAACCAACCATTTGGATAAATTGTTATTGTACCTTTTTTGTACCATTAACTTTTGGTACAAAACAAGTGGCATAGAATTGAGACATGCTTCGATTTGGGAAATTACTGTTGAAAGTTCTTCGTATGCTAGTGTGCTTTCCCTGATTATTCGCTTTAGGTGATATTTCATTGTCTTGACTGCTGCCTCCCATAGCCCTCCGAAATGTGGTGCTAATGGTGGAATAAAATGCCATTCTGTGCCATTATTAGCCAACATTTTTTGAAGTTCTGGGGTGGCTTGTTTTATACACTCACGCTTTTCCTTGTCGAGTATTGATCGAGCTCCGACAAAATGTGTACCATTATCAGAATAAATATGTTGGCATATACATCTGCGCGCAATGAATCTTCTGAATGGTACTACAAAGGCTATTGCAGTTAAATCGCTTACAATCTCGAGATGGACAGCCTTAGTTGAAAAACATACAAAGACTGGTATGTATCCCTTGTAGGACTTCGTGCCTCTTCCTTTAGAAACTCTGACTTGAATAGATCCTGCAAAGTCTAAGCCCATGTGTGTGAGTGGACGTGACGGTAATACTCGTCCTTGAGGTAAGTCTGCCATTAACTGTAATTTGCTGGCGAATTTGAAGCGATGATATGTTATACACTTATTTATTTCTGCCCGAATTCTACTTCTGCCGTTTGTGATCTAGTACCTTTATTCTAAGAAGAGATAGAGTTAGCTGGCTACCGCTACCGCCTGCTCGCAGGATTTGCTGTTCGTCAATAAATGGATTAAGTGATAAGAGATGGCTTTTCGCTGAAACAGAGTCATGTTTTAGTAAACGAATAATTTCTTTCTGGAACTCCTCATGTTCTATCGCTCTGCATAATTCTTCTCTTGCTTCCTTGAGCTCCAAACCCGTCGGTACGATGATGTGCGTCATATGGCCGCCTTGCATCTTTAAACTTTTCTTTATGAAGCGTCGACAATAGCTGATGATGCGGAATATTTTGTTGATGTCCGAATGTTTTTCTACTAGCTGCACAAATGGATTAACTATAGCAGTAGCAGTTAACACCACATGCTTCACCTCTAGTGCGGTGTTGTTGACTTGAATAGGTTGTGGCCAATCCTGAGTCGGCCTATTGAGCCATTTCGGACCCGTCCATCATAAACTGTAGTCTTTCAACTGTGTTGGCTGAATTCCTCTAGACACACAATCAGCAGGATTTTCCTTGGAGCTTATATGGTGCCATTGTGCCGGATTTGATTGTTCTTGTATTTCACAAATCCTATTTGTGACGAATGTCTTGTTTTTTTGGGGACGACCTTTAATCCACGAAAGCATGATCATTGAATCTGTCCAAAATGACATCTCTATATCTTGGATGTGTAACGCTTCATACACCTGTTTCATTAACTTAGTGAGCAATAACGCGCCGGATAACTCGAGTCGTGGAATCAACAATATGTTCTTTATCGGCGCTACTTTGGTCTCGGATGCAACAAGAGTCACCTTGATATCTCCATCGTTGTTTATGCTCCTAGCGTAGATGACTGCTGCATAAGGTTTTTCAGATGCATCGCAGAATTCATGTAAATTGAGCGGTGATTGACCATCGAAACAAAGCCATTTAGGTGTAGATAATTCTAATGAAAGAAGTGCAGTTTTAAAATCCTGCCATTGCGTGGCTAGCATCTGAGGTAGTGTTTGATCCCAAGAAAGGCCTGCTACCCAAAGGTCTTGCATGATTAGTTTACCTATTTTAGTAACTGGTGCTCCCATCCTAGGGAGTCAAAAATTTTTGAGCCCTCTGAAAGTAGACTCCTTTTGGTAACGTTTCTGTTATCAGACCCTGATAACGAAATGCGAAATCCGCAGCTGTCTGTGGCAGGATTCCAACGAAGGCCTAGTGTTTTTATTGTATCATCAAGCTTAAATTCCAAGACTCCAGTATTCCGCAGATTTGTTGGTACGGCGTTTAGTAGGGCTTGGTTGTTGGAAGCCCCGTTTCGGAGGTTAAAACTTCCACATCTGAGCATTGCTATAAGCTGTTTCTGTGCTGATAATGCATCGTCGTGTTGTTTCCAGATATGAGATCGTCAACATAGAAATCAGTGAGAGCGATTTCCTTCGCGATTGGATATCTATGGGCTTCATCCTTCGCTTATTGTTGCAAGGTTCGCACCGCTAAGTAGGTCGCTGGCGCAGTGTCATAGGTCACGCTTGTAAGTTTGTATTCTTGCAGCTGTTCTCCAGGAGACTTTCTCCATAAAATCCGCTGATATTCCTGATCTTCTTCATGAAATTTTATTTGACGAAATATTTTTTCTAGATTTGCTGTGTAGACGTACTTATATTTTCGCCAGCGTAAAAGTATGCTCATTAAGTCCTGCTGCAACGTGGGACCATTCAGCATTAATTCATTTAATGTTGTCCCTGTGGATGTTTTTGCCGATGCATCGAAAACGACTCTGAGTTTTGTCGTTGTGCTCTCCTCCTTCAAAACAGCATGATGAGGAAGATAGTAGTGTTGGGTATCTCCATCTATGCTTTCAATTTTCTTCCTATGTCCTAAGGCCTCATACTCGTCCATGAATTGTTGGTATTGTAGTGCCAACTCAGGGTTCTTGACCAGACGTTTTTCGACTTGGAGTAGTCGAGCGATGGCTGTTTTTTTTTTGATTGACCGAGTGGTTTGGAAACTAGTAATTCGTTATTAAATGGAATTCTTACCTTATAACTTCCATCGGTTAGGCGTATATGAGTTTCGTCGTAAATTTCTTCACATTCCTTTTCTTCTTTTGTATGACTTCTTGGTTTATGTACTTCCTCGATTTCCCAAAACTTTTTTAATTGATTGTCAATCTCGTTGGTGGTTACAATCATTGTCTGATACATTGCCATATTGACACTAGCAAATGTATTCCCAGTAAGAGTCCATCGCAGTTTGGTTTGTGGTGCAATTATTATTTGCCCATAGTAATCTGCACCTAATAATATGTCAATTGGACCGGGTTCATAAAACGTTGGATCTGCCCAAATAAGATTTTTTGTATGGTTCCAATAATTTGGTTCAATGACCTTATCAGGCATGCTACCGGTTATGTTTTTGAACACCATAGCCTTCATTTTGATCTTGAAATTTGAAGAAAACCGCGGACTAATGATGAACTCTACTGATGAATGAGCCATACCGGCTTCTGTACGACCCATTCCGGCGATGTCTGCTTGAATCGGTGTTTTTGTAGGATTGAGATTGTTTGCTAACTCTTCAGTTATGAAGGTGCCTTGGGAGCCTGGATCAATTAGAAGACGGACCAAGTGTTCTTCATCATTACATGTTATTTTTACCATGACAGTATCTAATTTCTGTAAATGTATAAAAAACTGTTCACAAGATTGAACAGGTTGATCCCAAAGCAATTTATTGCAACTGATTTTATACTCAGGTAACAGTCTCTTCCTTAACATTTTCTTTATTATAATTGAGGTTAAACCTCTTATTGTTGTTTCTCAACAAGATAAAACAAACTGTACAGATTTAATTTATGTCTTGGATCCTTTGAAGACATATTTGCAGCAACGGAAAAATGAATCCTTTATCCTCACTCTTGATAGTAATGGCTATGTAGACAAGTCGAAGTTGGCCTTGTATTCCATTACAAACTGCTCTTGCCCCAATATTAAATGCCCCAATATTGATGGATTACTGGTGAGCCCTCCAAATTTTTGAAGTCTACTATTGTGAACGATTCTTCAGTTGCAATTCGGTTATTTTATGCTGATACATCTGATACAACGTTTTTTATAAAGTATTCAGATAGGATCATAAAGAGCCACCTACAAATATACTATAACAAATATATTCATCTGATGCCCTTTGCAGCTTCATCTTTACTATCGACACACACCTTCAAATTGACAACCAGAATAATAAGTACCTTGAGGAGCCTACTATTAATCAGCAGGTTGGATTTGACGGTGAAAACTTCGTCAAATTTCGTGATTCGACAAATTCTTTTCTGACATCACAAAGATATGTTTCTGCTTGGCGGGCACTGAAGTTATGCTGGATCTCCAAACGTACAAAGTTGTCTCCTTTCAAGGTGTCCCAGGTTGTCAAAAATCTACATGGATTACAAACACTAATAAGTTAGGCATTGACCTCGTCTTATGTGCCACACAAATCTGAAACTACTGCTTGTTGCATTAAGGAGAAGACTGACTTCAATAAAATCGTATTAAACTATAAAACGATTGCTTCCTTTCTAATTAATGAAGCACGAAATTATGATACGGTATTTATTGATGAATATATGACGATACATGTCGGTTATATTGGACTTGGGGATAAAAATCTAATTTCGTTTTTTGACAAATTACATCAGGTTAATATGCAATTTATTGATCTGAATAACTTTATAACGAATTCGGAGCAGTTAAATGTTACGTTAGCACTGAAAGAATGTTATTCAGATATCAGCACTAAAAACACTATAGATGTGTCATTGGAATTCTTCAAGTTACCTCCAAATATCGCTACACTACCAATTCTAGATTATTATTATTGTTATTATTGATTGAATGGCTGGGCAATGGCACAGAACATGTTCCGCTGATTCCTCTTCCAGATCGCAGAAGTGGCATCTATCTGTCGTACTTAGGCCCATGTTCTTAAGGTGATACCTTAAGGCGACATGACCTGTGAGGAAGCCAGTAAGCAGCCTCAACTCAGGTTTCCTAAGTTCAAGACACTCCTTAACCGTGCCAGACGAAGGTGATATAAATTTCTTCGCCTGTCGTAAACCTGGAATCCTGCGCCAGTAGGAGGACTTTTGAACATCCTCCCAGCGATTTATCGCTGCTCTAAGGTGTCCCTTAGTGGCGCCGCAGAAGGGTTCTGGTTCAATAAATGGAGACGCAGAACCCTCACGGGCGAGGCCATCAGCTGCCTCGTTTCCTTCGATTCCAGTATGACCTGGCACCCACATAACTGTTACCATATTTGAACCTGCCAGAAGTTTAATAACCTTCAGACAATCCCATACCAGCCTTGACTCAACGGTACAAGACGTAAGAGCCTTTAAGGCCGATGAGCTGTCTGATACAATATATCAATATATCTTTGCATCGTTTAGGCCTTTTGCTATGCCTATCCTAGCGCAAAGTTCTATAGAGCATGTACTTCTGCTTGAAAAACGGTAGCATTGGCACCCAAGGACTTCGAGAAGGTAGCGCCACTCCCGTGTATTCCTATCCCCGCCCCATCTTCCGTTTTTGATCCATCTGTAAACCATACCATGGACCCTCGCCCAAAGGATGGTCCACCTGCACTCCACACATTCCGTTCAGGTAACCTAACATAGAATGGTTTGTGGAAGTCCAGTTTAGCTGGCATACAGTCGGAAGGCATTCCTATGGTAGGGTCTGTCTGAAATTCCTTAAGGATTTCCAGATGGCCCACCATATTGCCTGGTTTGATATTTCCTTCCGCCTGCATTTTCAGGGCCATAATTGCAGCATCCTTTTTAACATGCAGGTGTAACGGTGTCGGTCCTAGAAGTGTCTCCACCGCCGCGGTTGAACATGATTTCATTGAGCCCGTAACACCGATGCAGGCTATACGCTAAACCTTATTCAATAAGGTTTGCGTTGCCTTCTGCTCAGTTTTAGGCGACTATAGAACCGATGCGTAGGTGACCATAGGCCTAATGATTGTAAGAAATGACCAGTAGATCATTTTTGGTTGTAGTCCCCAAGTACGCCCATAGAGTCTTTGACAGGCCCAGAAAGCCTTGGTGGCTCTATTTTGAACTTTCAACAAATGTTGGTTCCAGTTCAGTTTTTGATCTAGGATAACCCTACATATTTAACCTCGCTGGAAAAAGGAACAGTAGTGCCGTTTAACGAGGGAGCTGTAAGCGCAAGCTTTTTCCTCCTCGTAAAAGGAACAATGACCGTTTTGTTTGGATTGACACTGAGTCCTTCCTAGTAACACCACTGCCATATTATATTGAGTGCATTTTGCATACGATCAGAAATGACTTTATCAAACTTGCCTCTGATTATGATAGCCACAAAATCCGCATAGCCCTGGACATCAAACCCATGGCTACTCAGAAGGACCATTAGTCCGTCAATAACCAATGACCACAAAAGAGGAAATAGTACGTCTCCTTGGGGACAGCCCTTTACGGCCTTGATGGTTACTGACTAACAGTAAGCTCACGATGTTCCAGCATGGAACGGATCCACCTAATTGTTGAAAGCGGAACTCTTTTTTTCCCATTGCTGCCCTCACTATATATCCATAGGAGGTATTATCAAACGCCCCCTCAATGTCCACAAAGGCACAAAGGGCAATTTCATTATATGTCACTGCTTTTTCAATCCTCGTGACTAGACCGCTAAGATATCCAGGATTTTTTCCATCGTCTTCAATAGAAACGATGTGAGGCTAATTGTCCGAAATACCCTGGCCTTTGTATCTGGACGACCCTGCCCCCCCCCCTTTGGTATAAAGACCAAATTTACTTTCCTCCACAGTTTCGGATTATAGTTAAAAGCATAACTTGCCTGAAACATCTGGATCAAGCTGGGGAGTATTTCCTCAATACCTTTTTGAAGTAAAGCTACAAAGATACCATCCCCTCCAGCGGACTTGAAAGGTTTGAAAGACCCAGTAGCCCATCGCACCTTGCTGTGTGCGAAAATTTTTCCAGAGAGACTCCAGATGCTACTGTGAGGCGCATAGGCCACCTCACTTGAGGGATCATGCGAGTCCTCTTGGGCTCCTACCACTACTGAATCCGGAAAGTGGGTCTCTAGCAGTACCTCTAAGGTTTCCTTCCGGTTTTCAGTGAACCTCCCATCTTGCTTCTGGAGAAGTCCTAAACCATTTGAATGATCCCTGGAAAGGACTTTCTGGAGACGAGCTGCAAAATGCAATTCATTGATTCCCTCACAGAAATGCCTCGAAGTAACTCTCTTGGATCTTCTTGGTTCGAGAATAGATTCCGGCAAGGCCATTTTATATTCGCCCCATTCACCGGTGCGTTTAGCCTTGTTGAATAATCTTCTCGATTTTTTCCTCAGTTTACCCAGCGTCCCGTTCCACCAAGGGACTATCTTTGCGGGCCCTCTTCGCTTAACCGGGCAGCTGTTCTCGTAAGCCAAGTGTATAGAATTATGCAGCTGGTTTGAGACTCTATGTTCCCCACAACCGAGGGCATTTCTAATTCGAGTGAAACTGTATCCCAGCCGGTCAGTTTTGGATTTCTGCCGGAGTCCCAGCCGGTCAGTTTTGGATTTCTGATTTTCTGCCGCTGCATGGTCTCAGCCGCCAATCGAATCTGATGTGCAAGTGATCCGATAATGAGGCCTCCTCAGACACATGCCAGTTTTTGACCAAGTCGCTGAAATGCGGAGTTGCAAGTGTCAAATCTAGGACCTCTTGCCTAATCGCATTTATAAAAGTAGGTTTCCTTCCCCTATTGACAATGTCTACATTATTTGAGATCAGAAATTCAAAAAGGTACTCACGCCTGTTATTGATGTCCGTGCTACCCCACACCGTGTGTTGCTCGTTTGCATCGCATCCTATCAGGTAGGCCAGCCCATGTTTACAATGAGCTATGAGCCGCCTAACGTCAAGTAGAGTTATTAACTCTGAGTCTCCAGGAAAGTCGGCGGAGGCCATTATAGCCTCCTGTTTGCCTCTTTCACCCAAAACCTCCACCATTACTACAACCAAGTCCCTGGAGATGAACTCAGAAATGGGAAGAAAATTAATTTGAGAACTGGCCAAAATAGCTGCTCTTGGACTCTCAGTTCCGTTATGATAAATTAACTTACCCACTTGATTTGGTATACCTCTAATCTGGTTACCTATCACCCATGGCTCCTGGATTAGAGCCATGCCAATGTTTTGGCAGATAAACCTACGACAAAGGACGTCTGAAGACGCCTTTGCATGATGAAGGTTTATCTGCAGGCAGGCGATGTGTGCCTTCATTTTTCCGAAGGCCCCTTCTGAAGGCCCTGCTCAGCTTCCTTTTCAGCACCGCCACCACCCGCATGCTTTTTTTGTCCGGCCGATAGCTGACCAGTGTCCTCCATCTCCGTTCTGCTGGTCCCCGCTGCCTGAGAGCCTCCAGGCCTCACCAGTAGCTTTCGCGGGGGAGACCTTGCGGGGCCTTCCCTGTGGAACCCCTGACGCCTTCCTCTCTATTCCCCGCCTTCTCCTCACCTGTCTCCTGTAGAGGGTGGCCACCCTAGTCGTCTTGGCTACAGGTGCCGCTACCGTAGCTTCCACAGGCTTGACCACTTGGGTCCCGCCGACAGAAGCCAGTTTAGCACCACCCTGACCACTCTTGGGAGGCAATTCGACAGTCCCAAACTTATAGTTGACTTTAAGCCAACCCGCTTGAGCTTCTCAACTGAAGAGTGGTCCATAGAGAAGGTGCAAAAGGCCGAAGAGCCTTTCGCCTCTATCCTGATCACTCTCCAGTTGATCGCCTGCATGCTCTCGTTATGGCTTTTGATAAAACCAAAAAGCTTCTCCGTGGGCAATTCAGCACTATTTGGGAAGGTGCCGAACACAATCTTGGCTCGAGGCAGGTTTTCCGCCTCGGCCACGATCAGCTGTACACCCTCCCATGGCTTGATATTTCCTATGGCCTCCCTGAGCCACTGAACAGTGGCCCGGTCAGCACAGGTTAGTACCAGCCAACCAGGCCGAAGCTGACTGCCAAGGAACTCAGGTTTAAGCTCCTTGGCCTCTTGCTCTAGCACCTTATCTAAGATGCCCTCCTGGACAGCCTTAAGCTGCTCTTCAGTGAGGACAACCTCAGGAAAACCAAAGGGCAAGATCCCAACGATCTCCGACTCCGCAGCCTGCCTGAAGGTAAGTCCAGACCGCCGGGACAAATTCTTCTCCCCTGGCCTTTTTTTGTGCCGGTGGAGTACCCTCATCCGAGCGGATTCTCTTTGGCGGTGAGGCCTCTGTGGGAGCACAGGACTCCCTTTGTGGCCGCATCGCCAGAAGCCTTGTCTCGCTTCCGGGCGGTTTGCCCTCAGCAAGAAGCCTCTTATACCGCTTCTTCGCAGCCCCACACATTTTCACGCGAGGAGCCGCGACAGGTTTGTCAGTGATGCTTACCCGACGTCTACACTCCCCCCTGCTTTCACAGAGGAGATACCCCCACTTTCGTGGGCCTAGTTCTCTTCTCCTGAGGTGTCCATGTCGGAGTTGAGAACTAATTTCTCAAGCCCAGAACGGAGCTCCCCATCCGATGGACCATACATCGAGAGTCCCACAGCGGAAAGAGGGCCGAGGTCCTCGAAAACCACCGCAGAACTATCGCTGGTGAGTGACGCTTTAGAAGCGTCACCATCCTTATTTTCATTTATTGCTCTTAACATGTTGTTCCCACGAGTTTCTGGGAAAAGAAAGTCGCCTGTGGGACACCCAGCTTTACCACAGGAATGCTAAATAAAACTGGAGGGCGCCTGGTATCCAGAGTCCGCATACTTTGGACTGATTAACCTATCAGCCATTCATCCATCGGCATATGCTGTTCCACCTTAGATTAGGGTTTTTTATCAAGGATTTCTCTTTCAGCGCCGTACTTTAGCCTGTGCCAAATGGTCAAAAGTACCAAACGGCCTCAGTTACCGGTGATTGCCACGAGGAGGCATACGTACACTTGCGAATTGTGACCAGGTTATCCCTTCCACAATTGTACCCATCACGCCAGCTGCCTAAAACATGATCAGAACAGCTCGCGTAATGTGCACCCTACTGAAAGGTTACGCAGCTGGTAGATTACTCTACTCAACTTTGATGCCCCCCTCCAGTAGACGCCAAATCACCACCAATGTTAGATAATATGTTTTATCTAACTTTCACCAAAGCGAATAAGCAATTATTAATCGCCCAGCTCACATTACTACCGATAAGTAAAGTCTGAACGATTCAAAAGGCGCAAGGTCTCACTTCACCAAATGTTATATGTGTAAGAACCAATGAACATCCGAATAAATTATTTAGTAGTTTACCACATGCAATCGTTGCGATATCGAGCCACACGGGTTCATTTAAATATTTCGCGCCCGTTGAAGATTATTTGCTTCACTCACTAGTCATGAAAGGGCGCCACATGTGCTAATGTTGTACCTTTATTACCGACAAATAAAACTAAACCATCGGAAAAGTCAGCAAGTAAACGAATTCGTAACGTTTTGTTCTTCAAACAAACTACCTGATTTAAGTAATCAGCGAAAGTACCTTCAATCCGGGAATTAACAGTTCTGAATATTTTGGGCATAACTATGTGGTTTATAGATGTGGCCGCAAGCCTGAAACCAGCTCTAAAATATCAGGCGGTTGTGTAATCATAGCTGTGCATTCTAAACTAGTGAGATCTCCAGTAACATTAATTAGTACCATCAAGAGCTGAGCAGATTTGTGTGAAGATCAAAATCAACAAACAATATATATTTATCTACACAGCGTATATACCATCTTATTCAAACAGTGATTATTATGCTGCATGCGTCGTTTCGATTGAAGAAGTCATTAATACATCAAATTCATCTGATTTGGTTCTTGTATTCTTGGTGGTATCATCTGGAATTTTCCAGACAATATAAAGTCAGATGCATAATCTTTGTTCGTTGATGCAACGATTGGTTTTAATTTAAACCAAATTAACTCCATTTCTAATAATCTGGGGAGGTTTTCAGATCTTGTTTTCACTAATGAAGTAGGTGCATTTAAAGTAACTGTAAAAACTGTAAAGTAAAATCTTTGGATAATATATTTGATACTACTGACTGTATGTCGAAATCTGAATACCTGCAATGTTTACTTGGAAGCAGTGAATTGAGATGAGATTCTAAATGCAAAGGATTTGAATAAAAAAACGGCTTTGAACTCCATGTGCCTATTTCCAACAAATCACCAAATATTCACTTTCCTTGGTTCGATGACTGGCTTATAAATCTAAAAAATTAAATGTAAGGCCTATGCTAAAATGGTGATACCAAATTTGGAAACAGAAAAGCTGACCTTTTTACAACACAGCGAGGAATTTGATGTCTGTTTCAAATTTAACTGCAAGTCTTATTTGGCTGGCATCCAACAAAAAATTAGAACAAATCCAAAACAATTTTGGAAATATTTTAGGTGTAAACGTGAAATCGATATTTATATAGGCCGAGTGGCGTTCAAACCGCCACAGCTACTTTACGCACAAAACCCAGCAGTGTGGTTCTGTATTTTTGACCAACTATTCAATGTTGCTGGAATTACCACGGAGTGTACGAAATACGCCTAGTGACCCCCATGACACAGATGCGTGATCGGTTGCAACTCAAGCACAGACATTGGCAGTTCATCTCAGCAAAAAACACATTTTTAAGCAGTCATCCAACGCTGGCGACCGTTAACGATGATGCAATTTCTAGTCGCCTGATAATTTTTGACTAGACGAGTCGTCTAAAATTCCTTGTTGACACGGGCGCTGACTTATCGATAGTCCCTCTAAAATTATTTAAGCCAGCCAAACCTAATTCTGCGTTAAAACTTGATGCAGGTAACGGCGCACCGGTCACCGCATATGCCATCAAATTATAAAAAGTTGGATGTCGGATTGCGTCGCGAATTCTGTTGGGAATTCGCCATTGCGAACCGGCCTCATCGTGGACATGCTTGTGATATGTGTGACTTCACTATCGGTTAAGGGCATACCAACACATATGCAGACATCAAGTCTGTCATTTATCAACAATGTTACAATACCCAAACAAATCCAGGATTTAATCAGAAGGTTTCCGGAGATCACAAACCGTTCATTAAGTAACACTACAAGTAAACACAACGTCACGCACCGTCTGGAAACAACAGGTCAGCCAATTTACGCAAAAGCGCGTCGTTTGGCGCCTGATAAGTTCAAAATAGCAAGAACAGAGTTCGAACACATGATGGCATAGGGTGTTTGTCGTCCGAGTAATAGTCCGTGGGTGAGTCCCCTTCACTTGGTGTTAAAAAAGAATGGAGACTGGAGACCATGCGGTGATTATCGCTCACTAAATCGAATCACGATCACTGACAGGTACCCAATACCGAATATACAGTAATTTTCGCATGAACTCGCAAGTTGTACAATATTTTCGACTATCGACCTTGTTCAAGCATACCGATTGAACCATCAGATATCCCCACGACAGCCATCCCCACACCCTTCGGTCTTTTGAATTCACAAAAATGACATTCGGCCTAAGGAATGCAGCACAGACTTTTTAAAGACTGATGCATTCTGTATTATCCGACCTCAATTTCTGCTTTGTCTACTTGGATGATATTCTTCAAGGACCTTCGAGGAACATCTTGAACATCTCAAGATTATGTTTCAAAAATTATCCAAGTATGGTTTGATCATGCATCTTCGCATTACCCGAAGTCCAATTTCTAGGTCATCTTATCAAAGACAAGGCATTCTTCCTCTTCCGAACAAAGTCAATTCCATTAAAAATTTCGAACGGTATGTAACTGTTGATCAACTAAACCGTTTTTTGGGCAGAAGAAAAGCAAAAAACGCCAATTAACTTGACTTCGGCATCTACAGACACCTTCAATAACTGTAAGGAGAAGCTATGTCGCACGACGCTACTTGCACACCCAATCCCAGTGGCTCGATTGACAATCATGGTGGACGCATCCGACAATACTATCGGATGAGTTATGCAGCAGTTTGTCTCGGATACATGCGCTACAGCGCGTACAACCAGGAGCTGTTCGCAGCGTACAACGGAATCAAACATTTTCGACATTCCTTGGAAGGTCGTGAGTTCACACTGTTCACCGACCACAAACCCTTAGTCTACGCGTTTTACCAGAACCCACAATCGACATTCAACACGTTTTCGGCGTTGACAACGTCGTTGCAGATACCCAGATACCCCACGTATAGATCAAATTTCGCTTACTGAAAACATTGACTATGCACAAATCGCGGATGAACAAACCAATGATGCAGAACTACGAGAACTTTTGCATGATGAAATTCCAATAATATTTAATTCCGATAAACAGATTTATTGTGACATTTCGACTGGTAAATCCAGACCCTTTATTCCGTTGAACTTCCGGAAACAGGTTTTCGAACCATTTCACAATCTTTCACACCCTGGAATTCAAGCTACTACAAACATTTTAACGAAACACGTTATTTGGCCCTTTCTCAAGACGGATTCGAAAAAACTTACTCAGCAATGTGTACAATGCCAAAAGTCGAAAGTAACAAGGCATACTAAATCACCTCTCGCAAGTTTCACTTTAGCTTCGCAACGTTTTACAGAAATTCACCTCGACATCATTGGTCCTTTACCGCTTTCTGATAATCACCGTTATTGCGTCACGCTCATCGATCATTATACACGTTGGTCTGAGGCGATTCCGGTTCCCGACATCACTGCTGCCACTGTCGCGTTCGCAGTATTTTCACCATGGATATCCCGTTTTGGCGTTCCAGTGTCCATCCTTACAGACCAAGGCACTCAGTTTGAATCTGAACTTTTCGGGGAGCGGATAAAGTTTCTTGGTTGCTTTTTGTAGAAATATGGCACCGTACATTAAAGGCTGCTATAATGTGCCATTCGTGGCCGACTGGCATGAAATCCTGCCAACAATCATATGTTAGGGTTACGATCATCTTTCAGCGAGGTATTGCAAGTGTCTTGTGCTAAGTTGGTATACGGCGCGACTATTCGAATACCTGAGAGCGAGTTCGTCAAACAATTGAAAAGTCATTTCACGGAACTAAGACCGACACCAGCATCGCGACACTGCACCCAAAAAACATTAGTCAGTAAAGAATTGGAAACATGCTCCCATGTGTTCTTACGTACAGACGCACTTCGTAAAGCACTACAACCACCTTATACTGGACCACATCAAGTAATCAAACATAGCGAGAAAAACTATACAATAATCGTTTGCAACAAACAAGCAAATGTATCAATAGATCGATTGAAACCGTGTTTTGCGCCAGCTAACATAGACGAACAACAAGAAGCCCCGCGCGGTTCAAACTTATCCCTGAAATAATCACAAGCAAGTACGTACAGTAAATCACAACACAAATGTGTCACATTTGGTTGAAGAAAAAATTGACAAATAAAAAAGCAAAAGAAATTACATCCGCCATTTCCTATAAATTCACAAACCCTTTTATAGCAAAAAACAAGCACTTATCTTTAGAATTTAATAAAATAAATAACAATAAAAAAGAGATTGTGTTGTCAATAAAAACAGGGGGAATCAAAAACTAAGTGTATCAATGATACGTGGTGCCATTACCGCCTCAAGTGCTCAACGCAAAGCGGCCGTGTACGGCAGGACAAAGGTACCACATTTCCACACGCAGAGGAAGCCACGAAGGAACACACATCAGTTTGAAGTCAGATATTTTAATATTGAGTGGCCAACATTTGGCGTTTTTAACATTCACCCAAGACAAAAACCACACGTGCAATTAGACGCAACTGAGAGGCCCATATATTCATTGATCGAATAACCAAGATCATAAAAAACTCAAACCTTGTACGATTAAAAAATTTGTCAACAGACCTCAATAGACTTAGTGAGTGGTGCGACCAAAACTCATTACACTTAAACATCAAGAAGTGCAAGATTATGTATTTTCATCGAAAAATGAATCCGATAATAACGAGATACAACATCAATAACAATGTAATTCAAAGAGTACAAGAGATTACTGATGTGGGAGTCACCTTCGTTGAAAACGTTAGTTTTAACAGGCACATCGATAACTATGTATATTGCTAAAGCAAACTCTATGTTTAGCTTTGTCAAACAATGGACTGGGGAATTCAGAGATACACAAACTTTCTTTTAATATTTAAAATAATTGGTTTTTTTTCTACCTCCATCACCAACGTACTGTACGAATTACAATAATTTACACAAAATTAGAGCATATACAAAAGAAATAATTTATCAGCTTTAAATTCTGAAACTTTAATGTACAATAATTATGGCAAGATTACCCGTTCACAGATGGCGGTTTCATCAGTATTAGTTATTTTATATCATGGAAAACGTAGGAAAAATCCAGTGTAAACGAGCCACAATTAAATAGCCTGTGTGTCAATATTTTGACGTTTCAAAATATAAACTGTGACTAAATATAATAAAATTATACGTGGTTTGGCTAATTAGATAAATATTTAAATTTATATTGAACAATATTAACTTATTTCCAAAACGATTAATGGAATATTTTCTTCGAGGTTAGCTCTGCTGCAATGAAGATATTTAATATATTCGATCTCATGAAATGTCATGCTCTTCTAGAAATGTCATGCTCTTTTCAGTAAGAATATCTCTTACAATGTAGAAGGTTGTAGCATGGAAAATTTCCATTTCTATTATGAAATACCCTAACCTAGGTGTCACTAGTAGTAAACTTTGTGCTATCAATTAACTTATTCTACTCTACCCCAGGTGGCACCGTAACAACAGTTTGATATTGTTCCAAAGATTAAACAAGTTAATCATTAAAGATTAATTACAAAAATGCGAGATTAGCGTGTAACTTGCAAAAAAACTTGGAATTAATAAGAAAGGTGAATTGAAGACTAAGTCCGGTATTAGGTGTCCCAAGTTATTTGTGAGTGGGAATTTTATACACCTGGTTTTATCAGTTTGTTTCGACCAGAGTTCAAATCTAAAGTTGCTATAAAGAGCAAAGACACATTAAACGCATCCGAGCAACTTGAAACTAGGAACCAAAAGCAAGGATTACTGATTCAAGTAGCAAGCCAATTTAGGGAAGCCTTTTTTAAAACGCCTTTTTTATTACGATGAGAATATAATTCATACCTAAAAATCATCTATTTCACTATGCAATTTTTTTGTTATTTTTGTTATTAATAAGTGATAATACAACACTGTTGTATTGTCGCTGTGGGAAAAACGTTGTTATGGCAATAGCCTACTATTTATTATTTTTGGCGATTTTTATTAATAAAAATAAATTCATTAGAATCAAAGTAACACACAACAAAAACAATATTCTTATATAACTATCTGTCAACTTATGCAATTACAAAATATTTGTGAATCAGTATTGATTACTGCTTGATACAAAGATGGATAATTGTGATAATCAAAGATGGGGAGAGTGTACAAATAAAAAAATCGAAGAGTTAATACTCAATAGTGTTCCTTTAAACACGGAACGAAATAAGAAAAGTATTTGGAAACAGTTTATGGATTTTTGTGCAACACGTCAATACACAATTGAACGAGACACATCAATTGATATGCTCGCGTCATATTTAAAAGATTATGCATGCAATATGCGTAAGTCTAACGGAGAAAATTACAAGGAAACTGTAATTAAAACTATTTGGAATACGCTAGCGAAAATGCTTCAAGAAAAATATTATGCAGAATTTAAAATAAAATTTGATCCATTTCGTGATATTGAGTTTAAACAGGCAAGATGTGCCAGAGATTCAAAACGGAAACAACTTCAAAGTGAACCGAACAAACGGAAATTAAGTGCTGTAGCTTTTACGTCAAATGAATCTACTTGTATGCAAACGTATTGGGATGAAGATAACCCTTATGGACTTCAAAAGAAATTCTTCAACATTGTTGCGACAGAATTAGCGTGGCGTGGTAACGAAGCCGCGTTTGCTTTAACTCATTATTTTAAGAGAATTACAGACCATTTCGGTAATGATACGGGACGAATTGAATATAACCCTATATTCACCAAAACTACACAAGGAGGTGCAAGCCGTTGTGCTAATAGTAAGTGGCTCACGCAAAATGTGAATAATATCAACGTTTGTCCCGTACGATTATTCAATAAATTAATGAATAAACGGCCAAATCATGTAACCTCCGAAAGATTGTTTCTTACACCCAATCCTTTCTGGAAAAATTCAACTGGAAGGTGGTATAAAAATCTTCCTGTAGGTGTCAATAAATTATCAAAATGGACCAAACAAACGGCCCAGGCAATTGGAATTGATGTGCAAAATAATAAAATCACCAATCATAGTCATAGATCAACTGCGGTTACTATAATGGCAAATGCGGGTATTTCAGATCAACAATTGATTAAAATAACCGGCCATAGCAGTGTTAATTCAATTCAGCCATATTTAAATATGCAGCCAGAGCAACACAACAATATTCTAGAAAAGATGCGAGGAAGTTCTGCTGAGCCGTCAAAAGCTGTAAACCCAATCGTTTCATCTAAAATTAACAACAAAAATGAAGGACAATTCCGATTTGAAAATTGTACCTTCAACAACTGTCAGTTCTAAATATAATATGTTTCAATGGTATTCTTGCATAATAAATAATTGTTATTACAAATATAATCTTTCATGTTGTGAATTTAAGTTTTATCTTTCACACCAATTCATTATATTCTCCACCCAAATATAACTCGTGGTCCTCTTAAGAATCGATAATTTTTTCCAAATGTCACTCCTGCGTATCCCAAGCTTTAGAAAATGCAACTCGTGCTGCGCACTCGTTGCATTTTCGTCGCTGGGATACGCATTCGTGACATTTGAAAAAAATTATCGATAATAAGCGGACCACTAGTTATATTACGTCTGAAAACTGCACAAGTACTTCTAGCTGCGTTGTGTGCAATTTGTATTTATGGCGGGATCGAAATCAAAATATTTATTACGATTAATATCTAAGAAATGATTGATTTTAAATTAATAAATAATCTTCCAGCTTGCCATATTGCATTTAAATTTTACTTTTTCAGCTCATGTTGTGTGTTCCATTTATCATCTAGGCAAACATACTTATTTGTGATTTGTATAATCGAATAATCTTGTTGAAAAATGGTGATTATTCTAGAACTTTGGTATATACGAGTATAAAAGACGAATGAAATCGAATTGGATTATTAGTATTTGGAATGTAGTACAGTTGTTCTGAATTCATAGGTTCACTTTGGGTTTGATAAAAACTCTTAAAAATTTGTTAGCGTGTTTATTTAATTTTTATTAGTAATTTAGTAATTATTAAACATTTGTACATATTATCTTTATTTATGCTATGTTAACTCGTTCACGTCTCGATCAAGAAGAAGGATTTTATTTATTTTATATAATAATGTTATCGTTTCATTTACAGCTGTTTACCTATACTAATCACAAATTAATATGATTGGTGATCAATATTATGATGATACTGATCATACAGTAGAACCTCAATTATATAACATCTTCCCTCTAATGAAAAAGTTAAATTTAATTTAAGTTAATTTAACTTTTGGTTGTACTATATAATTGAGCTTCTATTGTTTACAATTTTATTAATTATTATGAATTAAATATACAAATTTCAATCGGTATAAATTCAATATTATTATTATTATTATTTTTTTTTTTTCTAATTTCAAAACTTAAAATTTCCTTAAAATTATTAGCAAAGTCAAAATTTATTTAAACATTTATAATTAAACACCTTTAATGACAATTCAGATGTTTATTTCAAAAACATTTCTCTACTTACATATTTCTAACTTCTATTCTTGTATTTTAAGTTTTAATCTATTATTGTGCACTATGCGATTCTTTTTATTAATATTAATTTTTGAATTTTCTTGGGACATCTTCTCAACGATTTTATATGGTCCTAACCATGGTGAATCTAGCTTAGAGGTTTTGTGTTCATTTTTCAAATACACAAAATCCCCAACGTCAAAATTAATCTCTTTAGCGCTTTTGTCATAATACTCTTTAGATTTTTGTTTACTTAATTCGATGTTGCGTTTCGCGAGTTCATGACAATTTTGCAATTTCATTTTCAATTCAATTAAATAATCATCGTAGTTATAAATCGGTTGAACGTTTAGGGGTAGTCGTTTTAGAGAGGATGGCAAATTGGGTTTAAAACCATGAATCATTTCAAATGGGATGAAACTGGTAGTGGAATGCGGAGTTGAATTATATGAGAACATCGCGAATGGAACCCATGAGTCCCAATTTTGAGAGTCACTGTCTACGTAACTTCTAAGATATTCTATCAATCCCCGATGCGATCGCTCTAGAGCCCCATTGGTTTGGGGGTGATAGGCAGTAGTTTTATATTTCTTTATATTCAACAATTTACAAACATTTGTGAATATTTCGCTTAGGAAATTCGAACCTTGGTCAGTCAATATGCTAACTGGAGATCCAAATCTGAGAATAAGATTTTCGACGAAAGAAATGGCTATGGTTTTTGCTTCCTGGTTTTGCATTGGAACGGCTACGGAAAACTTACTTAGGTTATCCTGCATAGTCAATATATATTTGTTGTTGTTGTGAGAAACAGGTAATGGACCAACCACATCTAAGAATATCCTATCGAACGGCTTAGTGGAAGTAGGGGTCAATACCATTGGTAACTTTGTAGGTGGAGCAGTTTTATTTTGTTGACATTCTGGGCAGTTGCGAATAAAATTTTTAATACGGGACAACATTTTAGAAAATGAATAATAGCTTTTAATTCTATGATAAGTTCGCATAACTCCTTGATGACCGCCAATATTGCTGCGATGATGTTCATTTAAAATTTCATTGATTTGAGTTTCGCCCGATATATTTTGAACAGAGTTATTTGGCAAAATTATTGGAAATTTATTTTCAGCCTTAGGTACATTTTCTATCTCGGCTGTTTCGGAAATTTTGGGCGAATTGCTATCATCTAGGGCTACGATATTTTTATTTTGTGTTATAGATCGTGTTGTAACTTTCATTACATCTTTGAAACTTTTTGAATTTAACGGATGAACCGTGCAACATTTATCGATTGAATTATCGGGAATTTCGATACGGCTAAGAGAATCGGCAATATGATTTGTTTTTCCGGGTAAATATTTGATCGTAAAATCGTAATCATCGAGTTCGATTCGCCAACGCACTAATCTAGAAGCTGGATTTTTAATTGAATTTAACCATACCAAAGTACGATGATCTGTGTTTACGATAAATGGTTTTCCAAACACGTAAGGTCGAAAGTGCTTGATCACTCAAACTACAGCAAGCAATTCCTTCTCAATGGTTGAGTAATTCTTCTCGGCTTGATTAAGCGATCTGCTCGCATAAGCGATGGGCAAATCAGCGTTATCATGTCGTTGAGAGAGTACACCTCCAATTGCAAAATCACTGGCGTCAGTTGTTATGTAAAATGTTTCATTAAAATTTGGGTATTGTAAAACCGGAGGATTACAGAGAATTTCTTTTAGTTTTCCAAAACCTTCTTCACAAAATGCTGACCATACAAATTTACAATTTTTTTTTAGTAAATTTGTTAGTGGTTTTGATAGACCGGAAAAATTTTGGACCAACCGTCGATAGTATCCCACGAGGCCAAGGAAAGATTTTAATTCCTTCGCATTTCGAGGTCTTGGATATTTCATAACAGCCTCAAGCTTCGCTGGGTCTGGTTTAATACCACTATCAGTGATTAAATGACCAAGATAAACAATTTCTTTTCGTAAGAAACAGCATTTTACGGGATTTAACTTTAAGTTGTAATTTCTAAAGATTTCAAGAATTTTTATTAATTTATTATTATGTTCTTGTAAATTAGAGCCATATACAATAATATCATCCAGATATACAAATGATTGGAGACTATTTAAACCGTACAAAATAGTATTCATTAGATTTTAAAATGTAGACGGCGCATTTTTTAGTCCAAAAGGCATTTTAATAAACTCATAATAACCTAGGTTGGTACTGAATGCAGTTTTCTTACGATCCTTCTTAACTAGTTCCACCTGGTGATAGCCATTTTTTAAATCAAGCGTACTACAGTACGATGCTTTACCGAGCTGTTCCAGAACTTCACTAATATTAGGAAGAGGGAAAACTTTGCCAACTGTTATATCGTTCAGTTTCCTAAAATCTATGACTAAACGCCATTTCTTCTCCCCATCATTTGATTTTTTTGGAACAACTAAGGCGGGGAAATTCCACGGACTTTTACTTGGCTGAATTATGCCATCTTTCAGCATTTGACTAACTTGCGTATTTATTTCCATTTTAAACGTTTCAGGTAATCTGTATTGTTTTACCCTAATAGGTGACGAATTTGAAAGTAATTTTATCGCATGAAATGTAGCAGAAGTAGCGGTAAGTACATCACCTTTCAAATAAAAAACATCGTTAAAATTTCGCAAATTTGAGTAATGGTATGCCGTTCTTCGCGGTTTAAGTTTGTAAAATTAAGCTCTTTTTCTAACTCACTAAAACGTTTTTCGTGTAAAAATGGTAAGGATCTAGAAAATCTTTAAAAATTATATTTTGATTTATCACAAAACGATGGTTATTTGTATTGAGCACAATAAAATTGGCAAAATTATTTATTACTTTTATTATGCTACCACAAATAAAGACACCTTTGGATATTTGAAATGGTTGTCAAACGAAATCACCGTTTGGAAAATCAACAGTCAAATTTATAATCTTTTCTGAACGTGGTGGAATTTCGAGTGAATTATCTGGGCAAGTTTAATTTTAAAATTTTATTTCCCAAATTTGAAGGAATTTCCAAAGTACCTTGAGAAAAATCAATTGTACATTTGAATTTAGTTAAAAAGTCATTGCCGACAATTCCAGCACACGTAATAGGGAAATTGTCATCAACGATATGAAAATTATGCTGTAATGTAGTTGATTCAAGCAAAATATTAGCTTTGCAAACTGCTATGGTTTGGAGTTTTTCGGAACCTATACCTTTGATAGTACAACTCAGATTGGGATAGCAATCAGTTTTTTCACCAACATACGACCTTTTGACAATGCTGATATCAGCTCCGGTATCTAGTATAAAATAATTCTCGTGAGCTTTTAATATATCCATCGAAATTGCAACATATTTCGCTTCACTAGTAGATATCATATTTAAATGGACCTCTATTATTTTAGTGGGCGGATTGTTATTAAGATTATTATTTGATGATGAGTACTGAATGGGTGAATTTAAACTCGAGAATTGGTATCCGGCAAATTTTCGAGTTTTATTGAGTTTTCCGAATTTGGTTGATTTGTGGAATTTTGATTAAAATTAGAGGCTGTGATATTTCTTGCGTTCGAATTTGATTGATTTTGCCGGTATTTTCGTTTTCGACACTCTTGAATATGGTGTCCAATATTTTTACAGTATGCGCAAATAAGCCGGATGTTAGCATTGCTGTTTTTATATGATGAATTGGGTTTATTGACGCAGTACCGCAGAAAACACACATCGCCACTATGGCCCAGTTTATGACAAACTTGGCATTTAATCAACGATTTATCACTAGTTGGAGCAGCATTTGATGAACTGGGTTTATTTTGAAGGTTAGTTTCCTCTTCACTGGCTTGTGCTATGGCATCTTTTAACTTATTGAACCTACATACCTTCACTATTAATTTAATTGACGGTATCAGACCTTCTTGAAATGCTTTTAATGCAGTTCGTTCATTTAGGCTTAATACGTCATCGTTTGAGTTCCCAAGTATATTGAAACAACATTCATTTAATTCAGTTTGTAATTGAAATATACGATTTGCATATGTTTGTACATTTTCGTTTTTTGATTGAAAGCTTTGAAGAAGCTCTAATTGCATTTGCGCGGATGAACGAGTCTCACCGAACTGTTTTTTAAATTCAGTTTTTACTTCTTTAAATGTTTTGAACTCCTTATATCTCAAGACATTGTAAGCTTTCCCAATTAATGTAGCTTTTAAAAGATTGATAAAATTGATGTGTTCTTCTGTTTTTAAGGGTTTCAGAATAATTTCGCAACAAGAAATAAACCGGTGAAG
The DNA here is from genome assembly GCA_958295665.1 of Tipula vernalis. Lineage (NCBI taxonomy): Eukaryota > Metazoa > Arthropoda > Insecta > Diptera > Tipulidae > Tipula > Tipula vernalis. The sequence continues at coordinate 277,404,073 of OY282560.1, read as the reverse complement.
ATTTCTAGGATTACCATCAAATTCGGGTATTACTTTTAAAGCTAATTCTATATTTAGATCAGTCATTTTTTTATTTTGGCATTAATAAGATAAATAATGCATGAAAATTATTGTTGAATGGAATTTTGAATTCGCATGAACAAAAAGCCCCGAAATTAATATATTCATTATAAAGAATATTTCGACAAAAACTGCATTGATCAATCGTGGAACATTTCGAAATCAATTATTAGACTACATTACTTGTTGTACAGTGCACATACGAGGAATTGAATAATAGATGCACAACAATTTAAATCAAAATACTGTATAGAATTCACAAAAATCGCTAATAATAATATAATATAGTTTAAACTGATTTCAAATAATTTAACTAAATAAAAATAATAATAATAATTTAATTTCTAGCCATTACTTATGTATATAAAATTTTTATTTTTATTTTTTTTTTATTTTAATTGAAAATTTTCTTAAATGTATTGATTAACTTACGATTAAACACGTGTTGATTTGTTGTAGATAATGAATGACCCTCACGTTGATTTATTGGTAACCAGTTAATTGTCCGTTTGTTTTTTTTACAGCTCTATGTTTGTAATTTATTCTGCATAGATTTTAACGTGGTGCCAATATTTTTTTTTTTTTTTTTTTTTCGTAGAACGACGCAAATTTACTTCTCAGCAATATTTTTGTTGAAACTGATGAAAATTTTCTTCTTAAAATTATGATGATGATGGTACATTACAACATTATAAATGTGTCTTAAAGATGTTCCTTGAAGAAATATTTTACATCCGTTATAAAAATTTTTGGATGATTTCGGAATTTACGTATTTTTTTTAAACAAATCCTTTTTTTATTATTTATTAATAATGTGGGTTAATTATTAATATCACACAATTACAATACGCCTTGTATAAAATAATTATTTATATCACGAAATAACATTGCTATGCTTCACAATTGTTATTAAATTTTTTTTTTTTTGCACTTTACGGTTTTATTTATCGTTTCTATTAGTTTCAATATGTTATTTCAGCGTTTATTTTTTTTTATGTTTTTAAGAGTTATAAACCTCAAAGTTTACTGAATTCTTCAGAGAAATCCCTCCGCTGCCACCAATTGTTCTGAATTCATAGGTTCACTTTGAGTTTGGTAAAAACTCTTAAAAATTTGTTAGCGTGTTTATTTAATTTTTATTAGTAATTTAGTAATTATTAAACATTTGTACATATTATCTTTATTTATGCTATGTTAACTCGTTCACGTCTCGATCAAGAAGAAGGATTTTATTTATTTTATATAATAATGTTATCGTTTCATTTACAGCTGTTTACCTGTACTAATCACAAATTAATATGATTGGTGATCAATATTATGATGATACTGATCATACAGTAGAACCTCAATTATATAACACAGTGATGATTACAAAGTGTGATTTAAAAGATGATATAAAGTAATGATTAACGATCGACGGACAAGACAAAAACGTAGCAATTAGTGGCAGGCCTCCATTATAGCATGGAGAGAGAGCGAGAGAGGGAGTTTCAAAGAAAGTAAAGAAGAAACAAGATAGAATACAAACATTGGTCGAAAGAACAAGTACCATCTGGAAATTTCGATTTGTCCAGTTATTAGCTGCCTTGACCCAAATTAAAGTTAAAAAAGTCATAACAAAAATATATGATCAAACCGAATGAATTGTATATCATGAAAAACACAAATTTTTAACTATCCCATGGATTTTCCACAAATTTGTTTCGGGTCTTTTTCGACCTCTAGGTCGAAGGTTAATCACAAATTAGAAAATATTCTTAAAATAACATCAATATTTTATTGTGTGCCATATCGAGTTTTGTTTGCTTGGGTGTTAAAACACCTTTACAAGTTTTTCTACTACACATAACATAATCCATTTATTTGTTAATCAAATTGTTGGACTTCGTTATAGGTAAATGTACGTATACGTACGTACACAGTTTCTTCACCATGTATCCATAAAAAAATATCAATTTTCAATTTTGCTGCTCATAATCCAACTCGTTACGGAGTCATGGCACACATGCCGTACACAGTTTCCTCTGATTTTTATATCCGAGTAAATTTCTGAATGTCACACACAATAAATTTGAATTGACCATTATAAAAGCTACTTTAAATATGTACGATTAGATACTTATTATGTATAGCTATAGAATGTAATAGTGAAAAAGCTTAAATGATTATATACATACAATGACGATCTGCGCTTTAATGTTTATATGTACAATATATAGAAAGTTGTGTTTGTAAAGATAAAAATTTATGACCATGAAAATTTATTGTTACACAATATAATCCCAATACATTTCAATTTTTCCTGTTTTCAAATTTAATCCGCCGTTTTGCAGATAGATATATGTACGTATGTACATACATAGAGAATGGTTGTGTAGGAAATGGTTAAAATTTTCTTTGTAGACTTTGAATATTAAATGTGATTTGGTTTTTATAATTTACGACTTTTAGGATCAAAATGTATCATGCTTATCAATAAACTATAGATTTACACAGATTTATTACCATTAGCACAAATAAATATTAAACACTTTGTTGCAGTTTCAAACTATGATAGTAAAATTAAAATTAATTATCGACATTATCGTGGTTTTTTTTTTGTTATACAACGGTAAGTGATCAGTCAAAATTAAAGAGATAAGAATTCTTAATCAACGCAGTTTCTGTCGATTAGGCGCAGTGCTTCTCAAACTTTTTCATGCAGCTAAAAATTGTATTCAATAATAGTGAATTTAAACATTTTGGCCACTCATTGAACAACAATGTTCTGTCGGTTTTATTGGTTAATTTGATCAAAAGCAAATTTTAATTTAATTTATTGTTGTAAATATCGAACTCAAATAAAATTCACAGTAATCCAATTATTTTTTTATCAATTTCATATACAAAATTTGAAATTTTATTTGGAATCTTGAAGTATTCAACACTTCAAAGTTTAAAGAATTTGAAATTTTGAAGCAAAACTTGATAAGCTGCCAATTGGAATTGGAAAAATGTTTGAATGAACGGTTTACCAGAATATATACGATCAGTCATTACGGTATTCGAAGATATTGGTAGTTTAGTGAATTCAGCGGATAGAGTGTGGGATTATAACCAAAATTCAAAGCACTTCATTAAACAAGTTAATTCAGTTAAAAACGCGTCTACATCTAATGAAAAAACCTGAGTACTGAAATTGATGAACGAATTACCATTGCAACACTAACGAGAATGATAAATGAGTTGAAACATGATATAAGGGCCGATTTAAGCAATGAGTTTCAGGAATCAAACCGATTCAACTATTCTAGAACACCTCATAACTCTAGAAATAGTGATCAATCGGCAGGAAATACACATAATCAATTTCGTACATACTCACGATCTCGTTCGCGCCCGAGAATTTACTATGATAACGGAAGAAAATTGTTTTTACCATTACAAATTTAAAGATCTCGCACGCAGATGTCATAAGACTATATTTGAGTATCACACAAAACCAATATCAAAAAGTCAAGGAAACGAGTAGTGCCTAATGTTCAAGCGGCGGACATTGGGAAGCATAAGTGTCGCCTTTTTGTAACATGCCGAAATACGAGATTGGTTTTCTTAATAGATACAGGTGCAGATGTGTCTGTTATTCCTGTTAGTTATTGTCGACCAATAATGAACAAACCAATATCATCACTATTAGCTGCAAATGGAACAAACATCTCAATTTATGGTAGCAAGTTATTAGACATAGATTTGGGTCTTAGAAGACGATTTCAACATGTTTTCATAGTTGCCGACGTTACTAAACCTATTATCGGAGCAGACTTTCTCATAAAATTTGAGCTTTCAACACACTATTAACTGACGGAACAATAGAAAAGTTTGGTAATATACCATCTGTAAAAATACATAACGATTCAGGAATATTGAAAAGTTTACTTGACGAATTCCCAAATCTCATCTTAGAGCCATGTTACAATCAACCTATAAAGCATTCCGTCGTTCATCGTATACACGCCAAGGGACCACTACCATTCTGTCGTCCTAGAAGGTTAGATCCGGTCAAGCACAAAATCGCTAAATCAGAGTTCGAGTATATGCTGCAACAGGGATTATTTCGACCATCAAATTAACACACATGTTCACCATTGCACCTGGTTCCAAAAAAGATAGCCATGATTGGAGACCGTGTGGCGACTATAGGAGACTAAACGTAGTAACACAAGCTGATCGATATCCTTTACCGCATATTCATTCTTTCAACTCATTCTTACAAGGTAGCACAATCTTTTCAAAGATCGATCTGATACGTGCATTTCATCATATACCAGTTGCAGAAGAAGACATGCATAAGACAGCGATAACAACTCATTTGGAATGTAATAGTTTACAAGGATGCCATATGGGCTTCGACATGCCGCACAGACGTTCCAACGGTTTATGGATGAAGTGATACGTGGCCTAGATTTCGTGTTTGTTTATATCGATGATATTTTGGTGGCCAGTAAAAACATTAATGAACATCTCGAGCACTTCAGAATTTTGTTTCGCAGGTTATCAGATTACTCCATAAATATCAAGCCAATCAAATGTGAATTAGGTGTACCAAAACTAAACTAATTATCTCACGAAATTACCAAAGACGGTATAAAACCAGCTGAAGACCGTATAATAGCAATACGTGACTTCCCAGCGCCCACATTAATTAAATCCACACAAAGGTTTATAGGATTGGTAAATTATTTTCATAGATTTGTGCCACATTTAGCAGAGTATTTATCACCAATTCACAATTATTTGACGTCGTTATCTAGCATGCCTCCAAAAACACCATTTGTATGGCCCGAAGAGTGTCATTCATCATTCCAGAAAATTAAAATAGAGCTGTGTAACGCTACTTTACTAGCTCATCCAATTAGTGGTGCCGATATATCAGTAACAATATATGCTTCTAACGTAGCAATCGGTAGTGTCCTAGAACAAACAGTTAACAGCAAAAGAGAACCGCTCGCTTACTTTTCCCGTAAGTTAACACCAACTGAAACCAGATATTCAACGTTTGACAGGGAATTACTTGCTGTTTATAGTGCCATACAGCATTTCAAGTATTACTTGGAAGGTCGAGAATTTACGGTCTATACGGATCACGAATCATTAACAACTGTGTTCTCAGCAAAAACAGATAGGAAACCTCGTCAAGCAAATCAAATGGAATTTATTGCACAATTTTGTACATCGATAAAATCTAGTACATCAAATGATCGTCAAATATGGTTGCCGATACACTTTCACACCCAATGGACTTGGATTCAATCCATATTCCAGGTATGGATCTAACTAAATTGCTCATACAACAGAAGGCGGACAAGGAATTAATACATCTATTAAAGTCGAATGATTCTAATCTGAAAATTAAGTTGATCAAAGATACAAACTCCAATCTTGAACTCTATTGCGAAGCCTCTAAAGATCAATTACGCCCGTATATCCCATATCAAATGAGAAAAACCATTTTTAAAAACATCCATAACTTGGCACATTTAGGTACTCGCGCTACCAAAGCGGCGATCAATTCAAAATTTTTTTGGCCTAAAAACGAACGTGTAGTTTCCGACAAATAACAAAAACTGTAGATGTATTGGTAAATTTTTTTACAGTAGACAAAACAATAGTTATTTCACTAATACAATATGGTAAATCGAAATGTGTTTGATTAAAAAATGTAAGGTTTCAATATACTGCAAAGAAGCCTCGATATGATAATAAATCAAATGGTAAGTAAATAAATTGACTCAAAAACTTATTAATAATTGGTAAAACCAATGGAATTGGTAGAAACAATTTGTTTTACAAATCATAGTTGTAGCTCACAGAGATTTCGCAAGAACAAGGCATTCCTGATTTGTTAGGTAAAGGCATGCTCTAAAAAACAAAATAAGCCCCATTTCCATACGATGGGGTTAGACCTTTTGTTATTGACTTGGTACTTAAGCTAACCCCATCGTCTAACCCCATCGTATGGAAATGGGGCTTATTTTGTTTTTTAGAGCATGCCTTTACCTAACTAATCAGGTATGCCTTGTTCTTGCGAAATCTCTGTGAGCTGGCCAATCCGCGTTAAAGTGAACCCTTAATTTTGATTAATTTCATAAAAATCGCTTAAGTACCAAGTTAATAACGAAAGGTCTAACCCCATCGTATGGAAATGAGGCTTGTTTTGTTTTATAGAGCATGCCTTTACCTAACTAATCAGGTATGCCTTGTCCTTGCGAAATATCTGTGAGCTGGCCAATCATCGATACAGTTTACAACTATGATTTGTAAAACAAATTTTTTCTACCAATTCCGTTGGTTTTACCGATTATTATTAAGAGAGAGTCAATTTATTTACTTACCATTTGTTTTATTAGTATAGCGAGGCTTCTTTGCAGTATATTGAAACTTTCTGTGCCATGCTAAGCCTAAGTCTGTAAGCTGTGTGGATGAGTTATTTAGACAATTTTGCTTGATAATGTACCTAAAATAAGTAAATGCAGCAAACTTGCATATAAAATGTTTAGCGAAAAAGTAGGGAAATTATATAGTGACCACTATGCTGAGTTTGAGGGGTGTAAACCGGAAGAACTGGTTACTTATAATATTAATATTTGGCCAGAAGACTCTACAAATCCATTTTATACCAAATACCAGTCAATTTACCAGAATGTTCAAAGGGAAATTTTCAAAGGGCGTGGTATAAAACCTAATAATTTTTACTGTGACGAGTTTGTCCAGTTTGTAATTAAAAAATATATGGCTTACGTCATATTATGGCCCAATTTTTTTTTCAAATATGTTTGATGTCAAAGGCAATATTTCAAATGCCGTCGTAGAAAATTGGTTTCATGCCGTAAAAAACGTTATTTGGCAAAAAAAAAAAGAAAATAGGTCCCGTAGTTAATATTTTAAAAAATAGGTGTGAACAAAAATTAAAATCTATTAAAATGTCTGAACGGCTAATACAGACCCCAAAAAATTCTAAAATGAACCCCGACAACATGTTTCAAGAAGAACAGTGGAACAAAAAAGTTAGAAAAGTAAATAAGTTCCCAAAGCATTTTGGTAAAAATGTTAGTTAGACACTCAAACAGAAAACTTTTTGATGCTGAAGAGAAACCCACCATGCATATAAAAGGTTTTGATGTGGAAAAAATGCCTTTACTCAAAAATGGATTTTCAAAATTGTATGGCGAAGAAACTATACCTAACTAATCAGGTATGCCTTGTCCTTGCGAAATCTCTGTGAGCTGGAGAACCCGCGTTAAAGTTAACCCCTAATTTTGATTAATTTCATAAAAATCGCTAAAGTACCAAGCCAATAACAAAAGGTCTAACCCCATCGTATGAACATGGGGCTAATTTTATTTTGTAGAGCATGCCTTTAAATAACTATTCATGTATGCCTGGTCCATGAGAACACTGTGTTTTATATAAATTGATCATATAGTTTTTTTAATTATAAATTCATTTTTGAAATTTTTTTTGTAGTCCATTCTGGTACACAAAGAAAATCTTTTCATTACATTTATTAAAATACTTTTTTAAGTACCATTGTAATCTAAAATTGCTTTTGCCGACTGTTTTACCGATACAAATACATTTTTTTGTTATTTCGACAAATTTTGTGTACATATTTGTTTTTCAATTTGTCGGAATTTGTCGGAAACTTCACATTCGTGCCTATGCCTAAAATGAATACAAATATCAGTAATTGGGTAAAATCATGTATGGGTTGCCAAACTGCAAAAGATAACTCGGCATACTCGATCTGAGTTTGGAACATTCGTTTCTCCATCCGAAAGGTTTCAGCACATACATATGGATGTTGTCGGTCCGTTACCTCCTTCAAATGGTTCTATTTACATATTAACTATCGTTGATAGATTTACTAGATGGCCTGAAGCAATTCCACTCCCAGACATCAAGACAGTTACAATTTTACAAGCGTTCATGAAAGATTTTGTTTCAAGATTCGGTGTGCCATTAGCAATCACTACTGATCGGGGCGCTCAGTTTGAGAGCAAACTTTTCGACGAATTTAATAAATTAATGGGAACAAAACGAATACGAACCACAGCATATCACCCCCAAGCTAACGGAATGGTAGAGAGGTTCCACCAAATCCTTAAATCAGCACTAATGGCTAGAGAATCAGGAGTATATTGAAGCGACGAACTACCCCTAATACTTTTAGGTATCCGATCATCAATTAAAAAAATTAATAATATAATATAATTATTAAAACAGACCGGACGAGGTCTAGGCTGCTCTTCTGTAGACCTAGTGTATGGACAACCATTACGGGTTCCTTCCGAAATGACCATACAAGAACAAAGACCGACAATTGAGCCATATTCATTTATGCAAAAATTAAGATCAGCTATGCCCGAGCTAATATATCCAACCCCGAGCTTGCTAAAATTAGGGCTGGTTTTTTACAGCCACTATTTTAATATAACTTTAATACGACATCTATTATAAAAATTAATAGATGTCACTAAGTTACAGAGGCATCTCTCGTCTACTAGTTTAATTAATATAAATTATGTTCTACAAAAGTTAATGAAAACAACCAAACTAATCTATGTATATATAGCGGAAGTGATCTTGTTAATTAAAATTGATATGTCAAAACCAAACAAGATAAGCATAATTAATTTTTACATCATATAAACAAAATATTAATATTGTGTGTTCTTATTAGGTTCGCTCATCTTAGGATATGAAGTTACCATTTCGCCGGCCATGAATCATCAGATTCATTTGTATGGATTGGCAATCTACATAATTTGTGTACTGATCGTTGTTTAATTTCGGTCGAAGTGTTCGCTTCGTGTGCACGGCTCGTTCCGGTAACTGTATGGCAAATTGGAAGACATGTTCGTACGTGTCCCACTGAAGGCCCAGTACTTTTGCTGTTTCCGCATGCTCCCCGATTTCTTTGATTCCGCTTCTCTTTTCGTTTCGAAGAAATGTTCGCAGCTCTTCGTTGTTTGAGAGAAATTTGCGGAGTTGAAACCCATTATTTGCCAAAGCCTCTTTGACTTGCATTATTAATGTTTTTATTTCCTATATGGAACCTGTTCCGGTAATCATATCGTCCACGTACATGTCTTGTAATATTATCCGTGCTGCCTTTGGGTTGGTCGATTATAGTTGAACTCCAACTTCCTTTAAACCACGAGTGGCCAAAAATGCTGCTGATGCGGTTCCATAAGTAAGTGTTTTTAATTGATAAGTAATTGGTTGTTGATTTGGATTAGTTCGCATAAAATATTTTGATGTTGATGATCCGCGTTATGGGACCAACCATCAACATATCATTTAATGACAGCCCAGATGAAGACCTTGCGGAAGCGTCGAAGACAACCCGAAGTTTTGTAGGTTTTGCATGTGTCCAAGCTCTTCATATTCACGCATAAATGCTGTGTATAGACTTCCAAATTCAATGTCCCTTTCAAACCTTTTCTCCATAGCTTTCAATCGATTCAAGGCCACGTTGTATGATGTTCCGATCATGGTTTCCTGCAGTTTGAATGGCAGCTTCACTAGGAATCGATTGTCTTTATCATGCCTCGTAGTTCATTGGAAGATTTCCTCGCACTTCAGTTCTTTTGCGGTTCCTTTGATAATTCTTGGTATTTCTTCCACTTCCTAGAACTTGCGGAGACTCCTGCCAATATCTATTAATACATTAAAATTATTAGCTGTGTTAGTAGTTAGCTCATTGGTTATATTTCCGCCGGCCACTATCCAACTAAAAGTAGTACTAACGGCTGTTTGTCCACTGGCAGGTTCAGACTATCGGATAACAATGCTTTGAGAAAAAACATCCACTCCCAACAACACATCAACTTGGCCACGTTTATTAAATGCTGGATCAGCTAACTGCAGCTTCTTTAATAGTTGCAGATCTCCTCCTGACAAACTTAATTGGTTATGTATTTCGGAAGCCTTTGAGATGATTAACGCCTGCGTTGTAAATGCGGGTTTGCCGTCCATAGATGCAATCGTTATTTCAACGGAACCCCTTGTTATTCCCGTTCTGGCTTCACCGAGTCCTTTGACCAGAATTCGTTTATTGCTTCGATTGAGCCTTAGTTCGTTCATACATGTTTCAGACACAAAGGATGCCTGGGATGCGGAGTCCAATAGCGCTCGGTAAGTATGGAATTGTCCATTAACAGCTCGAATTTTTATCAACGCAATCGGCAGTACAGTTTGAGAGATAGCGGGCTTTGAGGTAAGTGCTTGCGTTTGAGTAATGCTGTTTACACAAGTTTCTTCGTGCGTTGATATGATGGCTTCATGCACTTGTGCACTCGAACGATGGTCATTCTTGGTTGAGTTTTGCTCTGCTATACCATGCAACGATATATGATGTTTTCTGTAACACTACCGTCGTGAACTCTATGGTTCCCATTTAAACAATTAAAGCATCTATTGTTAATTTTTATTGCCTCTGACCTTTCATCCGCGGGCATTCCTTTATACAGATCACACTCGTAAATCCGGTGTCCGTCTTGTTTACAAATCGGATAAGTTGCTCGTAATGTTCCTGAGAATGTATCGACAGAGTATGCTCGTCTTATTGGCGGTCGGCTTGATTGGATCTTCTTGGTATAGCCCTTTAATGAGTCAATCATGTCTATTCGCTTACCAAGGAATGTAAGCAAATCTTCAAAAGTCGGGAATTCCTTCTCCGCCGTCTCTTGCGCCCAAAGAGATCTGGTTTCACTGCCTAACTTATTGATTGTTATGTATATCAGCCAAGGATTCCTTTTTTCAGCATTTGAGCCTAGTGCTTTAAGTCCATCTAATACATCCGTCAGTTTTCTAATATTTCCCGCATTCGGTTGCAATATGCTTGGCTGTTCCATATACGTTTTGATGCAAGCATTAGTCGTGTGACGCTTCTTATCGTATCTCTGGATTAATTTCTGGAACGCCTCGTTGTAATTAGCATCCGTTACTGGAAGATGCCGAATGAGTGATGCTGCCTTGCCCTTCAATAGACCTCGCAGGTATTGGAATTTCTGTGCCAGCGTCAGCCCGCTTCTTTCGTGGATGGTTGAGGTATATATATCGAAGAACGACTGCCATTCCATATAATCTCCGTCGAATGTTGGCAAGCTAATTTTTGATAACCGAACTTCAATAGGTTGCTGCTGATCAGGGCTTGGCCCGTTTCTAAACCGATTGTGATGAAATCCTTCATACAAGATGGAAATGTGGTTCTAACATCATGTTTACATGAAGTTCTGAAATAAGGCTAATTAGGAAGGAACTCGGCTTTTTCTTTACTGATTTCATGTCGTATTTATCGAATTTCCTCACAATCGGTTTACAAATAAAAGAGTATCTTCCTAATTGGCCGTATTTCACAACTTTTGCTAAATCCGTTTTCATCATAATCGGTTAATAATCAGCCAAGTTCCTTCCTAATTGGGCTGGATTTGACTTGAAATGCTATACTATATATGGATAAACTGCTTCTTCCGAACTAAGGTAGCCGTAAATGGCACGTCTTTTTTCTTTTGTTGTGAAAAAAATTATGTGACTTTTAAAATAATTTTTCAATTTAGCTAACAATATTTATAAATATTTACTGTATGTGATTCATGATTGTTAATTAATAATTGGTTATTCAAAATCTGTAACAATGACTCTATGCTGTGATGTAATGCAAAAGTGTCTAAAAATTTTTTTACTTGTGCTGGTGAATGTAAGCTGCATTTCTTGACGCATAGTGATCCGGATCAGATCAAAATTTACATGTGAAGCAACAACAACATTTGATCCAACATTCGTTTTGGATCACAAATGGTGATCTAAAAATAGTTGAACAATATTTTGTAGTTGAACAATATTTTGTAAAGACAAAGAATATAATGAATATAGTACGAGTATGAAGAGGCATTCAAAACGAAACGAGACAAAAAAATTGAATTTTGGTGTTTGTTTGTTTTACGCATTTTTGTGTCGTTTCATGAGACATGATCTGATCCGGATCAGATCAAACGTCAAGAAATGCGGCTGTAATAAACTCGTTCATTTTGGATGTACAGGGATTAAAAACTATATCAGTATCATTGTCCTTGCTAAATAAAATATCAGCCGCTATTAATATTAACGTGGAAAGTTTATTAAAACCAATACCATCACAACAGTCATCTCCTGCAAAATTACAAAAAAAGAAGACCACAATCTAATATGGAATTTGCTTTACCAATACATACAATCGATCAACTGTTAGGCAAAAATATAGCATTGGCCAAAATTATTATTGGTAGTGGTGAATAGAACTCTACTCTGCATTTTTCGACTGTGCAAGGACGTTACTGATGATGATCTCATGATATATATCAAAAACAAATTTGAAGTCATCAAATCTGTACTATATTGCTTTCGACGTAATGATGATCGCGATTATGTATCATTTAAAATCGGTATTGCTGTAAGCGAATTTGACCAAATGCCGGATACATCGGCGTGGCCTCCTGGAGTTTTGATTAAAGAATTTTTAAATTTACGTCGAAAATTAATGAATAATAATTTTTTAGTCCCACACTCAGCTCTAATGGAGTGAATCTAGAAGTTGAAGACTTTAGCGCAATTTATTATCAAAATGTTGGTAAATCATCGCCATTTTCTAAATTTTTATCGTCGTCTTGTTTTCCTATATACGTGTTATGTGAGACTTGGTTTCTTGGTTAGTGCACAGATGTGACCGATCAACTCTAACTAGTGCTAAATCTGGTGGTGGTGGTGGTGTGCTGGTAGCTATGCATAACTCAATTTTGAACTGTGATGTAATATGTTAACGAGATTTATAATTTAAACTGTGATAAGATTCACCATTTTGTTGCGGATTGTAATATGAATGACATAGTTTGTGTTTTAGAAGATTTCAATACTCCGGGCATAATATGGCGCCCTGATGATGATAATCCGTCCCACGTCTTCCCGACCAATATTTTTATTAGTGATGAACACATTTTTATTGACTCTATGTCATCGCTTGATTTACATCAAATTTGAAAAGTAACTAATTTAAATGGCCGGGTTCTTGATTTAGTTCGACTAATTATTGTTCCATTACAAAGTTAATGGCGCCATTTGTTCCTGAGACCACCATTATGGATTGGAAATGGATTTTGACTGTTTGGAGCTACATATTTTGTAAATTCAATAATTATAAACAATCTACGATGAATTATAACTTTAAAAAAGCGGATATTTCTAGATTGCATATGTTTTTTGAAAATCGGGACTGGAATGAAATTTGTAATCATAAATGGAGCGATGTTGATGCTTTAGTTGATGAATTTTACTGTGTTCTATTTAAGGCTTTTGATAAATATTGCCTAAAAGTCCACCATGGTTTAATAATAACTTGATCAATTTAAGAAATAGGAAGAATAAATCTCACAAGCTTGCTAAGTTAAATGGTAAAAATATACCTAATATTAATTCATTCCGGCAGTTGCGTCGAGTTTTTGATAATCAGCATCGGCTCGCTTACAGAAGCTATATCTCAAATCTTGAAGATAATTTGACGGTGGATCCTAAGTTGTTTTGGACATTGGTTGATGCTATAAGGAAATGTTCCGGCTATCCTCAGACGATGTCTCTGAATGATGCTACTGCTAACAATGTAAACGATATATTTGAACTATTTGCGGATTTTAATTCAAGCTGTATAGGAAATACCATGATGACGGGGTTAGTTTCGCCTCTACATCTCACTCGGGACAGTATCATCATAATCTAAAAGGATTGCCGTTTATTTCTATGACTGATGGAATCGATGGTATTTCCAAAATCAAATATGGGTGTGGTTTTGATAATATACCCACAAGTATTCTTTAAGATCTCAGTAAGTCATTATCATTGACTTTATAATTGATTCTCAATTCTTCTCTGAAGAATGTCATTTTTTCTGCAAGATGGAAGAAGTCAATTATTATCCCAGTCTTCAAATCTGGTAAACGAAATGACATCAAAAATTATCGGCGATTATAACTTATTATCTGTATTTTAATGTCAAATCATGGGTCAACATATGGGTTCATCCGACAACGTTCTACCACTACAAATCTGTTAAGCTTAACATCGAAAATATTTGAAGCGTTTGAGTCTAGTCAGCTAGATGTCATTTTTACTGATTTTTCGAAGGGATTTGATACACCGAAGTTTGACATTCTTCTTGGAAAATTAGGCAGATTTGGAGTATGCAAATTATTTTTGGATTGGATTGGCTCGTACCTGCGTGAAAGAAAGCAAGTGGTTAGAAAAAAGGGTATTACATATAAAACCATTGAGGTTCATTCAGGCGTTCCTCAGGGTTCTCACCTTGGACCTATGTTGTTTATCATGTTCATCGATGAAATTGCATCTTTGTTCGAATATTGTGGCTGTGAACTTTATTTTGATGACCTAAAATTATCAAAAATCGTAACTACTTCGCAACAATGTATGAAAGCGCAGTGATCCAAATTTATTATACAGATCGACCATTGCGAATAAATTATACTTAAATCTAGAAAAATGTAAGTTATGAGTTTCTTCAAAAGAGGAAAGATGATTACTCATCATTTTCACATTAATAATCAGCTGCTAGAAAGAGTGACGACATTTATGGGTTTGGGAGCCATCTTGGACCATCAGTTGAATTTCCGGGATCATATTAACTTAATTGTAGCTAAGTCTAATAGCTTGCTGGGCTTCGTTCGTCGTGCCACCAAGAATTTTCGTAATCCACATTCCATTAAGAGTTTGTACTGTTCTCTTGTACAGTCCTAAACTGGGGTATACATCGATTATTTGGGATCCGATTTATAAGACTGATATTAACCGAATTGAACGAGTACTAAAACAGTTAATTCTATAATTGCTGCACAAAACGAAGTGGCCGTTTGATCCTAAACTTCCAGTAGAATAAAAGGAATTTACCACCTTATGCAGAGCGCTGTAAAATTGTAAATTTGGAATCACTGATTGACAGGCGTAAAGTTGCGGCTTCGATGTTCATCGCCAATGTTTTAAATGGTGCAGTTGACTTCACTGAATTTCTTGCCAATATTGATATTCATGTGCCCTGTAAACCAGTTCGGGTCAAACATTTTATTTATTTACCGACTTTTAAGTCCAATTATGCGCATAATGCCCCTGTTCCGGCTATGCGTTGGCAATTTAATTCTAATTTCAAGTTCGATGCAAATTAAATGTAAATTGTAGTTATTTGATGCCCATTTTATTGTCAAAAAAGGATTTTTCCTGTACGAGATATTTAAATTATCTGCTGTCGAATCTTAGGAATAGTTGGAAATAAGAGACAGACCAACCGACAAATAGTCTCTTAACTAGTTATCGTTTCGAAAACAGCCTTAAAAGAACCAAATATTAAATCCATCCAAAAGACAGGGGAGAAAATTAGTTAAAAAAAAATCGGTTACAAACATTTTGAGATAGAATCTTGAACCTGCGACCTGGTAACGTCTCAAAAATTAGCAAAATTTTAGCCGATTTTTAGTAGAAGTATTGGGTAGTTCAAACTCTGAAATATTATCGAGTGAAATCTTCAAGATTAATCGGTATTAAATTATAAACTACCTGTTGTAATCGTGTAAAAGCATGCCAGTTAGCAGTCTCAAAACTTAAAAGTTGAATTTATGCTAATTCATTTTTACTTTCTTTTATTCTAGTAAAATAAAGTGTAGTGATCATGAAATTTTTGGACCTTGAGATTTGTAGAGATTTATCTGTATTGAGATCGCCTAAATCCGTTAAAGTGGGTTTCGAAATGGTGTCTATCTGTCAGTCTGTCAGTATGTGTCCTCTCTACAGCCCATATGGTTTAACCAATCGAACTGAAACTTCAGATTTAAGCTTTTTGGATAAATTGGGAGGTCCCAGTGAATTTTACTCCAAATCGGCTAACCGGAAGTGGCCACTCCCCTGGTCCAGAAAATTTATTTTGCAAATATCTCAAAAAGTATAAGGTTTACAAAAAACTACTTACCTAATACAAAATGTTTCCAAAAATTAAAAAAAAAAAAATTAAAAAAAAAAATTCTCAAAATTCTCTGTTCGTAGAAGAATGTCGTGTGTTGGCCACACTTCCATTTTTTTAAGTGGATTTTAGTAGAATTTCTCATTTTCCGGGATCCTGGGAATTTTTCAGAATTTTTTAATAAATAAAAATAAAATGAAAGCATATGACTTTTTCCAGATAAGATAAAAAAATATATTTCAAGGACTTTAAACTATCACAGGGAGAACAACCACCCTGTGGATTAGTGGTGCACCGCCGACAGTACTGTCCCGTCACTATCTTTTGACTTTAAGTTCCGCACTCGGATCCCATCCAGAGAGGGCTGGATGATGGATACGATTTTAAAACCAGACGTTATAGACTTCTTCAATGATGGTTCAAAACGGCATGGGAAAGTCGGGGCTGGGGTGTTCTGTGAGGAACTTCGATTAAACCTCTCCTTCCGTCTCACCGACTACTGTAGCATTTTTCAAGCTGAAGTAACTCCCATAAAGCACGAGACCCTACAAGTCCTAAGGGAAAGAGGTGCGCCTGCCTCAATCAGTAACCTACGTATATACAGCAAAAGAGCTATTCAAGCCAATACTCCGGAGATGTGTGACATTATGTTACGAAAAACAAATCATAAGGCCAAATGAGTTTATGAAGCTTACAACAATCGACTGTTACAAACATTTGCTAATTCTTCCAAACAGTCGCAACTGAACCTCAACTCGATTCAGTTTTGAGCATGCTTATTGCTGCTGGTGTGCACAGAGGCAACAAAGATAATCTGGACGATATGTGGAATGCAGATGATCTGCCTCTTACATGTACGTGCTGCTATGTCTCGTGACCGCTTTAAAGTAATATTAAGATTTATCAGATTTGACAACGAAAATGCACGTACAGAACGCGTGCAAATAGATAAAGCTGCTCTAATACGAAGCTTTTGGGCAATGCTGAATAGAAATTTGGAAGATGCCTACAAGCCAGATGAATGTTTTGAGACTATACAAATGTTACACAATATACACCTTTTAAACCAGCTAAATATGCCATAACGATTTTCCCGGCTTGCAACGCATCAAACGCCTACCCTACTAGATGGTATTCGATAAGTAAACGATGGAGAACGCACGGTATTGAATCTAGTCAACTAGTATAAAGGCTCTGGAAATTAATATCACATAACTTCTTAACAAGTGTTCTTAACTCATGTAACATGACACTAATTGGCACAGTGCCAAAAACAAAAACTTCCTGTCAAACAACAAGCAGCCTGGTCTGCTAAAAAAGTGCTTTATACTCGACCAAATTTTCCTACAATCATGATGCAATAGTCCATTCATAAGTGCCAAAAAAACAAATCAGTCATCTTCCACGCAAATTAACGGAGAAGTCGAAGAAAAGCAAGCAGCCAAGCCAGTATAATCAAATACTACAACAAATTTAAAGGCGAAACCGACGTAATGCGTAAAATGTTGGGAAAATGCACTGTGAAACGAAGAACATTACGTTGGCCGCTGACATTTGTTTTACTATATGATTGATGTCACTGGTTGACATCCTATATCATCTCCAGATAACACAACCAATGGTTTAGAAGCAAGGGTCAAGGAAGAAAGTTCCTGAAGGATCTGGCCAATCATCAGCTGTGTAAGCCTTCAAATGAAGCTCACAGTGGAAACCGAACGTTGATAAGGAACCATTTTGTTCGGGGTACAGTAAAAATGGTGCTTGGACGACGTATGTATAAGTGAACATAATATAAGCGAACTATTTTTTTTTCTATTGCCTTCATACAAAATATAAGAAGGTATAATTGTACCTATGCCGCCTGTTATGATGTAAAAACAACTCGACTCCCTAACTGCGAGGGGAAGAGGTGATGTTTTTTCCTAAATATGGTCTATATGATCTAGAGCAAAATTGTAGAGATCTCACGAAAGTTTTACTCTCTTCGGCTTCTACAAGAAAATTTATTCCAATTTAAAAACGGAAAAGGTACAATTGTACCTACGCCGCCTGACGAGGGTTATAAAAAACCTCAGGTTTAACATACACCCGGCGACAGTATTTAATCAACAGAAACGACTAAAAATTGTTTTGTTTTTTGTTTTGTTTACACATGCACAAATAGTTTTATGCAAACAAAAAACCTCGGGCCTAACATACACCCGGCGACAGTAATTTTAAGACATATATGAAAAAAATTCCCTATAAATACCACAAAGGTCCTGATGACGCCTCTTAGGTGATATCGCTTCGATTCGTCGAACATAACCTCAAAATGTAGTGATTTTCGTATATTCTAGAAAACAAAAAAAATACCTATGTTCAGCCAAAAGGTTAGTTTTTCTCTTTTTGGGTGGCCCGATTCCACCGTCGAACGCTATTTGTCTTGGGTTTTTTTTTCTTACTTTGTTGATTTTTTTCCCTCTTTTGATTTTTATACGAAAATAAAAATTATCGTCCGCTCTCCATCAAACTCATACGCAAAAAGAAAGTTGTTTTTCAATTTGCTTTTTGTCTTCCTTATACTTTTTTTTATTGTCCCGCCATCTACCCTTCACCACCAAGAAACCCTATCTGTCACATTATTATACCATTCAATAAATTTCAAAAAATCGTATTAAGGTGCTATCACACCAAGCGCGACGCGTCGGCGGAAAATTTAGATACACGTTTTTTTGCTTATGTAGTGATAGGAAATCGTAGTTTGTGTAAAAATATAAACTAGCGATGAACGACGATGTTTTTTTGCCGCCGGGTTTCGCGGCGGCAGATAAAATTTCATTTTATACCATTTACTAAAATTGTAATTTCTCTATTAAAAATATAAAGTTTGTAAATGGTTTTAAGAATAATAATTTAATTTTTGTTCAAGCTACGATTTCCTATCACTACATAAGCAAAAAAACGTGTATTTAAATTTGCCGCCGACGCGCCGCGCTTGGTGTGATAGCACGTTAAGTTAACTTTATAAAAAAAAAATAGCAAAAAAACAAAAGATTTATCATTCCGCGTATTTATATCCTTCCCTTTCTGATTTTTCTCTTTTTCTTTTTTAGTCGGAATGACATTTCATTACCTTTTGTTCTCCTCATGCATTTTAAATTGTTTGTGACATACAAAAATAAAACTTCGCCTAAATACGTATCAAATTTCTAGGGCTTCTCCGTTTCAATGACCTAACAGACCACAGCAGGATGAACGTCAGGAGTATTCAGTCTTTGTTAACAGCTCAAAATGGGTGCAATGAGTTGGAGGATAAACAATAAATCGTAGAACCGAAATGTTCCTTCTGCTTCAATTGACGTCGGTGTAAGACTTAGCATTGCTTTAAACAAATTATTCAAATTCTCGGTTTGTTTCCTGTTTAATTCAAACATTTCTATTTCCTTGATGATACTTGTAACATCATACAGAATTTTTGCTGTAATAGTTTTTACTTATTGTTGCAAGCGCTGATGTAGAAGCAGCATGATTTTCTCGCGAATGTAAAGCAATCCTAAGTTCAAATAGATGCAAAACCAAAGACCTTTTGGGTCAAAATTAAAAAAGGTTAGGTTGTTTTCGCACACTCAGGGTTGTTCAATCAGAAGCTCTTCTTTTGCATCGATTGTAGTTGTTGTTAAACAGATGTTATGAGATCATTGATTATTGGTTAAGGTTCAATTATTTGAATACAAATTTTGTAAAGCGGGTCAATCTAATCCGGGTTTCATCCGCTTTGACATGGTTTTGTGTACGTTTAATATGATATGACTAAACCAGTAAAGAAATAGCCAAAATAGTTATACAAAATAATAACTAAATAATTTAAATATAAATAACGTTGCAACGGAACTTTAATTTACTTTAGTAATTTTTCAGCATTGATTGTTCATAACATTAAGCTGTTTATCAGTCGTCGAGAACGGAATGGTTTAGCAAATATTTTTCCTCATTCTTTTATAGTAGATTGAATTTTCTAATAAGCTTTTTTATGCTGCAGCTTTTATTGTTTTTAAAATAGGTGAACATGTTTTATTTTCCTGCTTCAAAAACAGTATTTTAATATTTATGACATACGAGAATTGGAAACTATATCAGCGCTTTAGTGTTAATTCATCAGTTTCATTTGCGGTATATGGATACGAGTTGTTTTATTTATTCATACGTCGATTTTACAGACAAATTTTATTCTATATAACTGAACAATTCAATTTATACACTTGGGTTTTTAAAGAAATCGGTTTTGTAAATTGGAAATAAATTTACTATTCGGTTTGGGGTGAATTGGGGCATATTATCCAGAAAAACTTTTTTGTTTATCCTTTTTCACAATCGACCTCGCAGAATTTAGTATATTAGAAGTTCAATTCTGTAAAATCAACTAGGAAAAAAATATTTTGAAAAATTTAATTCTTTTCTGAGAAAAATAGTTCCGTTAAGGTTGGAAAATATACTTGTACATACTATTAGTCTATTTTATTTTCCTAGTTAGTTTAGTTTACCTAGTTCTTTTAGTGATGGAGTCTCCAGGCAAGGTTTCAAAATATAATAATAAAACCAAAAGTTCTATTAATATAAACAAATTGAGACAAATTTTGCAAGGGTTGGGCTTTGGGCATCAATCCACATGCCGGAGTAAAATGTGACAACCAATTTGTTTTGATCTAAACATTATTTATAACCGTAACATTATTTATTTTCCTTAAAAATAATTTTTTTTAGTCACTTTGTATTTTTATTAAACTAATACTCCTATTATCTTGGGGACCCGTCGATGGTGATACGTGAAGTTCTGATGACTCCTAATAGTAAAATAATTGGAAATGTATGCAGCAGTTAGAGGGGAGATGAGAGTAGTGATTACCAGAGTTGAGGGACAATATTGTGATCTTGGCTGCAGATATGGTAACACATACAAAACACGCTATTGCCGTTGACTCCATGTTAGCCTACCCTTTGATGGAAGAGTTGCTGATGAAGAAAGGAAAACTTTCGCTTCGAGGAAGAATCCACGTTCTTAAATTATTTGTTATTCTTTAATTCTTTTGGTACACTCCATTATGAATGAGCTCTTGCTCAAAATGGAGTGTGCCAAAAACAATATAAATTAATTTGTAAATAAATAAAATAAATAAAATAAATAAATAAAATAAACTTGCAACTTGTAAAAATGAAAACAAATCAACGGTTTATTTATGAAACTAAAAATCGGAAACAGTTTTCAATCAGTAAATAAAGATCATGAAATTGGTTCAAAACAGATTATTCCAGCTTTAGCATTTTCATTGAATAGAATCATTGGTTCCACTAATTAGTTCAACCTGAATTATTGCAACTTCAACATTTTCGGATGAACCGTTGCCTCCAGCAATTTCAGAAGCAGATAGAATAAATAATGTCCCTTTACTTATTTTCCCAGTGGAGGCACGAAGCAGCTATCAATTTAAGATTAATACTTGAAAGTAATGATTTTTGTTGCAGTTGTTAAGGTTGTTGCAAATATGAAACCCGCAATCAAAATTATAAATTTGAATTAACAACTCATTCACTCAAAGTATTTGTAACTGGCAACCACATGGATTTTCACTCTAGCCGCATAATTACAGGCTTGAAATCTTAAATAATTCTAGTATTGAACTTGCAAGTAAAGGAAATACCCAGAATATTACCACAACACAAGTTTTTAGAAAAATAAAATAAGAATATTTAAAAAGAAATGACGTAGTTCAGGACTATGAGTTTTGCAAAAAACAATTCAGTTGGAAGAAGACCCATACATATATTCGGTTGCGAAACCATTAAATATTATTATGTTGCGAAAACAGCAAACTGAACTCTTGAAAAATTATGGTCCCTTGATTATTTATATAGGGGGTTGTGAAAAAACCAGTCTGTCATAACGAGCATAGTTACAAACGAACCCTACTAAACTTTTAGTTAATACTGTACGTTTAAGGTTCTAAGGTTCTTATGGTTCTCTTAGACTATACGTTTAAGGTTTTTCACCAAAAAGAGAAACACAACGAGTCAGTAATTCCAGTTTTTATCAGTTGTTCTAAAATGAGAACTAAAATAATTGTTAGCCAAATTTCTAAAAAATGTGAAAACATAAAAAAAGAGCCCAAGCTCTTGTTGAATTTCTTTTGTTTATTTCTAAACAGTCAAAATTTAGAATTTATTGATACCATTTTTGAGGCCTTTTGCAGTTCGTTTGTGACAAAAGACATGATTGAAGCTTTTGGCAACTTTAAAACTTCCACTCGTTTAAATTATAACACAGGCGCAAATTCTCTAAACCACAATGAAGATCAATCAGAATTTGATGAATTAATATTTTATGAGTTAAATGGTGAAAAAATAAGATATCTTCAAAGTACTCCTCATTCTCATCGTCCGTACCATCGTTCTCATCATTTTTTATGGCACGCTTTGAGCAAGTAATTTTTGTCTCCTCCTGGACGGTCAGATTGAAGCATAATTTTCGTAGAATACTGAGTCTCGAATTATAAATTTCGCATTTTTACAATTAAAATTGTTGTGATTCATTTCGACTAAAATATAAAACGTTAGGTAATTATTTCAGGGCGTTGGGCTTTTCATATTACTAAATCACATACTGTTCAATATTTCGATCCACTCGAAAAGTTTGTAACCCTCAATCGGATCAATAGCTTCGAGTATAATATTATATAAATCGTAAGTCCTCTCATTATCATCTGGCCACCGGTACCATTCAATAGTGTGTCGAATTTCGCCCGAACCTACAAAAGTAAATTGAGTAAAATCAACGTATCGATAGATTATGCCCACATTGTCAAGAAAACAGTCGCGCAACATCGAATTATTTCGATGTTCAACCTATGAGAGGATCAAGTTTTGGCCTAAATTCGAAATTTTCTTGTCACTATCGGTAACCGCAAGAAATACGTGGAACAGTAGATATTCGACCATTTTTGTTAAATCTTTCATTATGATTTCGGCCAGAAATGTCAACGCTTGAAGACGAATTTTTGTGTATCTCGAGACGATTTGACGAGCTAATGATTTTATAGTGCATTCCATAAGGAAACCGAATTTAACGAAGAGATCACGAAATGCATGCGCCAAATTAGACGAAATGTTACAGTTGTCGAATGCAAGTGTCGCAATGCCATTGAATAATTGGACGATCGATAGTGCGAGCATCAAATCGCGCATCAATAAACATGTGAAGACGATTATTACGATACATATTTTCTCCTCGTAATTTGGATTCTTGGGATCTGTAATAAATTTATTAAAAGTTTTAATTTAGTAATTAGGTCGCATTTTCTTCTGTGTGTAATATATTCTTTCTTCTGTGCTTACACCATATCCAAATAAGCGATTTTCACTTAACCACAAATTATGCTGTCAAAACAAAACTTGTCAAATAATTTCACTAACTACACTGTTAAGGATTCTCAATTTTTATTATTTCAAATCAAAACCAGTAAACCAAAGAATACATAACCCAAATTTCTCTTACCTTAGGTAAATCAAGGTCAAAAAATGAGTCGAAATTTTTCCATACAAAAACAGCGTTATGTCTCTTCTGGTTGTATTCTGTGATATTACCTCATTAAATTCAGAATGTAACATTTCCGATTTAATTGAATTTTATTTTTCAAGAATAACAGCAAAAATGAAATATCCCAAATCAAAATATTGTATGTGTAAAGAACAAATGTCAATTAATAAAATCATCGTTCAAAATAAAATTTTATTTGTTGATATACAGCCGTACGACGTCTAAACCAAATTTGACAATAGGCTTTGTGATAAACTAAATTCAATCACAATTTTAAACGAAACACTCCATTTGCAAGGTGTAATAAATTACATTTTTCCACCGGCTGTTGTAGCAATCGGACACTACACATGCTACGTAAAACGACCGAATGATTTCTAACATTTAGATAATGATTTATTAAATTCTGGATCAATGGAAAAATCAACCTCAACTGTGAACCCACACACCCTAATCTGTGTATCACAGTATTAGTGCACTGCACATACGAGGATAGAAACTTAAATTACATCCGAGCAATAAAAATCAGCAAAACAAAATTATTAAAAAAGTTTATAAATAAAAAAATTCTAAACTCAAATTTGCATCTTTGATTTGTATTTACTTTTTTTTCTATACATATAAGTGTTATAAATGTTCAACGTTGGTACGGAGCAGTTCATCATTGGTGGTTCAAAAATCATGAAACTTCAGATGAAAACCAATTAAGTGATTCAAAAAGCCGCACCTAGCCCAAATCTCCTTGATTTTCAAGGTAGGTATTGTAACGATCCCAAAAGGGATTACGTTAACAGACATGAGAATAGCGGTCTGATGCGGTATAGTAGCTGGCTAGAGCTCACGGTGCGGCGTGGGGGTTTTCAGACATATTTCTCATGCTTGAATAACCGCATGAAGAACAAAATTAGAGGGGCAAATGGAAATTAAAAATTAAATTGCCACGGCCTGAGCAGCAAAAGAAAATAATAAGCTGGGAGTGATCGTTTCGGAGTGACCGTCTCAATCCCAGGCGACTACCGCCGTGACTGCCACACGGGCCTCCCCTCATCGGCCCGTCTACTGGGATGCTGTTTCCCAGTCGCGACGGCTACCGATGCCATTTATGAATGAGGGACGCCCGCATGACAATCCCAGCGACAATCCCCCGGAACGGAGACTGTCACCCCGACGCGATCAACTCATGTGGCGTGCCGCCCTCCAGCACAGCCTGTCCTGGACGAACGAACGGCACGCACGGAAAAGGGTGGAAAAAGGCCGACCCTTCACATGACCCCACCTCACATCACTCGATCAATTATTTATTTACGCGCACATGGTGCGGCGTAGCACACTACAGTAAGAAATTCAAAAAAACAATTTTGTTACGGTAAAAGTAAAACAAATGAAAAATTCGTTAAGATAAATTACGTTAACACTGATTCTACGTTATACCAAAATTTCACCTTCACTAATCACTGTTTACAAATCAAGAAAATAACACCAAAGTACCTGAAACAGAAAAATGAACCGCTATGTGGTCGAACCACACACAAAAACGGACAACCGAACTGAAGCGAAGTAAAAAGAAAAACCGCGAAAACTCCAAACGCAATCACTCAAAACAACGGAGAAAAGAAGAAATCGGCGGGATAATTGCTCTGTGTGGGGTTTCCACCAAATCGGTGTACCACCACGAATCGAGGGTATGACCACAAACCAATATATAACATATAGAAAATTAAGCGGGGGAAAAACAACTGTTACAATTTAAAATTTACAAGTTGTTTTTACCCTTAATAGCGTACCTTCTTTTTTTTTTTATGGCCCGTCCGACCACACCGCAAACAGCGCCGACGCAGGATCCCCATCACAAGAAATGACTGCCTACCCCCACGGGCGGGAATAAAGTCTCACTTTTTCCTTTTAACAGTTTCACAGCGAATTAATTGTATAACATTCGCAATTGTGTTCCTTCAAGTCAGTTCTGACCATAAGAATATAACAATACACAAAAAATTCTTGGTACTACAGCACGGTATTACGATATTATCACTATTGGTGCAATCGGCCGTTTTAATTTTACTAAGCACTAGCAATATAAAAAAACAGTATATACTCGTATAAATATATAGATATATACATATACCTATTATCCACCAAACGTTGAAACGAATCACCAAGGTCAAGGAAAGTTTTAACACAATAGATACACAGTTTTTTTTCCCGTTTTGTATTTTATTTTATTTTCCCACTTTATATATGTATATATATGTTTAATTTTTATTGTTTTTACTTAGATTAACTCAATCAAACCAAAAAAAAATATTTTACATAATGTTTTATAAGAATATTGGATGACACAAAACAAATATTCTTTGTAAATTGTTTTATTTTTTTTTTTTTTTATTTTCAACCAAATGACCTTACACAGTTTTAGATAAATTTGGGCTTTTAACTTAACCTATCCAAAATATAAACTTGATTTTTTCCTTTTTATTTTTTTTTTTGTAATTTTAATTTGTATATGTATATAATAAAAATTGGGCTTAGGCGCCCCAAATGCAAAAAACCTTTTTGTACCAAATTCCAAACTAGACAGACTTTCTCAAAAAAAAATATTTTACATCAATCAAAAAGAAAAAAAAATCAGAATTTTTTTTCCCCCTCCTATTTTCCACTTCGCATTGCTGTTCGTCCCACTCGCTGCATTTGTGCGTTCATCACTTCACTTATCTTTCCATTTTTTCTATTATTGTAAAATCTTCATTCATGTTTATGTTCTCTTTTTTTTTTTTTTTTTATGAACACAAATACAACGAATGAGACCAACAACGACGACGAACATATGTACACACCTAGTTGTACGGCCGCCTCGGATTCATGTCTAATACACCGATCGGCCCTTTCCCACACAGAGCAAATATCACGCGTCAATCCACGCCAATGACACCAGAAAGAAAAATGGAATATTCCAGATTGAACATTTTAATATCGTAAACATTCCATCTCATACTACACAATACATGTACACACACCAACTCGCAAGAAATATGTATGCTTGTACATGACAATATAGAAAACAAGTAAATGCAGGGGAAAAAAAATAAAATATGTTTACATAGCAATCGGTGAGAATATTAAATTTGAATTTGGGAAAGCATAAATTAGAGCATATGTATATACAACACTATGGTGGTCATGGTATTTTATAATTAAAGAAAAATTTCAAATTATATGAGCGTTTGGAATCCTCGCAAGAATTATGTTCTTCTGCTTCAAGTGGAGACGTATGCCAGTCGTAACAGTATATCAAATTCTTCGTCGGTTTAGTCCTGAGCCACCTCTTCTTATTATTACAAACAACCAACAATGTTCTATGCCGGGGACCTATCGGCACTGATTAAGATCTCTACGCTTACCAAAGGGTTGTGATCTCTCAGAGTTCGCTGTTCCCGTCGTTACGGAGCACCAAACCAGAAATTACCATAGAATGTATGAACTATGTATGCCGTGTGGCTTCATTATTTTTTTATTATAATAATAATAGTGACTTTTGGCGTATTATTTTCTTTATACATAATTATATTAGTACCATTTGCCTTAGTTTTTATATAGAATATTATTAATGCCGTGTGGCTTATTTTGATTTTTTTTAATAATAATATTAATGCCGTGTGGCCTATTTGATCTACTTTGAAAATAATATTAATGCCTTAGGGAGGGGGCGAGCGGGTAAACAATAAGGGAGAAACGCAACAACTTCAACAACAACGTCACGCAACATTTGTTGTGGTTCAACATTGTGTAACGCATCTAAAACGATTTCGTGTACAAAAAAAATTAAACAAACAAGAGTGCTGGACACAGCACATGTCTGGCTATAGACTCAAAGCGATGAAGTGGGTGAAATCTCTAGCATCCTGTTTGTTCTTAAAAAAACTGTGTTTAGAAACGGATTGAAAAAAAAACAACAATCCAACCGACACTTTCACTTCTCCAACCATAACCCAAATTAATTTAATTTAATTTATAACTGGTACTTATAATAAAAAAAAAAATGATTATGTTAGCCTATTTGCCCTCCAACGGTGCACGGGTGTGGTTTACAGCGGCTCGCCACACCGTTAACGAGCCTTTAATTGCCGATGTGCGGGAATCTAAAGGTGTTTCCCGGATATTCAACACTCGCTCGTGAATATCCGAAGTTTAACAATTTAGTGACGTCTAATGGACTTTTCACAAGAAAACAAAACAAAAATTATCGTACTACACAAAGATTAGGGCACTTTTAAACCAATTTATTGATCCTCGGATGTTGAATCAATTAATTTTTGTGTTTTTTTTTTATTTTTTTTTTTTCACCATTAATTTGTATAGCACTCACAAGAATCCGCTCAAAAACCAATTGTTTTATAAAACTTTACGCAAAGTTATGAAATAGGTTTATAAAAACTGTTACCCATTTTTCGTTAGCAATTATTGTATAGAATTCTAAATTTATTACTGTATGTTGTTGTTTATACTACATATATTTATAACAAAGTCGTGCGTTTAATTAAATTTTTATTAATTTATTTAACAAAAACTATTAATTACATTTTTTTGCTGTGTTGTTGTTTAATATATAATAATAAAAAAATTAAATTTAGTATCTATAATCAAAATGCACATTTAGTTTTATAATTATTTTGTTATATCGCGACCTAAGAATGAAAAGGTTCTATGTGACATTTTTGTAATTTTTGAGGTTGATATCAATTTTTACTTTTCCGTAGAATTCAGTAGTAGAATTCAAAACGTTGCTCAAATTTTGATTTTTCCTATAGTTTCAGAGGTAACAGGATAGACAAGTTCTATTTAAATTCATTATGAACATTAATTAATTCAAGAAAGTTCTAACTGCACAAATAGAACCTTTTTCCAAAAAATGGAATTTTATTTGAACACCTGTTCAAAATATTTTCTGTCTTTGCAAACAGAATTTTTTTTTTTTATCAAAAAAAAACGTTTTGAAACAGGGGTTTCCCCTTTATTTTTAATGTGCAATGAATCAGTTATTGTTTAAATTTTGTGGAATAAGGTTGTGTTTTGTGTAAGTAAGACAATAAAAAATTACTATAATATTCTCCTACATAATATCCTAATTAATTTGAAATATTAATGTTATTTATATAATTGCTTTTAGCATCATTGATTCAGAGTATGTTATTTTGGGTCAATGTGCTAGCGACGGAATGATCGAAATAGTTAATGAAGAAATCCTACAGAATATACCAATAACAGAACCGACAGAAATTGTTCCTGTAGTTTTAGACGAAAATGAAATTATAGTGCCTGATAGTCAAATCTATGAAGATGAAGGTCGAAAACGCAGAAGAAAACGGTATTATGAAAATAGGAAAGTAGGTCAGCAGCAATCGAAAAGGCAAAGAGGAAAGGAAAATATTAATTCAAAGGGAAAACTTATACAAAAAAAATAAAAATAAAACCAATTAAAACTGTAAAAATTGTAAATTTAAGTGCTCCGAAAAAATTAGTGAAGTTGAGCGGGAAATAATTTTCAAGCATTATTATACGTTAGATCGTTACCGCAAATATGACTTTATAAATTTTACGTCCGTCACAACCAACCTCGAGTCGAAGAAAAAAAGCGTTCAGTTACTATTGGGAAATTAAGGGAGAAGTGATTCGCGTATGCAAACCATATTTTTTAGGAACATTGGATGTTTCACAAAAACTTGTTTATGACGTGCACAATAAAAAGGTTTCTACTGGAGTCATTCAGTGTAAAGAAAACGCAACCAGAATTGGTAACCGAAAAACTAAGGAAGAAGTAACCAACAGAATAAAACAACATATCAAATCCTTTCCAACAATGGAAAGCCATTCATGTTGATTATACAACTCGCCGAATTTACTGCGGCGGGAGTTCATTCGATCCGCATTCGTTTCGTATTTAAAATTAATTG
This sequence comes from Tipula vernalis, assembly GCA_958295665.1. Lineage (NCBI taxonomy): Eukaryota > Metazoa > Arthropoda > Insecta > Diptera > Tipulidae > Tipula > Tipula vernalis. Next base: position 277,374,465 of record OY282560.1, on the reverse strand, counting down.
CATTATAGAATCCGCCGGAAAACTGTGTTATCGATCCGCAAAGAAGCTGCAATCCCACCAGCTGTCAAAATATTGATAATTGAACTTAGTGTTTTTATTCTATTAAATTTTCATTGTATAACACAAAATTAAATATTTATAGTCCAAAATTTAAAAGAAGTGTTTTAATTATGAATACAGTAAGCCTCTATCTAAATTTATACGATGAGGTGCCACCGCATAATAGAAAGCAAACCTGAAAAGCGATAAGAAATATGTGCGATGACATTCTGTAATTTTGGCCAAAACTGTACAACTGTATATGTATCAGTTTTGGTTAGATTCTTCGCTATATCCGGGTGCTAAGTCATGAGGCTCACCATCTTTTCAAACTGCCCGGTTGGTCGTACGTTTTCTATAAAGAATCAGGGGCCCTATTATGAAATTTTCGATAGCGTTCTTTTTCGATAATATCGAGTGCTCCGATAGCGTCGAAAATACCTATTATGAAATAATCGATATTGAAAATCACTTCAATTTAAATGTGACATCATAGAGATATCTATATATGTATAAGAAGTTTACTTGGTATATATGTATGTATTCATATGTGTACATAAGACATTTACTTGGCACATACTTGGCAGATATGTAAATATAAGACATTGATTTGGAACTTGGCATTGTCTTATCCGATTTTGATGAAATTCAGCATGCACGGTGGAAATGGGATTCTAAAATGATTTCTAGATACATTTCTGGAATATGGCCAATTAGGAAGGAACTTGGCCATTTTTTATCCGATTTTGGTGAAATTTAACATGTGCGTTGCAAATGGGATTCTAAAACGATTTTAGATGTAGTTCTAGAACATGGCCAAGTATGATGGAACTGGCCTATTTCTCAACCAATCAATCATGATGAAATTTGACATGTGCGTTGCAAATGTGATTCTAAAACGATTTTTAGATGAAGTTCTGGAACATGGCCAAATATGATGGAACTGGCCTATTTCTCATGTTTGACATGTGGGTTTGAAAGGGGATTTTCATATGATGTTTGGATGAAGTTCTGGAATATGGCCAAGTGTGACGGAACTTGCCTTTTTCTCAACCGATTATGATGAAATTCGACATGGGCGTTGGAAATGGGATTCTAAAATTATTTTTGGGTGAAGTCTGGAATATGGTCAAGTATGATGGAACTTGCCTAATTCTTATCCAAATATGATGAAATTTGACTTGTGCGTTGCAAATGGGATTCTAAAACGATTTTTGGATGAAGTTCTGGAATATAGCCAATTATGATGGAACTTGCCTAGTTCTCAACCGATTGTGATGAAATTTAACATGTGAGTTATAAAGAGGATTCTCAAATGATTTTTGGATGAAGTTCTCTAATATTGCCAAATATGACGAAATTTACTATTTTTCAACCGATTATGATGAAATTCGACAAATGCTTTGGAAATGGGAGTCTAAATTGATGTATAGAAAAGTCATTAACAAATAACCATTTTAATATCCCATTTCCAACGCACATGTCGAATTTCATCTAATCGTTTAAGGAATAGGCTAGTTCCACCGTACTTGGCCGTATTCCAGAACTCCATCCTAAAGTTATGTTAGAATCCCATTTCAATCGCAAGTGTCAAATTTCACTAAAACCGATTAAGGAATAGCCAAGTTCCATGCAAATTGGCCTTATTCCAGAACTTCATCTAAAAGTCATTTAAGAATTCCATTTCCATCGGGCATGCTGAATTTCGACAAAATCGGATAAGAAATGACGAAGTTTCTTCCTACTTGGCCTTATTCTAGAACTTTATCCAAAAATCATTTTAGAATTCCCATTTCCATCGTCTATTCTGAATTTCATCAATATCGGATAAGAAATGGCCAAGTTCCTTCCTAATTGGCCATATATCAGAACTACCTCTAAAAATCATTTAAGAATCCCATTTCCATTGGAAATACTGAGTTTCATCAAAGTCGGATAGGAAATGGCCAAGTTCCTTCTTAACTGGCCATATTCCAGAACATTATCTAAAAATCATTTTAGAATCCCATTTTCATCGTGCATGATGAATTTCATCCAATATAGGATAAGAAATGACCAAGTTTCTTCTTATAGGCCATATTCCAGAACTTCGTCTAAAAATTATTTGACAATCCCATTTCCATTGGAAATGCTGAATTTCATCAAAATCGGATAAAAAATAGAACCCCAAGGAAATTTTTATAAAAAAAATCATAAATCCTCAGTTCAAGGGACAACCCACTACAACGGCCTAGCTTTTTGGTCCCGTCGATGTCCGTTGTAGTGAGGTTTCTCTGTTAATATTAAGTCCCAGGAGCACCGAGCTACGCTCGTTCCGAATTACATTAGCGTTTGTTACACGTTCATGTCACTGAGTTTCACCTCATTCAATTGAGCAATATGTTAGTTCCATTTAGACTGTCGATTTTCCAGAAAAATTTCCGACACTCATGTTTGAATCCCATTCTATACTAAACAAATCCCATTCTATACAATTCATCCCAATTGAAAGGAAATGGTTTAATTCTATTGAAACTAGAATAATATTCATATTCCCATTTTACAATCCCATTTTCATGGTACATACCGAGTTCTATCGAAATCGGTTGAGAAATGGCTTTGGTCCATTGGAATTGGCCATTTTACAGAACCTATACGATCCATATTTGGAACTAATTTATGATCTCTATATAATTCTCAAAAATCACAATTGAACAAATAAAAAAAACAAAACACAATGCAATATCAATAGCAATAACAACAATTAGATTTCCTTTGTTAGAAAATAAAATAAAAATGAGACCCGAACCTCTCCAGAAAGCCTACTAAAATATTTTTCCAAGAAATCAAAACCCATTACAATTGCTTCCTTTCACTAGAAAATTTCCATCTAACCAATTACTATTAACAAAAGAAAATAATAAAAATATGAATTCCCATAGGAGGATCCTCTTAAACGAATTTTACTGAAATAAAACCACCCCAACCAACATTAATAAAAATCAAATAACCGTTTCAGAAACCGGTAGTAAGTTAAAAAGTAAGATAAAACCAAGCAAACAGGGGCTCACCGGACAAGAACTTCCTTAACGTTTTTTTTAAGAATCAATACCCGGTGTTATCGCGTTTTGGCACTCGAAAACTCTCTTTCACCAATTATGATCAATAAAAAAATATTCAAAAAAACGAACCCCAGGCCTATTAGAGGACCCACTAAACGACATTTCCCGAAATCAAAGTCCACTGCAAATGTTTCCTAACACTAGAAAATCCCTGCTCACCAATTATTACAAAAATCGTTGAACTTAAAAAATGGACCTCGACCATCCGGAGGACCCTCTAAACATATATTTCCCGAAATCAACACCCATTGCAGACCTTTCAAAACCCTATTTGACTTCAATCAATACCCATGGCGATCGCTTCCTGCCGCTCGAATATCTCTCATTACCAAATGTTTACTAAAATTGTTAAAATGAAAAAAGGAACCCGGATACCACTGAAAGACCCTAAGCTAATTTTTTTAAACCAAGACCCATTGCAATCTCTGTCTGGCACCCACCCGCTCACAAATTTTTACCAAAAATGTAAAAATTAAAAAAAAGAAGCCCGGGCTCAACTGGAGAACCCCCTAAACGAATTTTCCAAAAATTTATACCCATCACAATCGCTTCGTGGCACTCGAAAACCCTCTTTACCAACTTTTAACAAAATAGTTAAAATTGAAAAAACCCAAGTTCCAATGGATGACACTCTGGACTGGTAAACATACTTACCAATTTTCAACAAAATCATTAAAACTATAAAAATGGAGTCTGAATTTTCCTGAAATCAAGACCAATGGGGATCACCTTATACCACTTAAAAACACTTCTTACCAATATTTACCAACATCGTGAAAATTACAAAGGAGCCCGAGTTCCACTGAAGAACCCCCTAAACTATTTTTTTCGAAATCAACACCGGTCACAATTGATTCTTGGCACACGAAAACCCCAGCTTACCAATTTTTACCAAAATCGTAAAAATTAAAAAAAGGCCTGGGCACAAATGGAGAACACCTTCTAAATTATCAAGACCCGTCGCAATCGCTTCCTGGCACCCGAAAACCCCCGCTCACTAATTTTTTAGCAAATTCGTTAAAATTAACAAAAAAGCACCCGGGCCCACTGGAGAACCCCCTAGACAAATTTTCCCGAAATCAACACCCAGCGCAATCGCTTTTTAGCACCCGAAAACCCCTTACCAATTTTTAACAAAATCGGTAAAATAAAAAAAGGCCCTGAGCAATACTAGAGGACCCTCTAAACGAATTGTATACGAATCCTGTAATCAAGACTAGTCGCAATCACTTCCTAGCCCTCAAAAATATCAAATATTGTTTCAGTACCACCGCATTCTTTAGCCACAATTGGATAATTCTTGAAACTGCCTGCATATTCAGATGTGCTATTGCGCGCTAAAATAAAAGCACAATGCTTACTACTCTTACCTTGTTTACCGGAGATGGTGGAGGAATAAAATTTATAGTCTGTCGCTAGCTTCATCACTCCTAACGCTACCACCATTTGAAGTATTACGACAATTATTTTATTTGCTCTACTAAACAACCACCGATGACGCTTGAAACCAAAAAGCATCCACCAGTCAACGGTGTTTTAATAAAACTTCTTTTTATAGTTGCGTGAAAAACGCTTTAGTAAAAAAGTGAAAGTACCACCCAACGTATCCTATGGGGTAGTCATTGATCCAAACATTTATACTGTTGACAATGGGCACTTGAAAAGAAAAAACTAAAATAATTTTCAAAACTTAAACTATTTTTATTAATCAATTTATTGTATCATCATATCGTGTTGCTGTTTCAGCCAACGCTAACATGGCTAAAGCGGTAATACTTCGTACATTTCGGTGTTCATCAATTAAACCATTTATTATCACTTCGATCAATAGCTTGATAATACAAGATGAAATCGCGTTTATTCGAACAGCGATTTGTTGTACGATTTTTATGCCAGTATAACGATCTTGCCATTTGGTACTCTGGCAGACCACCTTGAGGAACGATAATAATGTTGGAATGCCAAAAACAATTGCGACCACCACAAAAGCATGTGCAATGGTATTTCGTATATACGCCTCTATATTATCGATATCGGGAGGCATTGCAGAAATCATTGCTGTTATACCGGTCGAATTTACTATTTTTGAGATTATCTCGTAATCTTTATATTCCTTAAGTTCAGGGTTATAAATAGTTTCTATAATTTTCAATAACACAATATCTAACAGATATTTATCATAATTTTGTGCATCCACAAGCGAAGGATTAGTATCGCATTTTATTTGAGGAGTTACATCCCATCGATTATGCCGCGTTGGTTTTGATACTCGTACCTTATTTTGATTTAAGAACGATTTTTTATGTGATATTTTATTTTTATATATTTATTCTATTCCACTCATTTTCGTGATTTTTTGGTCAAGAAAATCACTGGAATAATTAAATCCTACAATTGAAAATTGAATCCAATATTTCCAGAAAATTATTTCAATATCGATTTCATATAAATTTTCAAGATTCTCGCTCGAATTAATGATCCTTCACCTAAATACATATATATATATGTAGTTTCCCAAATTATACCTACGTGTACTGATATACATACATTTACCGTAACTTAAATGTAAATGTAGTTTTTGTAGTTAATTCTTGATTTTTGTGAACGTAAATGTCATAATTGTGCCTTTGCAACACAAATAATTTACTATAATAGCCTAAATGTAGCTTACTACTTTTACATTCATCTTTTATTATTATTCAATCATACATGCCATATAAATTTGAAAAAAAAAACGAAAAAACAATTTATCTCAAGAATGTAATTTTCGAGGTTCGAACTACGATCTAAAATTTTAAAATCCACAACGCTAACACCTAGACTACTGCGGCATGGGAATTTGCCGAAAAATTACTTGGTTTTATAAAAAGTTTTGAGCATTCTACTAAATTATATAATATGTATTGTAGATAGATTTACACAATGTGACGTATCAACATAGAGAAAGATAAAATTTGTCAGATCTTTCTGTAATTTGGTATACAGATGAAGAAAAATATTCTAAGAATAATTTCCTTTTACATCATATCGGAAAAATCACGGAAAATGCGAGAAAATCACGAATTTCCACTCGGAAAATTCGTCGGGAAAAGACTAAACAAAATATGCTGATCACCCAACATTAATTTAAATTTTTTTTTTTTTTGTCGTGATTTTTGAAAAATGGACATCCATGAAAAAAAAATGATAAAAAAAAAATTAAATACATCCCAACTCCGTATGCTGCTAACTACGCAGCTGTAGCTGTAGTACTATTTAAAAAAATCATCAAACATTCTTTTCTATAAAAAAAAATACACAATACATATCGCTCATTTGCTGCAACAATGACACAATTTAAAAATAACAAATGTTATAATTTGAGAGACATTTCCGTTTGTCTTGTAGTGAGCTTTATAGCTTTAGGTGTGTCGTTATATCAGTTTTAACTATATTAAAAAGCCGATATTTCTCTATAAATAAGTCAAAAACGACCGATTTTGAGTTATGCCATTGTGGTAGCAAATGAGCGATATACAATTGACCATTTTAGAGATGGCGCTGTAAAATTTGGATAATTTTTCCAGATTTGAAGGCTTTACAGAGTTTTCCCAGACTTGAGACCAGACTCAATCGCATTTTCATGCAAAAAGACATCATATAGCCATTTTACGTCAACGAAATCGGTCTCGAAGTAGTTTTTCGTGCAGACATATATACATACCCGCAATTATTGCTCGTTTAATAATATAGAAGATAGAAGATAGAAGATATAACACAAATCTAATATGTATTAATATAAAATAAAAGTTTATTTGCAACTCACATTTCTGCAAAAATATTTTTATTTATTAAATATTGCAATTTAATTCTATTAAATTACGTTGATGAAATAAAATGGTCGTCACCTCAAAAGCAGTCGAAAATTTTCAATATTATCGAAACAAAACGAAATCGAAAATTTCATAAAAGGGCCCCAGTTTTGTTTATTTAATAATTTAATTTAAAATTAACTTAATTTGTTTATTTATAATGCAAATCTTACACTTTACTATTCTCTATAACAAAAAACCTAAACACTACAAAACAGTTTTCAATCCGCAGTGAATTTGATGCGAATTTAAAATGACACTTTTACTACAGAGTGCGTTTCACCCGCGAATTCCATAATAGCCCTTTTTGAAACTTCATTACCGACATTCGTTCATTTTCTGTACGGCGTATTCGATAATACGTAAAACGTCAAAAGCGAATGAAACTCCCTCCGCAATTGATCCGGCGAGTTGTATAATCGACGTGATTATTGTCGGGCCAAAACATCTAAAAAACATCTCGAGGCTGGTTTAAATGTTACGCGCATGTACGAATTATATAAAATTCAATGTAGCCAAGATGGAGAAAATCCAGTTAAACCTAGTTATTATCGTGATATCTTCTGCAGAGAGTTTAATCTGGATTTTCACAAACGAAAATCCGATCTCTGTGGTAAATGTGAAGCCTATCTAGTCGCCCAGAAAGGAAATGAATGCACACCGAAATCTACCGTTGATTTTGAAGAACACCAACGGCTTGAAGAAGATATGCGTGCTGGAAGAAAAATGGATCAGGACAACGAAACCATTCCAGTATTATGCTTTGATTTGCAAAACGTAATAAATTGTTCCAGATCCAATATTGGTTCCTTATTTTATAGTGCAAAGCTAAACGTCTACAATCTTATGGCGCACTATTCTAAAACTTAAACAAATTTACTGTTGTTTATGGACCGAATATACAGCTGGGCGCACTGGCAATGATCTTGCATCAGCGCTAGTAAAAATGTTAGCGCAAGTTTACCGAGACACAGGGTTTACCAAACTTGTTAACGCCATTGCCGAATTTTAAAGTTTATACATAGTCATCCTGACATCGTCGAAATCACGATGAAATATTCTATCGCTGGTCATTCCGCTATACAGCAAGTAGATAATGCATATTTTCAAATAGAAAAAGTGTTTATATAAAAAAAAGGGTTTATGTCGCCTTTAGTCCTCATAAGAATTTTAAAAACCATAAATTTAAGAAAACCATTCTGTATTATGCAAATGAAGCCATCGGATATTAAAGACTACGAGGAGTATTCAAAAATGATCTATAACTTTAAAGAAGTGCCGTTGAACAAAGTTAAAATACTTCAATTCAGTCAAGAACCGTACGCCGTTAAATTCAAGCTGGATTACACCGAAAAATTCAAAACCAGTCATTTAAGAAAACAAAAAAACAGAATGTATCGCTCATTTGTAATGCGGCCAAATATTTTAGGTGTCAACATTATAAAAAAGAAACCGAAGATCGACCTAAAAAAAAAAACCGACTTGCAGGCCACATTTTGCTTCATGACAACGCAAGATATCGATTATTACAAAGTGGTTCTCAATATTACTGGTAAGATTTTTGTTTTTTAGTTGTGATCGAATTTTGATAATTTTTTTTAATTTCAGATAACAAACCCATTTGTGAGACTCCAAAACGATCAGCAAGTAGTAGTTCACGTAAATTAAATCGAAATTCCAACACAAAATAAAAATAACTCGCCATGAACAAAAATTAAGAACCGATGCTGTGTTGAATTAAAAGTGAATTAGAAATTATGTAGATTTAAAAATGAAGTATTTATTTATGTACCTGAATTACTACAAAACGAAATGTTATAATAATTTTTATTTTGTTTAATGTTTATAATATTTTTATAAACTATATTTTTTATTTTAAATGGTATAAACATAGTAAATACACGAAGTATGTACATATGTATCCACTAAATTAAGTTTTATTTAAAAATTCAATAAAGATTTTATTTAAACAAATAGCTAAAACTATTTGAACAAACAGAACTTTACTGGTTTCATAATTTCCTATAATTAAAGCGAAAAGGTTCTATCATGCAAATAGAACCTTTAAATTAAATTGATAATCATAACAAATAATTATGATTCGTTACAATCGTAACGCTTTCGAAAAAAACTTCTTCTTGGCAAGGAAATTAGCGAATTAAGGATTTGCCGGCCATCTGCATCTCCCATCACTGGTCCGCCACATACAGCAAAGAAGAAATATTACAATTGGTAAAAACATGTGGGGATTATCGACGATTAAAGACGGTCGTAACACCTTATCTGTTATCCGATGTCTCACATTCAAAATTTCTCCATACACTTGCATGATTGTAAATTTTTTTCAAAAATTAATCTTGTCAGAGCATCCCATTTAATTCCTGTCGCACCTAAAGTGAATATGTACATAAAACAGCGCTAAGGACCCCGTCTGGCCTGTTCGAATTGACCCGAATGCCATTTGGTCTACGAAATGCCACTCAAACGTTTCAGTGTTTCATGAACAAAGTCTTACGTGAATTAGACTTCATTTTCGTCATTAACGACATTCTTTGTGACGTATGCAACTTAAACTTCCGTAATTTGTTTTTAAAATACTGATTTATTCAATTAAACCGTTTTTTTTTTATTTAAATCAGGCGCCAGCCTGTGTGCACGGGTCCGACTAGTTTTCGCTGGGTTGGTTAGAGACTCTCGAGCTGGGTGTATCAAAGGGAAACTACTTTTTGAGGAGAAAAATATGTTACACGCTGCTTTGAACAAGCAAGGTTTCATGCACCCAATATTGCTTTATGTTACGGTAGTCCATTAATATGCACTTCTTCTGCTTCGCTCTCTTTATTATTCTTTCGATTTTCTTTTGCTGTGACCACTTATTCATTTATTTAGGTTTCACTTATTGTTTCTTTTATTTTTTCACTTTTATTTTTGTTTTAGTTTATAAAACAAAAATATCGCACCAATGTGTTTGAATTTTCCTAGTTTTTTGCTTTTTATAAACTTTTTTGCACGTCCCTTTTTATGATTTAGCTTCAATCTTAAATGGCATTATGAAATGAGACTAGAATTCAAGAACAGCCAACCTCCAAACACGGATAAATTTGTGTGTTTTACTTTTTTTAGAAATCATTTGTTTACATCTAAAATGGACCCATTTCATCTTGCGGCACTGAGGAACAAAACAAACCCCACTTGGAACAACTCTTCCACAAGCTAATTGAGTTTACGGTTACATTAATAGTTCAAGTTGTTGCATAAGCCAATGGCATGGTCGAACGCTTCCATCAGCAACTCGAAACCGCGCTAAAGGCCCGATGCAATACAATTCCTTGGAGCTCGGAAATAGTTTTACTTGGAGTTCGAGCAACAATGAAAGAAGATCTGTAGTGCTCACCAGGTGAAATGATTTTTGGTTAAACCATCAAGCTACCCGATGATTTCTTCGTCGAAAATCCTTTTTTACCTAAAGTTATACGCCGACTGTAAAAACATTTCATCGTGTCGATTAATGGCAAAAACTTTTACATAATTATCGATCGACTCAAGCCAGCTTATCGAATTCTCGAACCCCTCGAACAACACATTCAATTATTCCCTAGGGAGGGGGAAATAACGTGCGACGCAGTCCTGTAGCGGTTCACTCATTAAATACATACATTCGTTTTACCGCCACAATATATACACACAAAAAATAGCGTTCACTCATCCAAATGCAACGTCAAGAACAGATATCCGCAACAACTCGACCATCTGTCACTAACCACCGGAAATCCATCTTTACGAAATAAAATTAAAAACAATCATCTTTACAAAAACCGAGTATTTAAATAAAAAACGTTTCTATTTTTTTTTTTTGACAACAACAGTATACATAATACTACGTTACGTACAGTACATACACATAAAATATTGCTGAACTGCTCACTTAACTCTCAGACAAGAACTCATTCCTCAAACCAGCATGTATAAACAATTGACCAACTAAACGCTATGAATTGACCTCACTAAACGCTAATCCAACACCATCTCAATTCGAAGTAAACTCGTAAATGGACCCCTAATTTAACCTTCAACTCAACCCTAAAATCAATGCCAAACTCAATACTCAAACCACAATAAACAAAAATCCCTAAGCATTTATATAAAGAGGTGGTTTTGGCTCGATTCACAACATAGGTATCCAATCCTCTTAACGTATCCAGACAAACGAACATTTTTTTTTTGCTTTCTCGGGCGGGACTTTCAAAACGTCGAGTAATATTATAGAAGGCACTACTAATTACATGTACATATCCCATAATGTTTTTATACGAAAACGACAACAAATCTTTCAATAAATCAAGCGGGTGTTTTGCAAATACTCAAGAGGATCTCCACTCATATGTTTCTCTCTTTTCAAGTACATTGTTACCTACCGCTCGTGTAATTATTCGCAACAAGTTTGGGGGAGCTGTCTAGGTCAAATGTTGTTGGATTGAGGATCTATTGGCTCAATAATAATAGAGTCTTGCGTTCGAAGACTGAATCTTCTACGAATAAATGCGCGATACCAAGTCAAAGGAATTGCTTCGAAAAGTACAACAAGCGGTTTAATTTGAATTGGGAATTAAAGTTAGAAATAAATATTTGTATCTTGAATGATTTACCAAAAAACATTTCCAAGGCCCAGCCGAAAACTTTCTCTTACTTTGACTGACCCAGTAGATAACAATATCATTGAAATCGATATGGTTATGGGTGTTGGCTGATTTTTAAAAATACTGTCAGACGGTAAGTGGGGAGGTTCAAATAAGCTAACCGCTCAAAATACTCTATTCGATTGGATTTTTGGCGGTAGTGACGCGCCTATCCCAGAACAACAATTATTCAGTGTCAATTTCGATCTTAACATTGATAAAACGGTCAGAAAATTTTGGCAGTTGGAGGATTTTTCTACGGATAATCATATCAATCTACAAGATCAACAATGCGTACAACTGTTCCATGAATCTACATAACGTGATGGCCAAGGTCTTTATGTTCTCAAATTGGCAATTAACGCTTCATTCAAATCATAATCTTAGGGAAGAACACGTGAAATTTATAGACTCATAGAATGCATAAATTGGAATCATATGGTCAGTCCCACTGTGCAACCAGATCTTACATACATCAATAATAATAATAATGCGTTTTCGATTGCACAGAATAGCATTCACGTCTAACATTGACAAAATATAATGGCCCATATTAACTATCAGCGAATAGTTTGGAGAAAAGCACCTATCGAGCGTTTAAAGCATTTCAAACTAAAGACGTTGCCATATGGAACCATGCCAACATTTGTGGCGACTAGATCATTGCTCCAGCTAGCCAGAGATATCGAGAAAACGCAGCCTGAGGTATCCTATATAATCAGCAATGAATAATATGTAGATGAAGTAATAAGCGGAACCGATCCGACTGATGAAGCAGTAACAAACATGAAATAAATCAAATAGAGAGTATTAATATCACGCGGTATATCCATTTCAACAACGAATGCCTGAATACATGGATTTGGCCGTATGTTTACGAGCAATAAATTGATCCGGCAAAAAAGTTCGCGAACTAACTCTGAAATTGTGCTTCACTGGCTAGCTAAGCAACCTTCCACTTGGTCAACGTTTATTGCTAATAGGACAGCACAAATCGACGAATGCTTACCTTAAACCATGTACCGACATTTCCGTGGAGATAAAGCACCAGTAAAGGCGTACGTAGCAGTTTTTATTTCCATGGCATCATAAAGGAAATACATTTGGAGGCGATTATGAACCTATCTACAGATATCTTCATCGCAGCTTTACGCGGATTTATAAGTCGACGAAATGCTTCTACTGATATCTATTCCGACCATGGGACTAATTTTAAGGGTGCTCGGCTTTAGCTGACTAAGTTGAAGTGTAACAGACTTTCTCACTGGAAAAGCAACTTAATGGCATTTTATAGAACCTGCTTGCCCCTCAACGGGCCCCGGACTGTCGGAAGCACGAGTCAAATGAATGAAATATCATTTGATACGAGCCACCGAAAACGCAGTATTAAGCTTCGATAAGTTTTCAAACTTATTTTGCGAAAATGAAGCAACATTTAACGCTCGTCCGCTTGCACAATTTTCAATCGATCCAGCCATGGATTCAATCCATCCATTCGAGGAAATGTCGAATACTTGCATAGATAAGATTTATATTCAATTATCAATAACAGTAGTTTTGAGCTTGTATTATTCAAGAATTATTTGGGAAGCAAGGGTACCTCAACATTTCTTGTAAGATGGATTAGTTCTATACTCAAATCTCGTATACTTGAGTTTGACTTGAATGCTTCAATCTCAGTTATCGTCAGGGAGGTGTGCTCTCATCTATGTTATGACTTTTGGTGATTGACGGTATACTGGTGAAACTTCAGCAGTCAGGCTTTGTTGCTCAAAGTTACGCTGACGATCTTGTTATTACTGTCGCTGGAAAGCACCTGAATGCCTAGTTTGGTGGAAAGGATTTACACGTCAATTCTTCTAAAACTGATTTGATTATATTTACCAGGCATCGAAATATTGGTGGTCTAACTGACGGGGCCACAGTCTTTTAGGGAGGCCGATTAACTGATCCGACCACGTTAAGCATTTAGGTGTCTTTTTGGACAGTAAACTTTCCTGGAAATTTTTCACCTTGATTATAAACTTCACAATTCACCTGCCGTTTTTGGCAGTATAGACGAGCCTCTGGGAAAACTTGGATTCTAATTCCGAATATGTTTCCTTGGTATGGTGGCCAATGTCATTAAGTTAATGTCTAAATTCAATTTAACTAAATTATATTCGGTGGTGCGACCTTCGGGAGATCACTGGAGATCTAGCATGAGTCAATAGTGTTCTTTTCTGGTGGCTCTCGCTCCGATAATAGTTCTGGTTATGGAATGTACTGCCTTTGACTGTGTCAAAATTTGTTAAGGACTGCAAATACTTTATACATCTTCTCTGTTCAAGTAATAAAGTGACAATCATGTAGGGTGCTGCCCAGTGTAGCATTGAGGGCTGGGTTTATATTTATCGGTCCCGAAACAGTTGCTTCCTTGCCATATAACTTTGTTAAGAAGGCGGTTAAAAACTGCGCTATAAGTGAATTAAAACAGCAATGGCTTACTAGTGGTAGCTGCCACATTGCGAAACTTTTTATTAGTGAACCTAACTTAAGAACTACTAGGTTTGTTTTACCTCTCACCAATAACCAGTTAAGAGTTTTGATCGCGACTCTTACTGGTCAAGGCTATTTTAAAGTACGAAACATCTTCAGCGAATGGGTTTAACTCATGATGCTGTATGCGACGATTGCCTTGAAGACGATGAAGAATGCATTCATTTCGTATGCAGTTGTCCTGCTTTCAACGGAGTTAGGCTACAATTATTTGACTCTCTGTCTTCCTTGCTTTGGCCTAAACTGCTTCAGTTTATTAAGGCTACGGCACGCGTTTGCGATTTACGATGGAATCACTGGTTTAAACCATATGACCTTCGTGACATTGAGTGCGGAGCCTTGGATAGTTCCAACCAATTTTTTAATAATAATAAATACCTTAAGATATTATTATAGTGGTGTAACAAACCACAAGAGGTTTTTCATTTCAGTTCTGCAACATTCGATGGCTTCGGAAAAATTTTGCTGCGGTGGCACACCTTATAGCTCTCACTAAACCAACTATCCTTCTTTTCACCAAGACCTAAATCATGGACTACGGTGACTCTGCAATCATCGATATTAAGGGTTACTTCTTAATCCATCGGTTGATTTACCATCGCAGCATGTAGAAATAGAGATTGGTGACTCTAGTGTAAGCAACTCCGAATCTGCTCACATGCTGGGTTTAACTATATCTAATATGATTTCTTGGGCCGATCAAACAAATAAGGCAGCGTTGAGTGCCGCTAGGTGCCTCCGTTATTTACGACGATGCAAATTTTATTTTAATTCATCGAAATTACTGAACATTTACAAGGCATATATCAGACTCGGATATGAATATAATTAACATATTTCCGCAGGTGCTCCGAAGGCCCACCTGGATGCACCTGGCAGAGTTTAGAACCGAGATTTCCGTATGATTTTGGGTACTGACATCTTCTTTACCCTTCTTACTCTTTCTCAAAGATGGAATGAGCGAGTCTTTTGTGTGTTCTACAAATATTTACATGGCAACTCTACGAACTTATGCCTGGTTTGTCAAGGCCAATACTTACATTAAGGCGATCAATTCACAGATATAATCTCTCTACGAACCTCCTTAAACCTTTCTTGTCATTCCCACTTTAGTCCTTTCATTCCTTTTATGGTTATGCTATGTGTCGTTGCACATGCGCTTGAGGATACATTGAGGAAGCAATTCCTAAGCCTATCCTTTAAAGGTATTAATTAATATAAACAAAAAATACAATAAAAAAAATGGATTGACTGGACCTGACTGATATGATAGATTTCCCGCAGCCGATTTGTATATATTCAGATTCATCTACCATATCCATGCACATATGTATGTGTAAGTATATGGATGATCCCAAACCTATAAATTTTACGAGAGAATACATTGCGTTATGCAATCAAACGATGTATCACACAAAATAACTAGAAACCAAAAATTTATGTTATGTTTGTTTTCCGAAATTCGAAAATTTTATTTTCCATTTTCTAGTTTTAATATTTTTGTATCGTTGTGAAAAATGTATATAATGAAAAATAAATATTTTATGCGATTGAAAAATATTACATTTCATGAAATTGTGTATGTTAGTTATAGTACCATATGATACACATCCAAAATTTTATTATCGTTGGAACAAAACAAAATTTTATTTTTGAGGATATACCTAGGACGTATGTACATACCTTCAACAATAAAAATATTATTTTGAGTTAGTTTGTAAATATTACGTATTTGTTACATATTTATAAATTATGTTTAGACATTGTATGTATTTAGGCTGTTTATGCTTTCGAATTTTGGGAATATAATGACGGTGAATTGACTATTTTCTTATGTGGGGTAGTGGTGTCGTGTTCGTTATCAATCATTTTTTAATATTACTACCTGCGGGCCACATACTTATTATGAGCAAACCTGTTGCACATGGAGGCATTAAAGTTGATGGAGTCACAATTCGTAGAAGCATTGGATTTGATTCTGTTCACCAGTTAGCCCATTGGAACAATTTTTGTTCCCGAACATTTTTTCGGTGGAGACACATTGAATTTACAGTTTTTGATCAATTAAAAACGTTCACAAATGCTTGCATGCATTTGTTGAAAATTATTATTTGGTGGATACCGCCGATAATGGTTATCAACTCGTTGAAGAATGTTGACTGTGTTACGTCATAAGAAATGGGGATTATTTAGTTTATACAGTGACAGTGAATAATTTGTATGAAGCTAAGTTTGGGTAAGGAGTTACATAATTTGAGTATGGAAAAGAGTGTTCGATAAAGTTAAAATTTTCTTAGTGAGAAGTGATATGGTTAAGTTTATATGTGTCAAGTAAGTAAGAAAGGCTTTCTTGTTTTCGTGTTATAACATAACTTAAAGGAGAAATCGTTGACAAAATCCCCTAATCTAAGGTGGAACAGCATCTGCCGATGAATGAATGGCTGGCAGGTTAATCAGTCCTAAGTACGCGTAAAGCTGGGTGTCTCACATGCGACTTTCTTTTCCCAGCAACTCGTGGGAATCAAAACATGTCAAACATTAAAGAAAATAAGGATGGTGACGCTCCTAAAGCGTCACATACCAGCGAAAGTTTCATGCCGGATTTCGAGGACCTCGGTCCTCTTTTCGCTGTGAAACTCTCGATGGGTGAGCCATCGGATGGTGAGCTACGTACAGTGCTTGAGAACCAAATAACTCGTAACTCAGACATGGACACCTCAGGAGATGAGGGTTCGGCCCTCGTAAGTGGGGATCTCCTCTGTGAAAGCATGGGGAAATATGGACTTCGGCGAAGACTGGAAGGGTGAGGCCAACACTGTTGACAAACCTGTCGTGGCTTGCTGAGAGCAAAATGAGACTGGTAATCCTACTGAGGCCCCACCGTCTAAAAGAGTCCGCTCGGATGATGGTACTCCAACGACACTTAAAAGCCCAGGACGGAGGAGGCTCTCCCGGTGGCCGCGGGTTCTGCAGTTCGGTCGGAAGTTAACTTCAGGCAGCCTACAGAGTAGGAGATCATGGGGATCCTGCCTTCTGGTTTTCCTGAGGTTGTCCTCACTGGTGAGCCATTGAAGGCTGTCCAGGAGGCCATCTCAGACAAGGTGCTGGAGCAGGAGGCCAAGGTGCTTAAACATAAGTTCCTTGACAGTCAGCTCCGGCCTGGATGGCTGATAGTTACCTGCGTTGACCGGGCCACTGTACAGTGGCTCAAGGAGGCCATAGGCACTATTAAGCTATGGAAGGGTGCACAAAACGAGGGAATGTAGGCGATTGACTGAAGAGTGATCAGGAGGGAGGCGAAAGGCTCTTTAGCCTTTTGCATCTCCTCCATAGACCACTCTTCAGTGAAGAAGTTATAGCGAGTTCGCTTTAAAGTCAACTTTAAATTTGGGATTATCCAACTGTAGGTCAGGGGTGCCCAGGGTGGTGCCAAACCGGCATCTGTGAGCGGGACCCAAGTGCCCCCCCCCCCCCACCTGAGACGACACCTCCACTAGAAGTTAGGCGGCACTTAGCTCATTGCAAGCGCAGTGGGCTTGCCTATCTGATTGGATGCGATGCAGATGCACAGCACACGGTGTGGGGCAGCACGGACATTAATGATAGAGGTGAGTACCTTTTTTAGTGTGTAATTACTAATAATGTAGATATTGCCAATAGGGTAAGGAAACCTATATTTATAAATACGATTAGATAAGAGGTCCTAGATTTTACGCTTGGTTGTCCGCATTTTAAGAATTTAGTTAAAAACTGGCATGTGTCTGAAAAGGCCTCCTTATCGGACTTGCACATCAGATTCGATTTGGCGGCGGAGACCATGCAGCGGCAGAGATTAGGATTCCAAAACTGACCGACGGGAACCCTTATAGAATGGAATCAGAAATGCCCTCGGTTATTGAGAACTTAGAGTCTCCAGAGATCCTTGTAAAATCCACTGTGATAGCTCTTAGGCGCTTAGTCACGAGGATTGGAAGAGTGGTGGCATATAAGGAAATTCCCCCGAGGGCAGCAATGGAGAAGGAGGTTCCACTTTCTACAATTACGTGGATCCGCTCCATGTTGGAACATCACGAGATTACAGCCAAATTACGTGGCAAGTCAGTTACCATCACGGCCGTAAAGGGTTTTCCCCGAGGAGGCATACTGCCTATTCTTTTATGGTCATTGGTTATTGACAAACTACTGGTCCTTCTGAGTCGCCATCGGTTTGACGTCCAGTGCTATGCGGATGATGTGGCTATCATAATTAGAGGCAATTTTGATGAGGTAGACTTTGATCTCATGCAAAATGTGCTCGATTTAATATGGCAGTCGTGTGACCAAAAAGAACTCAGTGTTAATTCAAACAAAACTGTCATTGTCCATTTTACGATGACGAAAAGCTCTCGCTTATAGCTCCCTCGTTAAACGGTACTATTGTTAATTTTTCCAAAGAGGATAAATATCTAGAGGTCATCCTGCATCAAAAACTGAACTGGAAACAACATTTGTTGAAAGTTCAAAATATAGTCACCAAGTATTTCTAGGCCTGTCAGAAACTCTATGGACACACGTGGCGATTACAACCAAAAACTATCTTCTGGTCATTTCTAACAATCATGTGGCCTGTGCTCATGTCAATGACTAGGTACAGATCGGTAATATGGTGAACCAAAACTGAACAAAGGAGAAGCGCAAGCTTTATTAAATAAAGTTCAGCGTATAGCCTGCATCGGTATTAAGGGCTCAATGAAAACATGACCAACCACAGTAATGGAGGTACTACTAGGACTAACTCCGTTGTATCTGCATATTAAAAGGGGTTCTGCTATTATGGCCCTTAAGATACAGGCGGAGGGTAATATCAAACCGGACAATATAGTGGGTCATCTGGAAATCCTTAAGGAATTTCAGTCAGACCTTACCATAGAAATACTTTCCGACTATATGCCAGCTAAACCGGATTTACACAAACCATTTTGTATTAGGTTAGTGGAGAACAGTGGGACCATCCTTTGAGCGAGGGTCAATGGTGTGGGTTGCAACCAGAGGTAGAAATACACGGTAGTGAAACTGCCCTTTCGAAGTCCTTGTGTAACAATGTTACCGTCTTTCAAACAGAAATACATGTTATAGAACTTTGCGCTAGGATAGGCATAGCAAAAGGCCTAAACGGTGCAAAGGTATATATTGTATCAGATGGACAATCGGCCTTAAAGGCTCTTAGGCCTTCTACTGTTGAGTCAAGATTGCTTTGGGATTTTCCGAAGGTTATTAAGCATCAGGCAAGCTCAAATAAGGTAACATTTATTTGGGTGCCAGGTCATACTTGAATCGTAGGAAATGAGGCTGCTTAGAGGTTCTGCCTCTCCATTCATTGGAGCAAAGCCCATCTGCGGCGCCACTAACGTTCAGCGATAAAGCGTTGAGTGGATGAGCAAAAGTCCTCCTACTGGCGAAGAATTCCAGGTTTGTAACAGGCGAAGAAATGTATATCACCTTCTTCAGTCAAGGTTAAGGAGCATCTTGAACTTAGGAATCCTGAGCTCAGGCTGCTTAGTGGCTTCCTTGCATTTTATATTCCCTTAAGATATCACGTTAAGAAAATGGGCCTAAGTACGACAGACGGATGCCGCTTATGCGACCTGGAAGCGGAATATGTTCTGTGCTATTGCCCGTCCATTTTCCGCTAAAGACTGCAATATCTAGGACGGGGAATAATGGGCCCATATTATTATTATTATTATTAAAGGGCCGTGTAGGTGATAAGCCGCTTCGCACTACGACCTAAAAGATATATTGTGCTGGACCCTGTTTAACTATCCGTCCAGTCAATATTCAGGTTCTTAATGAACTTGATAATACGCATGCAGTTCCGCTACGTGGATGACTTGGCAGTTCCGCTAGAAAGACGGTAGCATTGGAACTTCATTATCACAGCATTATTTCCTCCAACTCATTGGAACCATTTTGAGATGTTAACAAAGCGCTGAGTACTCCTGATGTCCATCCTACAGCGGTCCGTCAGGTCTTTCAAGAGGGGTGCCCCTAGAAACTTTAGTCCATGCCAGACGAGGGCAGGTGCAAAGAAGATGAAGTACTACCTGTTCCTCCTCTTCGTCCTCGCAACTACGACAGTAGTCATGTGAGAAGACACCAAGTCTACTCGCATGCCTCCCTATGAGACAGTGCCCCGTAATCACTTCAACAACCACACTCATCTGACTTCGCTGAAGTGAGATCAGCTGTTTGGATCTCGCCAAGTCCAACTTTGGCCAGACCTGTCAAGTTATTACGCAAGAAGTGATACTTAACCATCTGTCATTCATCAGCTTGCTAGCTTCTTCCTGAAGCAGCAGTTTGCATACCGCAAGAGGCATTTCAATATTCTTTCTGCTTTCTGAGAAGTGGTCCGTTGTACCACGTCCAGCCAGTTCATCGGCGTTTATATTTCCTGTACTTATACTCTGGTAAACTAACACGGAATGGTTTGTGGAAGTCCAATAATAATTCTACATATCAACTATCCAAACGGTACATATCCATTGATACAGAAACAGAGAGGTCGATTCGTCAACCACCCAAGAGGTTACCATTGGTAAAACAAGAAGAAGTCGATCGAATGGTAACAGATATGCAGGCGGCAGGTGTAATCGAACCATCCAACAGTCCATACACCTCTCCAGTAGTGTTGCTCGAAAAGAAGGACTTTAGCTTGAGATTCTGCGTTGATTATCCAAAACTCAATGCAGTGACTAAAAAAGATAGCCACCCACTGCCAAGGATCAACTAACGACACATTAGACACACTGTCGGCTGCTCGAATATTTTCGACATTAGATCTACAAAGCGGCTATTGGCAGGTGGAAGATCGTGAGAAAACGGCGTTCAGTGTGAGTAACGCGCTTTTCAATTTAATGTTATGTCGTTCGGAGTATGTAATGCCCCTGCAACATCATCATTATAAGAATGGATTTAAACGAGCATCTAAGGAAATTGGCAAAGGTTTTGGATCGGATACCGGCTGCCGGATTAAACTTAAGCCTAAAGAAGTGTTAGTTATTCAGAACGGAAGTAAAATATTTAAGTCGTCTGGTAACGACCAATGGAATTCATAACGACGAAGAAAAGATCGCAGCGGTTAAGGACTGGCCAAGACCTAAAAATTTACACGAACTACGAAGCTTTCTGGGATTGTGCACCTATTATAGACGCTTCGTGCCAAGATTCGCCAACATCGCAAAGAGCTTACACGAGTAAACAGGAAGAATAAAGCATTCGAATAGAAGGATGATCAGGAAGATGAACTATGGAACTAAGGAGACGATTACGTGTCGCGATTATCCTCGCATATCCTATACCCAACTGGAAATTTATTTTGGACACCAATGCAAGTAATTACGGTATAGGAGGAGTGTTATCACAGTACTACTCCAAAACATTATCTTAACCGGAGCGTAATTATTGCGTGATACGGAAAGAATTGTTGTCTACAGTGGAATGTGTTAAGCATTTCCATAAGTATCTTTATGGCCAAACCCACACATAAAAGTCGTGGAACCATGAAACAATACAACGTCGGAGCTCAATTCGAGAGAATTGCAATGGGTGTAGCGGGACCATTTCCCGCTGCCGAGAGCAGCAATAAATATGTGCTATTGGTGGCGAATTATTGCAGCAAATGACCGGAGGTGTACGCCAGTCCGATGGTATGGTGGAAAGATTGAGATAGGCACATTGGATTTATATATAGCAAAAGTCGTGAAGAAAAACCGAGGCACCTGGGGTCGGCTACAAGACACAACCGGAATGACACCGGCTAAAACCATATTTGGAGACAATCTACGAATACCTGGAGATTTAAAGTTTGGGGCTGTTCCATCAGCAGCTTTATGTGGACAGGACTACGTAGATCAGATGAAAGAAGAACTTAATGAAATTCATCAATTTACACGGGGGAAAATATGGATGTCCAGTGACCGAATGAAAGCTCGATATGACATAAGGCCAAATAACCAAAGCTTCCAGGAAGGGTAATTGGTGTGACTTCACAACCCACAATGAAAGAACAGATTATCACGGAAGCTGCAACCAGTATGGTATGGACCTTACATTTTCATCATAAGGATGAACGACGTGGTTTATCGAATATAGAAGGGGCATCGACGTAAACCAAAGGTGGTGCATTTAGAGAGACTGGTCCTATACAGGGCAGGTGATTTGGGTCCTATTCGGGACGAACATGCCTAGATGAGGGGTAATGTTACGGTGACATCTAGAGTAGAATAGAATAAGTTATTCAATAGCGAAAAGATGTATTTTCGGACCATAAGACGCACCTTTACTCTGAAAATTAAACCAAAAATTGGGGTGCGTCTTATGGAACGAAGTGCGTCTTATAGTCCGATCAGAAAATCCCACGAAAATAAATCGGGATTCACATAAAATGAATCGGAGACTCCCGTAAATTTTAGCAACCATGAAAATGAATCCTGGATCCGTCAATATTATTTAGTGTATTAGCGTATGTGATTTCGTACGGTTTAATAAAGTATTTTTATAATTTGAATTTATTCTTTAATTGTTTTAAAACCAGAAAATGAGTTTAAAACAAAAGAAATATTCTTATAATCTGAACTATAAATTAGAAGTGATAATATATGCAAAAGAACGTGGAAATCGAGCACTAGAAACAAATTTTGGTCCACCACCTATAGAAAAAATTATTCGTGAATGGAAAAAACAAGAAGAGCAATTGAAACTGCTCAGTAAATATAAAACACTTCGTTCGCACTTACCAAAATAGCTGGAAGTTGAAATACAAATTGGATAACAAATCACTGGCGCAATGGAATATTGGTTTCTACGAAAATGATAAATTTTGAAGCGAAGCAATGGGCGTCTGCAAATGGTATTGGTGATTTCACAGGATCAGTTTCTTGGTGCTTCAGATTTATGAATAGACACGGGCTATCCGTACATAGGGAAACCAGTCAAATCCAAAAAATGCCGACTGACTATGAAGCTAAATTTAGAGAATTTCATAGATTTATCATATCAACTAGAAGGAATTTTAACTTTGATCTTAGCCAAATTGCTAATATGGATGAAGTGCCTCTCTTCAAAAGGTTCCAGATCAGTAACAATAAAAACAACAGGTCACGAAAAAACCGACTACACTGTAGTTTTAGGATGTTGTGCGGATGATAGAAAGCTACCCCCTATGTAAGTCTTTAAAAGAAAAACATTACCGAAAGATAAGATCCCCCACGGAATTATAATCCACGTTCAAGATAAAGGTTGGATGTATGAAATGGGGATTAAATTATGGCTACAAAGGATACGGGCAAAACATCCAGGTACGTTGTCAAAAAAACGCGCATTGTTAATGTGGGATCAATTCAGAGCGCATACAACAGATTCATCTAAAAACCTTTTATGAAAAATGGACACAGAAATAGCGGCCATTCTTGGAGACCTTACAAGCCAATCATAGCCTCTTGATGTGTCAATTAATAAACCATTTAAAAATTTTATGCGGGAGGAGTGGAACAAATGGATGACAAAACCAAATCACGATATGACGGTAACAGGAAGAATGAAACGACCTACAATTACTGAAGCGTGTATCTGGGTGAAAAATTCTTGGGAAAAAGTAAAACAAGAAACAATTATAAAGTCTTTCCAAAAATGTGTAATTAGTAACGCGATGGACGGTACAGAAGATAATTTTGTCTTCGAAGAATGTGAGGATGACGACAGCAGTGCAGAAAACATTTTAATAAGCGACAGTAACGAGTCGAGTGAAGATGAGTTGAATAATGCCGAAAAATAAATAAAACAAATTTTTTTCGAAAAATGGATGGATAAATTCTCGTCCGCAAAATAAGGTACTTTACTAAAATGGATTTCCCATAAAAAAACTGTTCCAAATGTTTCTAGACTATCTTACTGGAAAAGTCATGAAATTTCCAGAAGTTTTGGCTTGAGTATATAAAAAGCGAACGAGATCGAATTAGAACATTCGATTTGGCTACTACTGCGTAAAGTAGGACGGTAAAAGTAAACTGCGAAAGAGTTGGGAGTGCCTCGAGCCCCAGAACAGATTGCATAGAATTAGAATATTAGTTTTTGGTAAGCGACAGTGTAAAGATTAAAAAGTGTTTTAGTGCTATATAAAAAGTATAAATGATCAGTAAAATTGTGCCAAAATTATAAAAAGTGATTTTGCGAATTTTTATTAATAAATTTTCTTGTAATAATGTTTGCGCTAAATAAATAAATTCGTTCGTCACAATCCAGTGATTCGAACCTTGAATAACAAGGCAAAAACGTTACTGTTATGGTAACACCTATGGTGTAATAGAATAAGTTAAATTTATAGCTCAAAGTTTTACTGTACTAAAATGGAATTTTCCATGATAAAACTGTTCTAAATGTTTCTACACTATTCTTACTCGAAAAATTATGAAATTTATAGAAGTTTGGTTTGAGTACGAGAAGTGTTTATATAACACGATATATAAATTATAAGTGATCAGTAAAATTGTGCGAAAATTATAAAAAGTGATTTTGTGAATTATTGTAATAATTGTGTTGAATTAATTTTTCGGTTAAATAAATAAATTCGTTTGTGATAAATATTAAAGTGATTTGTTTTATTCACATTCTAGTGATTCGAACCTTGATTGGCAAAGCAAAAAAACAATATTGACTCCGTTATGATGAGACATCTCATGGTAAAACTGTTGAAGCGATGTACTGAAACACGATAGCACACCTGTTGGAATGAAAACTTAAATTTATATTCTGGCAACACTATTTGTTTTGTATTGTCAATTGTAAAATGAAAGTAGTTTTTTTGTTTAACCGACTTCCGGTTTGATCATTAATATAACAAAACGTGTTTCATTCTTGGTGTATATAAAATCTTTTATTTTCTGCGCAACCCAACAGGTTATGGGCCTAGAAAAGACGTAATTATTTTGGAAAATTTATACATTGAGAGTTGAAAGAAATATTTTATTTAATTGTTTATAAGAAAAGGAAAATGTCTTTGAAGAACTTGGCATAGGTCGATCGTCTTAAAAGTCGGGAAAATTTCGATGATTGGAAGTTTGCTGTCGAGAATTTGTTAGTGTTGGATGGTTTATGGAAGAGTGTAGAGGGTACTGAAACCGAGGTGGATAAAGTTGCTCAAGCGAAAGCAAAACTAGTTTTGTTGATTGATCCCAAATATCAACGTTTGATGATTCCGGACTCACAAGAAGAGTTGGACTTTTGAGGGAATTGACGACTACAAAGCTTGATCGTTGTTCATCGGTCGGTGAATATGTGAACAAAATTATTGGTACGGCTCATAAACTTAATTCGATTGGAATGAAGGTGGATGACGAATGGTTGGGTAGTTTATTGTTAAATGGATTACCTGAAAAGTTTCAACCCATGATTATGGCAATTGAAAGTAGCGGAATAAAAATATCAGCTGATGCGATTAAAATGAAATTATTGCAGGATATCGATTCGTACAGTAATTCTAATTGTACAGTAGATACGTCAAACCAAGCAATGCCTGCATTTTAAACAAAAAGGAAACACAAGTCAAAAGGACCAAAATGTTATGAATGTGGGGAATTTGGCCATATAAAGAAATTTTGTCAAAAAAAATATATCGAAAAAAGGTAACACATTCGCAGCAAAAGGTGACGAAAAAAGTAAATTTGTTTTACATGCAACTTATGCCATTCAAGAAAATCTTAAGAAGAACCATTGGTATGTCGACTCAGGTGCAACGTCGCATATGACAAAAGACTTTGATTTGTTTATTAATTATGTCGAGTTTAAAGAGGAAGATTCTGTAACTGTGGCAGATAATAGTAAATTAAACATACTTGGTAAAGGCGATGTTGTTCTTAAAGTTAGTGTGAATAATGAAGTTTTTGAGGTTTGTGTGCGCGATGTTTTGCCTGTACCAAATTTATGTGCAAATTTGTTATCAGTTGGACAAATGATAGAAAATGGGAATCAAGTGCATTTTGTAAAAGACAAATGTTTTATTTATAATAGAAACAATCAGTCTGTTGTTTGCGGTAGCATTTAAAATTGAAAAAATGTACAGTTTGTGTGTTCCTTCTTCAAGTAATAGTTGTTGTTTAACCGTGAGTAAAAATTTGTGGTATCGTAGACTAGGTCATACAAATTCCAAAAATTTAGAGAATCTCAAATCTCAGTCCACAGTGGATTTTGAAAATAAAACAAGTGATTCATGCATTTCGTGTTTGGAAGGTTAACAGTCAAGAAAGCATTTTAAGGCATCAACGAGCGTCACAACTGATATTTTGCAGTTGATTCATGCTGATGTGTATGGACCTATGGAAAAACAATCATTGGGAGGTGCACAAGGTATTATGTATCATTTTTGGATGATTTTTCAAGAAAAATATTTGTGTATCCAATCAAAGCAAAAAGCGATGTCTTCGAGAAATTTTTAATATTTAAAAAAATGGTTAAAAATCAAACTGACAAGAAGATTAAGGTGTTTAGAACGGATTGTGGTACAGAATTTGGCAATACAAAAATGAAAAGATGTTTGCAAGATAGCGGTATAGTACATCAGCACCTTATAGTCCACAAAAGAATGGTAAATCGGAACGGATGAATAGAACCATAGTCGAAAAGGCTAGGTGTCTTCTTTTGGATGCTGGACTTGAGAAATGTTTTTGGGCTGAAGCTGTTAATGCGGCAGCATACCTTATCAATCGTATACCATGTGGAATAGATCAAAAGACCCCTGAAGAAGTTTGGATAAATGTTAAACCAGATTTGTAACATTTGAGAGTGTTTGGATGTTTGGCAATAGTATTTGTGCCCAAACCTAAACGATTAAAGTGGGATGTTACATCTATTATATGTATCATGGTGGGCTATTGTGATAATAGTAAAGCGTATCGATTGTATAATCCTAAATCACAAGATATAATCATCAGTAGAGATGTCATATTCCTGGTAGATAAAAAATATTCAGAGGTAAATAGGTCAACAAAATTTACTAACGATATTAGTTCTTTCTCAGATGATCAAAATGTAGTGGGGAATTTATTTGGAAATCCCGATCATAATAGGAACGGTTCAGATCAAATGCTGGTTGTTGATGAATTTGATCATGTGATGCCAGATTTAACGAATGATATTAATGAACCTAATGTATCTACATCGGAAAATGTATCTGACGACGCAAGGTTTGAAACAACAGTTGTTGATTCTGATTCAGATTATATGCCTGAAAGTGAGATTGTTATTAATGAAGCAGATAGTTTACGTCGAACGACGAGAATCTCAAAACGTCCTGAATTCAATGATTTTGTTTCGTATTTGGCGATTAAAGATGATTATAATGATCCAGAAACGTATGATGAAGCTATGAGTAGAATTGATCATTCAAATTGGAAAGCTGCAATAGATGAAGAATTTACTTCATTAAAGGTCAATGATACATAGGAGATTGTGGCTCTTCCTAGTGGTAAAAAAACGTTGAATTCAATGTGGGTTTTTTAAAAGAACGAAGCGAGATGCAGATGGTAAAATCTCACGGTATAAAGCAAGACTTGCAGCTAAGGGCTGCAGTCAATGAAAAGGAGTTGATTTTGAAGATACTTACTTTCCTGTTATAAGATACAATTCTCTACGGTATTTGCTGTCATTGGCTGTAAAGTTTGACCTATACATCGAACAATTGGATGCGGTAACGGCCTTTCTTCAGGGTGAACTATCTGAAGAGATATTTATAGTCCCGCCTGAGGGAATGAACATATCACATAACAAAGTACTTCGGTTAAAAAAATCTATATATGGTTTGAAGCAATCTTCGAGAACATGGAACATGAAGTTGAGTGAGACTTTAAAGAAATTCGGTTTAAAGCAATCTGATTATGATAATCCAAGTGTATATTACAATAATGAATCAAGTGGAAAATTTTTGATAATTGCATCCTATGTGGATGATATTTTAATTTTCTCCAATAAAAAAAATGTATCTGATGAATTGAAATGTTTTTTAAAAACACATTTCGATATGAAGGAGCTTGGAGAAGCGAAGTCGTTTTTAGGATTGAATCTAAATTATGATAAAGAAATTGGAACGTTAAGTATAGATCAACAACGGTATATTTCCGCAATTTTGGATCGTTTTGGAATGGCGGAATGTAATCCTGTTAAAACCCCAATGGATATGAATATTAAACTTAGTAAAGAACAGTGTTCAAAATCAAAAGAAGAAACAAATGTAATGATGAATGTGCCGTATCAAGAATTAATTGGAAGTTTATTATACGCAGCACAAATAAGTAGGCCTGATATATGTTATGCCGTAAATTTTTTAAGTCGATTCAATAACAATCCCGGTATGCAGCATTGGTTAGCTGCAAAAAGAGTTTTGAGATATTTGAAAGGTACGATTAATGTAAAACTTACTTACAAAAAAAAACGGAAATTCTGATATAATTGGTTATTGTGATGCCGATTATGCAAATGATTTAGATGAACGAAAATCAGTAAGTGGTTACATTTTTGTTTCGCAAAATGGAGCAATTTCTTGGGCTTCAAGGAAACAAGCAACAGTTGCATTGTCGACAACAGAATCGGAATATGTATCAGTCGGGTTTGCAGTTCAAGAAGCAATATGGCTTAGGGGATTTCAAAGAGAGATAATGAATGAATCGCCAACTACATTGTTATTATGTGATAATCAAAGTGCGATTCATCTTGCATCAAATGAGTGTTATCATCCCAAAACCAAGCATATTGATGTTCGTCATCATTTTATTAGGAAAGTTATCCAAGACGGTTCTATAAAGCTAAAGCATGTAACAACAGATAATATGATTGCAGATATTATGACCAAGCCGCTTCCTTCTGTCAAATATTTTGATTTTTCAAAATTAATGGGTTTAATTAAAATTTAGTTCTAGTGGGGATGTTGGAATGAAAACTTGAATTTATATTCTGGCAACACTATTTGTTTTGTATTGTCAATTGTAAAATGAAAGTACAGTAGTTTTAAGTAGTTTTTTTGTTTGTTTAACCTACTTCCGGTTTGATCATTAATAAAACTAAACGTGTTTCATTCTTGGTGTATATAAAATCTTTTATTTTCTGCGCAACCCAACACAGCGTAAAGTAGGCAAACTAAACGAGGAATTCGATTTTGAATTTCATCTAGTGATGTGGGCTTAATCGATCTTTTTTGGTAAAATCATATGGAGAAATTTGATAGTGAAATTGTTGTTGTAAATAGTCAAATAAAATACAGTCGAAACTCGATTTTCCGGGATCCGATTATCCGTAAACCTCTATTATCCGTGATTTTTTTTTACACAATCGATTTTTTTTAGTCCTTTATTTATCCAGATTTTCATTTGATTAACGGGGATTTTTCATTTTTATTTTTTTCGTTAAATTTTGGCAACAGTGTTGTTTCTGTGATAAGCATATTTGTACATATGTATATTGTGTATTTTTTTATAAAACTGAAAAATTCGATCAACCGGGATCTTTGATTATCCGGGAAACGTTCGGTCCCGAGCATCCCGGATAATCGAGTTTCGACTGTACAACTAAAGATATATTCATCTTACGTATCTTTCTTTTTTAAGTTTTTGTCTCGTTCCTTTTTTCCATTTTTGAGAGAATCCTTTTAGTTTTGTTCTCCTCTGCATTTTACTTGGTTCATGTTTAGAAACGATTAAGTTTAAAAATATTGTTCTAAATATTACGTACGATCTGCATTTGCCATTCAAATGCTGTTTTTACGACTGTGATAGTTAGATGGAATCACTCAAGACAGTCATATTGAAATGGTGTGACCAAAATCCGAATTTATATGTGATACATGATGCCAATAAATTCAAACAAAACTAAATAAATTTATAATTTTTTATCTAATTTATTTCGAGTACAAGTAATGATGAAAAAATGTTAGACATTCTCTTAATAAACACAGGATCTTTAAAAAAAAAATTGTAAGTCACCGCTTTTAGAAGTGAGATGTTTAGAATATAAATCAAAAACTTAAAAAACTAAGTATCTAATACATACAACAACAAAAAAAAATATTAATCTAATCAAAGAAATGTTTGAAATGTTCCAAACCCGCTTGATTAATATCGTATCCAGGTGCTGTCGCCTTTACCTTCTCGAACCATTTAGCAACATTAGCCCATTTGCTCACATCAAATTTAGCAGTCTGATAAGTACTCACAGTAGCCACTAAAGTTAAATCAGCGATCGTTAAATGTTCACCAGCCGCAAATGTGCTACCCTCTAGGAATATATTAAAGAAATCGAATGCCTCTTCCATTTTTTTGTATTTCTCGGGATCAGCCGGTTGCTTGGCGAAAATTTGTGGATAATAATAATCAGCAAATCGGCTGTATAATGTACCCATATCAAAGTATAAACGTTGATTTACTATGGCCCGTTTTGTGGCATCTTTGGGATAGAGCGAATCAGTTTTTGCATATTTATCAACTAAATAACCTTGGATGGCACGCGATTCCCATAGCGTAACATCACCATCGACCAATGTTGGAATTGTGTGTTGTGGATTAATCTAAAAAAAAAAAAACAACAGGTAAACAAAAATTTCTGGTAAAATGCTATGATACATTTTACAATTTTTTTTTTTTTATCTGATTATTCATGTTACGTTGTTGACCAAATTATTTTGTGTCGAGCATGAATTTTACAATGGTTAGTATTCTAGTGTTGGTTAGAGAAAGGGAGGTTTTACCCTTGAACATGTTATAGTAAATTCAGTTAGTGTAAATAATTTTAAGGTGTAGCTGTTAAAAATTGTATGGTTTGGTTAATTTACTTGAATTTTATAAAATTATTGGTCAACGAAGTCAAGTTTAAAAAAAAATTGCTTGTATGCGGTTTTAATCGATTTGAAAACATATACATATTTGTATATCGGTTAAACAGCTAACGTGCTTAATTGATTTACAAACATCGGTGTATAAAAAAAAATTAAATTTGCGCGGGAAGTGTACAATACAATAAAATTAGTTTCGCTATAAACTTTCAGTTTCCAATTTGGTATTGTCGATTAAAGAGAAACATACGTAATTCGATTGCATACAATTTTATAACAGCGATACCATAAGTAATTAAACACGTACATATTGGTAAACAAGTATTTCCTTTTGAGACACAAGACACAAAATTTAATAAAAATAAATCATCTTACTCAAATCTTGAGTAAAAAAAAAATAATTTCTTAACAAACACACACAAAAAACGAAAACTTTGATTAGGTACTTACTTTAATGAATTCCGGTTTTAAGTGTTCACCACTCATTAGGTCTACAAGCTTTAAGTTCAAGTCGACACCAACAGCTTTAGCAGTCATTTGTACGGCACGGCATGGTGCTGATCCTGGTAAATAATATAAATCCATTTTGCTTGTTGGAAGTTTTTTAATTTGTTCCTCTAGAAAGATTTAAGAAAAAAAAAACGGTCGATAAGCATGTTGCCTTTTAACAATGTGTTAAACACTAAAATATTTATTTGTTTTAATGGTGCCAACAACATCTGCTTACTAGTTTCATTTGCCGGCGTAATTGTTGCACTTTGTGACGTTGAGCAACCCATTTTATATTAAGTCTATATACACGAATTTTATTATTATTATTTTTTTTTTTAATAACAATTAATTTAATTCCTATCAATGCACGAAAAATATAAAAAAAAACGAAATAACACAAAAAATTCTTGTTAGTTGAACTGGAACAACCAAAATAGTAATAATAAAGAAAACGAATACTTCAAAAAAACCTGTCCAAAAAAAAAAAACTCGAATTGTTAATTTAATTTTCTTTCGCATATACATATATAAGATATAACCCTAGAAAGAAACGAACAAACCACCAAAAGAATCATAACAATAACTTGACTGGTATGTTGAAGTTATTTTTGAAAGACACAAAATTTTTATTTTTTTAATTTAAATTGCTGGTGTACGTACCTACATTTATTTTTGTAAACCTACCAGCTATTTCTTACGTAGAAAGGAATCAACGATCAACATAAAATATGTATAATAACAACAATAACATAGAATTACGTTTGGTACCTTGAATTTTTTTGAAATGTGCGAGGTATAGGAAATGTTGTAACATACAATTGTTATGGTGGAACAATAATTTTGTTATACATAATACATTTTTGATTTACAGTAGTGGTCATTAAAATTGTATCGGTTGTACAATATTATTGCTCTAAATAATACAAATCTAACTTGAAAGGTCACCGTTCACCGATTATGAATTTGACCCAAAATGATTTTTAAATTGGGTTTTGATTTCGAATTTTATGATATGGCTGTCAATTCATCAGTTCGAAATTGAATTAAATTCTCTTACAATCTCTTACAACATTCAAAATTAAAGTAAAATTAGCTTATACAGAAATAGAGCTGTGTGAATGTCGTGAAGAAGAATAATTATAAGAGAATTTGGCTTTATTAGTCTAATTCGCTAATACAACCTGCACCTGTAGTACAATCAGTTCAGTCGCCGTGGCCTGAAGAGAAGATTGACTTGGATTAAATTCTCTTATATTTACAATCTTCGAAACATACTAAAATCATATAAATTATAATTAAAAAGAATTTGAAATTTTTACGAAAACGTTTAAAATTGTGCCACTAAAAAACGTCAATCTTAGCGATTTTTTCCTTTAATTCGACTAAAAATGTTACGTATTTTTATTTCACCATTCGTCATTCAATAATGTGTTATGGTCACTCTGTTAAATGACATTTCGACTTCATCATCAGAAGGGCATTTATGTATCCATAAGTCTCCATTAATATACCTTTTATTTTTTAGTTATACTATATATCCATGTTCCTTAAATTCGATGTCCGAAAGGTTCACCACCGAAGAAATAAAAATTAACGATGCTATTAAAACTAGCTTGAAAATATGCTAATTGTAATTCCCCTAAAACATCTTTCCGAGTGTTCCTTTTTCCATTTGAATTCCATTTGAATTTCCATTTCAATTTTTACAATGAACCCCAAATTTGAATAAACCTTTTTTAAGAAAAGACAGGCGGTTAGCCGGAAATATTACAAATACAATTGCAAATCAGTTTATAGACAGCAACGTGTGCTAATTAATAACATCTCAACAATTTCAGTTAGAAATAGCAAGTTTATTACAAAATAATTTGAAAATTTTTACTCGAATTGAGAATCCAATACTCAAATTGAACAATTTTATCAGGCAAAAAATAATATCAAAGTTGGCTCTGCAATCAGAATTAATTTTGTTTTATCATGGAATAACTGCAAGTAGGCCTTGAAATAATTATTTTGTTTCGTCGCTTTAGATTTCCATTTGAACTATCGTGTTTAGAATTTTTAGTAGTCAAATTACTACTAGTAGTCTATTTTTATGGTGAATACTATTTAGAAAGTATAAACATCTTATAGTTCATAATTCGTCATTTAACAAAATCTTTAAGAGAACACGGATCCTTCTCAAAACAATTGTTAAAAATAGGGCAATATGTTGTCAGTGCCGAACTGACCCATCTAAATTTTATTAGTAAGTGTAATTTTTAATCAGATATATGTATTTAAATTGGTATTGTGTAGCAATGTTGTAACGTAACGAATTCGGGTACATTTTATTTATATCAGTTTTAGAGTAGGATCTGTTTATATCATCGGCTCAGATATAAAATGTCGCTAAAATACATCGCTAAATGTGTGTGATCCACTTGTTGATGAAGGCGGAGAAAATTATCTTGGGTTGGTTGTGCATAAAAATAAAAATTTTATTTACGGTATCGACCATAATACCGTTAGTACGAATAGTATTCCACGAAATTTCTTGCGTTTAGCCATGTTTTATGTTAAAAATTCTGGTCCTATCCCAACCTTATGGCTGAAAAAATTTTCAGGCCATCAAATACGTTTTATATTAGGAACAATTTATACGAGTCACACAATATTTCAGATATAAAATTTTTCTAAAATCCTTTTGCAAATGTTTTTGTACCGTTGACTGAGAAGATAGTCTGAATTCGCTAAAACAGCATTGTCAGTGTTCTGCCTTATTTCCTGAATTTGAGCCAAAATTAATCAATTTTATATCAACCATAAGATCATAAGTGGTGGTCGGTAATATTTCTTGAATTTGTCCCTCATTTTATTTAAGAAATGCGACACGAAATGATATGACCCAAGGAATTTTTCAGAGCGTGAAATATTTGGTTTCATATTAAGGCATTGCCCCCGTCAAACCCAATTTTTGGCTAAGTTGCTTCACTTTCCAATAAGACAATTATTAACAAATAGTTCAAATCTATAAGTTCCACCTTATTCTAAGAAAATTTTATTAAAATTGATTTTATTTCATTCAAAAAACCCCCAATTTTTTGTTTTGCCGAATGTCAAGCAAAAATCCGTCCGTCAAATTTTAATAAAATTTTCTACGAATAAGATTCGAACTATTTTTTTAATAATTTTTATATTGAAAATCAAACAACTTTGTCAATAATTGGATTTGACGGTTTGAAGTGTCGCTGTGCCGTGAACTAATTTCAGAATCGCCTTAATAACCGAAAAATAAAATTTTGCTATAGTTAGTAAAGGTCTGGATTGGTTATGTGCATCAAAAACTAATTTGTTATTGGCAAATCTAATTTTTTCATTTATTGTCTTGGTAGAGCAGTAGGAAGTGAAATGCAGAGGAAGGGCCAGTTATTGAAATGTTATCAAATGCATTAGGCTTAAAAAATTAAATGAAACAAGGTAGAGGATCAACAAATAGACTATTAAAATTAGAGTAGGTAGTTTACCGATGCCTGAAGGTCACGTGATGTTGCCATCAAAGGCTGGAGAGCTTCTTAAAACCCTTTTCAGGAAGCCTTGGCACACATCAAGCTAATGTGCTAAGCGAGCAGCATTAATTTGTGATCGACAGCAGCGATAATACACCAATAATTAGTTTCTTAATTAGATTCTACGTTAAAAGCGAGATAAAGACAAAGCATAGTGTCACGTGTCACCATCTAAATGAAAACCAATGATAAAGACGTTGTAAGATAACACGTAAAATCTAAAGCGGCCCATGTTTTAATTGTTTTCTAAGCTTGTTTTTTTTACGCCGATTAAGCAATTACCGAAAGGATCTAAATGTGGACCATCATTATCAAAGGAGGCGACCTTACAGGCTTAAGCCAGCAACAAACATGTGACTAATTTGTATATTTTAAGTCATCAAAAAATCCAATCACCATGGATCATAACCATGGGTAATTTTCGTGGAGTTATTGTTTAAATGATTGAAAGCACAAGAACGGTGATTTCCAAAGGAAATGCAGGTCGCCGGTTCGATAGAATTACAATAATTAGATAGTTAAAAGTTTAACAATAGAATTTTTTACATTCTGGAATTTTTGTAAAATTGGAAAATTTCGGCAGACAGGCTAGACATGTTGTAGTTTAAATTCGTATTTGGCTTTAATGTAATCTCATGTTAGCTGAAACAAACCCAATTAACTACAATTTACCGGTCAGCTTGTATAAATAAAGAAATGATAAGCTATAGGCTGAACGGCCTTGGCGAAGCTTAATTCTTACCTTTACGATTTTAACCATTTCTATTAGCAGTGCCATACTTTGGTGAGGAGTATAATTAAACGTTTCACTTGTCACGCCAAATAACAAAATAACACTCAAGTTTTTAATATTACTTCTATAAACCTTAGACGGGGTACCATGAAAAACATCGCATTGATTTTTTACGAAAAGTCTTTTCATGTGACTTGTCTTGTCATGACATATTATCAAGCGATTACGTGTTGTACTAGTATTCACTTGAAATAACTATTGCCGTGAAAAAATAATTACAATGCGATGTTTTTAATGGTATCCGTCTAGTATTTATAGAAGGAATATTAAAACTGGACTGTTACTTGGCGCCACAAACGATACGACTAAGGTAATAAGGCTGTAAGTTTACTACAGTAAAATATTTACAGGCTCTCTCACAAAATGCTCTTGTTTCCTAAATTGAGATATTTTCAAGGTGCCGAGGCGACATTAACTGTTCTCTTTTCAACGTAAAATTTTTTATTTAGAAATTATTTAAAGACAAACGCTTCCAAAACTCCTCCAATTTTGAAATTATTATTGCTTTAATTCACTAATTGATTTTTCTTAATCTTATTCTGGCAACAATTTATTTTATCCCATATTCAGGTTCCGTCTGAATTTGCACAGTCTATTACAAAAATGATTTATCGACAGATTTATTTCGAAATTCTGAATTTTAACATTTTGATTTCAAAATGATGAATTTTGAAATAATTTGTCGATAAATCATTTTCATTACAAAGCGATTATTTTTAGATATTATGGAACTTTCTTTAGAAAAATCGAATTTCAAATCTAAAAGAGCATCTGTAGGCAAAAGGCACGCAGATCTTTCAATTTAAAATTTTATAAAAAATTTCTTATATTTGAAAGTAGAACTATTGAAATTTAAAAATGCAGAAATTTAGAAATCTAAAAATTGTCTAGGTTTAATTCTAAAAATAATTTAGAAATTGGATACATTTTTTTAAAGGTTTAAATATATTCGTACAACATAAGAAAAGAGAGTATTCAGTAGTAATAAAACTATGTGCAAGAAATTGAGATTATTAGCGGCGAGAACCGGTTGGAAAATATTGTGGTTGTAAGCCCAAACTCTTAAAGATAAAACAGTTAATTTCATCCCAAAGCCGTGAGCCCAGGAATGCCAGATTTCCCCTTTGGGAAATTGTCCCCCCGTCAGGTTTGTGATTTCGCGTCCCCCTTCTTTACTATTTTGCCCCCCGTTCCAAAATTAACGAGTATATCAAAAAAAAAGTATGTTAAATTTATCTATTTAAGATGTTATCGAAATGAATACTTATTTGTGGAACCTAACTTACTTATTCAAATAAGTATCATATCGAGGTGACTTATTTTATTTCCCTTTCTTACAAAAAAATCTAAATTGATAGCCGTTTCGGTTTTAGACTGATTCTTCTCAAACAATTCTTCTCAGACAATTCTTCTCGGCACAATTCTATCGGCGCGCGCCCATATTTTGTGAACATACACCAAAAATACACTAAATCATGCCAAATTAAAAAAAAGAGTATCATCTAGCGGGTCCAGAAAACAAAATTGAGTGCATTATTAAAATACAGTCCGACCGACAAGGATAAACAGTGCATTGTTGAAAAGGTTTGTCTTATACATAAAGCTTGTGATGGCAAACAAATTTGGAAAGGCGCTCATTTTTTGAAAACGCACTGCAAAGCAGTGTCATTATTAAACATTTTCCACAACTATTTTTGCATACACATGCAGGCAAATCAGCCGAACTAGAAGAGCGAGATTTTACGGCAAATATGCTAGAAAGAGCCAATTCATCAACGGTAGGAAAAAAAATTAATAAATAAATAAAATTTCCATCCCAGCAGCAGCACGAATGCCTTTGAAATGTTCTGTTTGATGCACCATCCGAATTGAATTTGTAATCCCGGAAACTATGAGAATGACTTCAAAAATTGCCAAATTCTTTTTTAACACTCTTTCTGTTTTTTTCTAAAATAATGTAACACGAATTAATAAACGTAAACTTTTTAAAACATCTAAAATTATGGTTCTAATTGCTTCAGTTTGTAACTAGTTTGAAATTTTAGCAAAATAAAATCTTGAGTAGGATAACATTTCCTGCGAATAACATGAGAAGAACTGTCCGAGAAGAATCAGCCGGCAGCGAGTCATTTTGAATATGACAATTTTTCTAAGGTAGCATGACAGAGTAAAATTTTGATGAATACTGAAGTAGAAAATGAATTCTTTCATATAATTGACTACTTAGAGGTCATCAAAAGCCATTAGTCTCAGTATTATATCAAGCGTAATTACTACAAGCAACTGAAACAATTGGTCAACACATAATTTTTTGTTGTTGCTGTCAAAATAGGTAAGTGAAATCAATTCGAATGATTTGACTTACTTACATGGCATCGAGTAAGAAATAAGTATCGGTTTCGAAAACGGCCTTAGTCTAAAAATATCTTAGAAAGAGAAACCCTATATGCACTTTAAAAACGAACAACACGATTAAGTCGATCTAATGGTTGTCATTTTTCAATTCGTTCAGAGATATTTTTAAACCATCATCTGCTCAAAAATTACCAAATTTTTTTCTACAAAAATTTCGTCGGTTTTGAGCAATATGATTGACTGAACAAATGAATTAATGATTGTCATGAAATAAAATCGACTTTATTGTTATTTAAAATGAAATTTTGCTTATGTTGGCTGAGATTAAAAATTATGAATGATCTTTGAACATGCGGAAAATCAATTGTTTTGCAATTTGCACCACTTGTAAAAATGTTTGGTTTACCAACATAATACGAATGTAACTCAGTTATGTGTCTGGTGGTTGTGTAAGTTCACTATTCAAAAATATATTTACGGATTTGGTCTGGAACAACAATTACGAAAGTTCTGAAACTACATTTTACAAAAAATTCAAGGGGATTTGTCCTCCTTTGTCCCCCTTAGCAACTTTGGAAATCTAGCATCCCTGCGTGAGCCTAATTTGTTATTCAATAAATTAAACAAAATAAATTAGAATATCACATTGAACATAAATTAAAAGTTAAAATGAGTTTATTTGGGTTACATAAATTTGAAGGTCTAATGTGATTTTTCTATAAATGTTTCCGAACAATCTTATTTATTACAAATTATATTATTAATTTTATATAAAACTTCGTAGCTCGCGTGTACCCTATTTGGGTTAACTAAATTCTCGTTTTGTTTCATTTCAAGGTCTAAAACTTAATTTTATTACAATTGCTAAAGTCATTGTTCGTTTTTTATCTAAATGATATTCGGTAATAAAAATTGTTGCATTCCATAAAGTGAAAGTCATGTAAACGCCTTTAGACTAATTTAAGATCAAGCGATAAGAATAAAGTCGAAACTTTCTTTTCTTAAAACAAACAAGTCAGATTTAGATTAAAAACTGGTTTGGTTCAGCCGGTAAAATAAAGCCACGTGTAACAAACGGAACAAAAATGCACCACGAATTTTTAGAGCACAGTTTCTGTCAATACTAGTAGAAAAACGGTAACTACTATAATTACATATTTTCACAAATAACAGATTATTAATTATGTACACACAGCAGAACAACAACAAAAAAAATGTTATTTTCAATAATTTTATAAATAAACACAATTCAACTGAATTTAATAATAAACTAAACAAAACCAAAACTTAAATTGTATATTAAAATAGAGTTTTCGTTTTTAACATAAATTAATAGAGGAGGGACAGTTATATAAAATTTATTGATATTTATTTATGTATTATTATTATTATGATTACGAATATTATTTTATGCAATTAAATTTTTTTTTTTTTTTACTAAACATGAAACGAATATTAATTGAATTTTTAATACATTTGTGTTCTAGTTTTCGCCGCCTGATTATAATTTAATTATTTCACTCACGAATTCACGATTAAATTTATTGTTTTAAAAAACAAATATTTTGCAATTATTGTGCACCAAAAATAAATAAATAATTATTTTAAAAAAACTAAAACGTTGTAATTTATATAGAGTTGTCTCTAAGTAGTTACAGTTACTCACCAAAATATTATTTTTCCTGCTTCTACTATATAACACAAAACCGTTTTTCTTATTGTTAATTCCAACCGGCAGATTGTTTGAAACTGAATAAAATTTATTAATAAGCCGGCAATTTATATATAAAATTTATAATACATAAAATTCTATGTAACACAAATGTTTATTTGTCCATGTATGTTTTGTTCTTCTATGTTTGTGTTGTGGTTCCGTTTTATATTTTTTTTTTATAATTGAGATTATTGTACAATCATGTACAATACATACAACAAAAAAATGTATAATTTTAGAGCTTGGCATATTAACGCTTTGGTGGCGAGAGTAACCACCTATGTAATCTTAATTTAATTGTGTATTTGCAAGTGAAATAATGGGTTAGGACATAAAACACAAAATTACGTGATAAATGCTAAAATAAACATAAAGTTATAGTAATAACGGTATGATATCGACATTGTAATGACATTTATGTAGTATAATCAATAAAAAAAAATGTTGACAAAGCATTTTGCGGCAAGGCAAGCAGCTGCTGTTCTACAAAGCGCTAAGGGTTTTTGTTAGAACACATCCACTGATTTATATCTCATGGATACGGCATACACAAAAAACTAGAGTATGAAAAATTAAACTAAAAATCGTTCGTAGTGTACGACATAGAAAGTAAAAATGTATTTTTCTTGTCTAGAATTTCGAATTTTCGTAAATCAAATTCAAATTTATTTAGAAACATGGGTGAGAAAAACACGAAATGAAATGGATATGTATTTAGTTACATCCACAACCATCTATACCATCCAATAGAACGAGAGTAAGATATATGATAGCTAATTAAGCCATCACAACAAATCAACTTATAAGAGCTGTGGTCCCGATTTGATCCCACCTGTATTTCTAAAAGAATCTGCTGAACAATTGTGTAAGAGACTTGTAATAATAGCCGCATTTCTTGACGTTTGATCTGGGGTGCTATTCTTGAACCATTACGAAAATTTTCGGTACCGAAAATTTGCTATTTTCGTAATAGTAATGATAAAATCATAAACTAGTATTCTTGAAACCATTACGAACATGACGAAGAGAGGCATAAAGAATAATAAAAGTTGGAGAGAGATGATGAAAAATATCAGTGGCTAAAAAGGTATTCTTGAAATCGGATTACGAAAATATTATGAATGTGAATTTCTTCCTAAACTTTTCTAAAATAACAAAAACAATAGATTGTGCGAATGTATGAGTAAAACTACGCATTAACGAATAAATTACAGAGTATCCATTAGGTAAGGGAATATTAAAACTTTTGTATTGAACCGTCTATATATTAACATGTACTATTTTTCAAATATTCTATTATTATTTTCATTATGATAATTTATGTTCTTAAAAATATACACTGTGCAATACCATATGTGGATTTTCCGAACGTTTTCCGATACTTAGAAACACCGGCCCCAAATCCTAAGTATATTTTTGGGTTGGTATGAATATAACCTAACAGAAAAAAGTAGTCACTTCAAAAGTTAGAGGGGCTTTGGTCGTTTAGTAATCAAAAAACCCGATATGGTAATTTTCAATATCATATGAGGATTTTCCGAACGTTTTCCGATACTTATGCTGTGTGCCTTAATCGACTAAACTAACTAAACTAAAAAAAAATTGAAGCTTCTGCTATTGTTTCATAGGCGGCAACCGAAAAGTCAATTTACGAGCTTACTTTTCAATGACTTTTCATTTATACTTTGACAAACCAACAAGTGAACATCAAAATCAAAAATAAAAATAAAAAGGAACAGGGAAAAATAAAAATAAAAATGGAGAAACGCCATTACTCAATTCGCTGTAAGTTATAATTTACAAATTTATTTCAATAAATGCAATTTAATAAATTTTTTTTATGTATTTGTACAGGGACACAAGATGAAACAGAGCGATTTATTTTGGCCCGTATTAAACTAGCGGGTTTATTTACAGGGAAATTTTACGACGTAAAATCAAGTTGGGAGTAAGTAAAATATAATATACATATATGTATAAATCATGATAAAATGACTATCCTAGGTATCTAATTATTATAATTTAAATAAATTAAATAATAACTGTTTATTTTAAGTTACAATAATTTAACCTAAAAAAAAATTTTCACATGTATTTATAGAAATTG
Source organism: Tipula vernalis (assembly GCA_958295665.1). Taxonomy (NCBI): domain Eukaryota; kingdom Metazoa; phylum Arthropoda; class Insecta; order Diptera; family Tipulidae; genus Tipula; species Tipula vernalis. The sequence continues at coordinate 277,332,402 of OY282560.1, read as the reverse complement.
TACAAATCTCTTTACAGAAAAGAAGCGGAATTAGAAGAGGATGATTGGCGAAAACTTAAAAAAAAGTGGACCAATTTAATGGATAAATACAAGGTAATTTTTTGTAAATATGTATCTACAGAAATATTAATAACGCAAATTATTATTTTTAGGTTACAATAGAACCACCGACAGGCTTTGGGCCAGAAGAAGAAGGGGCAAGAGCTGCCACTTGGCCCTACTTCGAGCTGATGCACCAATATTGCTCCGAAAGGCACAATATTTATCCGCCTTTGGTGATTGACACGAGCAACGAAGAGTGCCACTACCTACCCACAATCGTAAGAGAAAACGTCATGAAGACGAAAATGATAAACAATTAAAATTGTTGGAAAAGGCAACGAAGCTTTATGTGAAGTATATGTCAACTCTCATTGTGCTATCCAGCGATACTAGCGAAGAGAGGGATTGAGTAAAGGGTGAAATACACCAAGCAGCGGCAGCGAGCAGCAGAATTAAATAGATATCAATTTACTTATGCAATGATGAGAAACCTTAGATTGAGCAAAACTATAAGCATTTTGTATAAATAAATAAATGTACAAAAGTATTCTAATTTGAATAGAAACATTTCCAAAAACAAAAATTTCAAAATTTTACTATTAAAATTAGAATATTTTTGTACAATTTTATAAAAAATGCTTATAGTTCTGCTCAATCTAAGGTTTTTGATCATTGCATAATTAAATTGATAATATTTAATTCCGCTGATCAATATGAATTATTTATATTTTGTTCACTATCTTTTTTTATAAACTGATTTTAAAAAAAATTTCTTTGTATAATTAACTATAAATTTTGAATACGTGATATGTAGAATATTTCGTTATAAGTACAAGATGGATTTTGTATAAAAAATAAAGACTGAATTATTTTAATAAATTTAAATTTTTACTTTTTTATTTTAAATATTTCAAATTCGCTTTACATATGTTTAACTCTCTGCTAACAATTCATGTATCGGTGCATTTCGGAATTCTAAGGCCTGTTGATCATCCTGGTCATTTGCATTCTCAAATGATTCATTTAGCACTTCTTCAAATGGCTCGAGTTCAAAGTTTTCGGATAAACACACATTGTGCATAACACAACATGCCGTAATGACTGTTACGCAATTTTTTAATTTTAGTTCCAGGGATTTCAGAAAAATTGCACGCCATCTTGTTTTCATTACACCAAAAGCATTTTCAACAATGCTACGGACCTTGCTGTGTACGTGGTTAAATTTCCGTTTAATTGCGGTAGAATTATTTTTAATCGGAGTTATTATAGCCACCGGTTTCAGATCACATTTGTAGCCACTGTCTCCTAACAGGTAGTATCCTTGCGGCGGGAATGCTCTTTGTCGGTATATTTGACTATTACGTAAAACTCGTTGGTCATGGACAGAGCCCGGATAGCCACAACATATGTTTACGAATCTCCCGAAACTGTCACATATCGCCATTAAATTGATGCTATAGTCCAATTTTCTGTTAATGTATTGACCATGCAAGCTGGTAGGGACTAAAATTTTTATGTGACATCCGTCTATGGCGCCTAGAGCTTTACTAAATATTCTTGCCCCCTGACCGTTTATTAAATTGTTCACCGATTTCCGCATAAGAATCCAAGCTAGGATATTTGATTACTTTAGGCGCTAGTGCGACAAAATAATCAAGCATATTATGAACTATTGTTCTAACCGTGTACCTGGAAATACAAAAGCTTACACTAGTAACACGATAACTAGTTCCACATGCCAGCCAATGCAAAAAAACACAAACCCGGAATCTCACGGTGTAGCCTCTCCTAGTTTCTCCCTCGACCAATAGTTCGCATATGGCATTTTAAGAGTCAGCTGTTATTCTTAAATGCTGTCTTATAAATCGGTTATTATTCGATATAATTCCTTGGAAAATTATAGAATTATATGAAGAATAGAGGTTTCATGGAAGCTGCAATTTAAAGCAAAAAATTTTTGGACAACATAACATAACCTCGTAAATATATTGTGTTGTAAATTACTTTGGTTCGATATTTCCATTTTTTTCTTGAATTCTGTTTGCTTAAAAGACGTTTATAATACATCAGAAGTGTATTGGTAAATAAAAAATGTGGCAATATCATGAATAAATTTTTACTTTTTTTTACAATTTTACGTTCGGTATTTTCCTTGTTTGTTGGCGATTAAATTTAGTTTAGTGTAAGTTGAGGCACAGACAGAGACTTTTATACTAACGCCATCTATTTAAATATTGCATTGATTAACTCGTTTTACTTTAGTTAGTTAGTTTAGTCGATTAAGGCACACAGCATTAGAAACACCGGCCCAAAATCCTAAGTATATTTTTGGGTTGGTATGAATATAACCTAACAGAAAAAAGTAGTCACTTGAAAAGTTAGAGGGGCTTTGGTCGTTTAGTAATCAAAAAACCAGATATGGTAATGTTCAATATCATATGAGGATTTTCCGAACGTTTTCCGTTACATAGAAACACCGGCCCAAAATCCTAAGTATATTTTTGGGTTGGTATGAATATAACCTAACAGAAAGTGTAGTCACTTGAAAAGTTAGAGGGGCTTTGGTCGTTTAGTAATCAAAAAATCCGATATGGTAATGCTCAATATCATATGTGGATTTTCCGAACGTTTTCCGATACTTAGAAACACCGGCCCAAAATCCTAAGTATATTTTTGGGTTGGTATGAATATAACCTAACAGAAAAAAATTATCACTTAGAAAGTTAGAGGGTTTTGGTCGTTTAGTAAGTAAAATTTTGAGCGCGGTCTGAGAACCAGTTTGTTTACAACGGTTGGTTCAGTCAGTCGACCTCATTAGTGCAATGTGATTTTTACGATGAACGAAATTATTGAACAAAGAGTTTGCCTTAAATTTTGTGTTGCAAACGAAATTTTTTGTGCTGAGGTGATAAAAGTGTCGTGAATTTTTCACGTCGATAACGCGCCATCACACCGAGCTACGATTGTGAACGAATATAAGGCATACCATCGACAAACCACCACATTCGCCTAATTTAATACAAGGTGACTTTTTTCTGTTTCCCAAACTCAAATTGCTACTCTGTAGTACCCGTTTTGACTTTGTGATTTTTTCCTAGTAGCAAATAAATTCACCGTTCAAATGGTGAATCCAGTTCGAATATCGGTTAATCCGAACAAAATATAAAATGGTCACAAATACATTTAAATATATTATTAGGAAAAACTTCACAAGATTGCGCAAAAACGTGAAGTTTTTCGTAAACTATCCTAATTTTTTTTTTTTTTTGTTATTAAAGTTTAGGATAAAGTTCACGTGAATAAAATATTCGCAACGGAACGTTACTAAAATTTTTGAATGGTTTTTTCGTTTCTTGTTGCTTTTCGTAATGAAATCATTTGGATTTTTGTTTTAATTATATTCATACGTTCATAAAATTCAATAATTTCTGTTGATGATCATCATTCGATATTTTCTTTAGCTGCTATGTCTCTGCCTTATTCTTCTCGTAATGCTAATGCGAGACCCGACTTACAAAAAGAATGAACTCATAAAAATAATTTCCATCCGATTATATACAGCGTAACTATGAAGAACAAATACAACTTTTCAACCACCCTATTTTTCACAGTTGTCAATTTTTAAAAAAATCCCGTTGTTATGCCACTAGTTCGTCCAAATGAACATATCATGATTGATGAAAGGCAATAGTTACATTGGATTACTGCGCCAGCAACTTCTCAAGTGAATTGAATTAGTGGCAGCCGTGAAAAGTTTGTGAATCTCTATTTCTCTAATGAAGTTACACATTTCGATATCTCATCTCTGTGTGGATTTCACCGACATGTGGACGAGCATTTATCACATCCCAATTATATTATGAGAAATATTTGTTTTTATCGAAATTGCGAAACTTTTCAATTTACTAATAACTATCATTTGGATTTCTATAAATGTCACACTAAACCTCTTTAAACAAATTTCTGGTAACTTCTTCTGATTGGGATTTTCTTCAACGTGATAAAAAATTTGAATAAAGTGGTTTTACCTAATCTATGAGCTGCTCAAGACTGGAATCCGGGGTTTTCACGAGACACGATTCAATTGGGATCTGTTCAACCTCGAGAAGGGCCGCAAAAAGCATCTTATGCAAAAGTTATCTAAGATTTTTGTCTTTTCGTAGACTAGCAGTTACAAATTTGTTTTCTTTTTGTGGGGTTTATACGAACTTTGTTCTAAAGCCTCCGAAATTTTTTTTTCTGTCACCTTTTTCAAATTGTCGATTGCAGTTACTGTGGATAATAAATTTTAAATTAATATCAATGATCATGGAGTAGGGACCTTAATGCATACCTTTACCTATGATGTTAGCATTTGGTACAATATAAGATACACATTTAATAAATTACGGATAACGCATAATTAAAATGGGATAACTGATTATTAAGTCCTTCATTCGTTTGCATTATTATAAATAATCTGTTAGTTCCCAATTTATTATGCTAGATGCCTGTGATCCCCACGGACCCAACGTAGGTGTTAATTAAAATATTGTAATAAACATGAATCAAAATCATTCAAAAATAGCATAGATTAAAATGTTGCCGATCAACTCCATCATTTAATACAATTAAGCAGTAAATAACTTATAAATTATACGACGGATGATAAACACATGCGGTCTGGACGCCGAAACTTTATAAAAATCTATTAAGTTTAACAATTTCGCTGCATTAATATTACGTTTCCTACAATTCTACCTGTAAGGCTTGTTGTTGAGGGAGGACCTATCTCCATGTATACAGCATGACTCGTTTTCTAAAATTTCTAATCTAAAGAGCGACAAAGGTACTTACTTGTAAAGTAAATAACTCATTCCTTGAGTTGGCGTGATTTATAAGATTCCTTAATCATTACTGTCTTTAGTATCTCCGAAAATTCTTCGAAAATCTTAAAACTCATATACTATCACGAAAACCTCCAAAAACCCCTAAAACCTCGGATTAAGATATTTGGCTTAGGACCAACAAATCTAAAGAAAAAAACTGAAATTAAAACAATGCACATATCGACAACCTCAACTATCTATAAAATACTCAATTGTCTCAAAAAGGCTTAAATAATTTCAAGCTCACCTATTCACGAAAATGTCGAGCAACAATAAAAGCAACTCAACCCTAAAAGACATAAGTCTCGAATAATCTGGAAGCCAAGCAACTTAAATCTCTACAAATCAGCGCCCAACTCGAAAACCTCTAAATCAAATAATCTAAATAATTACGAAAGTCTCGAACGGTCTCGTTCCTTTACTTCTGGAAAAAATAAAATACCAAAAAAATTTTGAAAATCTTTGATTATATTGAAATCGGAAAAATCGTTCCGAAACTGGAATGACTGGCCAGACCAATTTAAAAACATTTCTGTACATCATTTATCATTTCATAAAACGTTTGATCGGGATCAAATTAAACGCCTTAAAGCGCAGTTAATTTAGCACTTATTTAGCACATTCAGTGTAAATCTAAGTAGTATTTCTCTTTTCTTCTATTATGTTATTATTTGGGAAACCCTCGAACAGAAGGCCCCATTAGATTATTAAATACGACCTACTACAATTTGATAAAAAAAGGATGCTACATAATTTCTTGTCATCTTTGCGCGGAGAGGACCATTGGCAAAGAGGCTTTAACGAGTTTTTTATAAGACGATTATTTTATATACGTTTATTTAAGAGGAGTTTTTTATAAATGTACATAAATATCTGGATATAAATATCTAGATTTTTGAAGCTATTATCATGTTTTCCTGTCATCCTTGCGCAAACGCTCCAAAGCCAAGCGGCTCAAGAATACTAATTTATGATTTCACATTGTTATCTCGAAATAAATAATACCAAAGCATTCCTAGATATACAAGCCGTCAGGATAAAATTCAAACTTAATATAAGGGGGATAGAAAGCTAAAAAAATGGATTTTTCATACAAATCATATGAACATGAACAGTTATGTTTTTTTTAATATCGTTATTCTTAAATGAAAAGTCTTACAAAAATGAATTTTAATTTCTATGTTATCGAGAAGAATAATTGATAAATAAATGATTTGAAAATCAATTAATAAAATCTTGTTTATAGATATTTAATTAATGTTTTACTAAAAATACTTTATTTACAAACACATCTTTATCTCATGACACGTTACATTTTTTTCATTTTTTTTTTATACTAAAAAAATGTGGATAAATAGCAAAAAGCTTAAACAAAAAAGGAGAAACAAACTTTTTTTTTATGTAAATAAACCATTTAGTTTTTATTGTTGTTAAAGAGTGGTTGTGCGTAGTTTGTTTATTTCTAGTATAATGTATTTTAAAGTCTTTGATAAATAGTAAGTGAGGCCTTACATCATTGATTTCGTTTTTATAATTTTATACTGTATTTTTCACATAGCCATACAAAGAAAGAGTAAATTTGTACAATTTTAAGAGTAAAATTGTACAACCTTAAATTAAGCTTCTTTTAAAATTGGTCTGATACTGACGGCTTGTATATCTAGGTAGGCTTTGATAATACACATTTTTAAGCACACGATAAATAAACAAAAAAAAAAAATAGGTACGCTTTTGTTTTCGGTGTTTGTTATTAATATCAGAGCCTACTCTATAAATAAAGAGCCTCCACTTGGACTGTATTTTTTACTAAGCTTAAAATAAGGTACATAAAATTTTTTCTATACTATGAAACTATATGGGAAAACGATTGTTTTCATTTACATTTTTAGTTTATAAGAATTATGAGCTTTTATATTATTTTCATATGAAAATATTCATAAAACATGTAATTTTATTTGATTAAAAAATCGAATCATGAAAATGTTTATTTCTTAGTGAAAATCGTCTTCAAATATAAGTTATTTTTGAACTTTGAAGTGTTGTTGTTTTTGTAATATACGTCATAAACTAATAACTCAAAATTTACAAACAATACAATAATCATCTCTTTCATTGCCTCTATTCAAATTTGAATTTGAATATCGTTCTGTTGTTATTTCGAATTTGCGAAGCATGCTAGATTGTTTCGATTTTTTGTTTTCTTCACGCTCATTGTATTGATTTAAGTTTTTCTGTTCGGCTTGGTTTTAGATGTGGACAAATCATAACGTCATTAAATTGAATTATTTTTTTAATACTATTGTTGTTGTTGTAAAATGTTTTTTAATTTAAATTCCCTTATGTTCTTTTGATTATTGCTGGCAAATCAGGAAATTTGAGAATCTGTGTTTTAATAATTAGTAAGACATTGAGATGTTTTATAGCGATGTTAGAAAAAATTATTTAACTGGGTCAAACTTTTAATTCATGTTTTTTCGTCAATCGAAATTGTGTTTTTTCATACAAACTCTATGAAAATAAATGAATTTTTGGTGTTTCTATATCCCTTATTTTAATTTCATTTTTCACATGCCGGCTCTGTTTACATCAAGATGGTTATTTTTAAACATCAACAAAAAATATTTCGTTTTATGATCATCCATATGAATATAATTAAAACAAAAATCCAAATAATTTCATTACGAAATGCAATAGGAAACGAAAAAACCATTACGAACATTTTAGTAACGTTCCGTTGCGAAAATTTTCGTAATCCGTTACATTTTAGGGTTTTCGTAATACTTTAACACTAAATCGCAATACGAAAGATTTCGTAATAGTTCAAGAATAGCACCCCAGATCATGTCTCCTGAAACGACACCAAAATGCGTAAAACAAACAAACAAACAAACACCAACTTTCAATTTTCTGTCTCGTTTCGTTTTGAATCTATCTCTTCATACTCGTACTGTTTTTCTCATATTCTTTGTCACTTTACAAAATATTGTTCAACTACTTTTAGATCACCATTTGTGAACCAAAATCAATGCAGGTGTTGCTTCTGTGGTTCTCGTTGCAACTGAGAAGAGTGTAGTGATAGGCTCGATTATCCGACCGTGTTGTACGAGTATGTCCACGATGAGACCCGTTTCTTTTAAAAAATCTGCGCCGATTACAGGCATCGTGACTTCGGCTATTATGAAGGTCCACTAGAACCATCGGTGTAAACCCAAATCTACGGTGATCATGCGGTTTCCGTAGGCTTTTAATTTTGCACCGTTTGCTGCGTATAATTCCGTATGACGGGGGTCAACCGTTGTTGGAATACGAGAACGACGGATACGTCGGCCCCGGAATCGATGAGATAGCTCGTATTTGTTGATTTGTCGTAAATTTTGAAGCGAATACTTTGACCTTGATTAGGGCACCGGTGTGCACCAGTAATTCTAGTTTTTTGTTTTATATTCTTCCCAGTGTGCTCAATCTGGACTGCAATTCCGGGCTGACTTCTAGATCCGATCGTGGTAGTAGCATAAGCGAAGTGTGCCGCTGCTAGCCTCCTCCTTTCGTCCCCTTGTTTTAAGATGTAGTTTATTTTTAAACTTCTCAAAGTAAGAAGCCTTCTTATCTTTATAGGAATTTACTGTTTAGTAGGTTTCATACCTCTAACTTTCGCCTAGTTCCGACTAAAAATTGTTGTAGGTCGTTAACAAATTCGTTTACGTTAGGGAAGTTTTCCTTTGGAATTCAAATCCATTGGAAATTAAAAGGTTACAAAAAAATTATTTAAGATAAAAACCAAATTCAACCCCATACCATAGCGTACTTTGTCCTATCATGTAGCTAAGTTTTTTTTTTAACCAACCCACAACAAGGCTTACTACATCTTGAACCATATTAGCTGGAAACTTCAAATAAAAACGGAAGAAGTTCTAGGTCACATGATTGCTCGGCTACTATTTGCTAGGGAACATAAAAATTAAACTGAACTTGATTCGAGCCAAGTTTTATTCACCTATGAATCGAGATTTTGTTTGCGGTCTCCTGATGGGCGACAATGACTATGGCGGCGACCTAGGAAGTGCTAGTCCACATACTTTCAGAGAAACTGTTCGAGGCGGATTAGTCTTGGTATGGGTGGGAATTTCGATGGAAACACGCACCGAGCTTTACCTGGTTCTAACCGGATATTTAACGGCCTTTCGCTATTTTAAGAAAATATCAGAAGAATATGTTAGTCCCTTCGCAACAATTTATAGGCGAAAATTTCATGCTAATGCACGATAATGCAAGACTCCATGTTGCTAGAGTCATGTTTGAATACTTGGTAGATGTAAATATTTCGAAGATGGCATGGCTGGTAAGGAGTCGCGATTTGAATCCTATAGAACATGTTTGGGATATTCTTAGTAGAATAATTCGGTCTTATATTCCGGGGATTAAGAAAAGAAGGAATGAAAAATTTTCACGTACATGATATTTTTGCAACTGCAAATCATTGGTTGCGATTAACAACATATCCAATTTTTTAAGAATATTGGCGTGATTGTGGGCAGGGCTTTAATTGGAGCTTTATTGGACTTTAAAATAATTGAGTCAGTGGTTGCTAAAAATCGCCAATAAATCAATGCCTTGATAAGTAGGTTTGGTGAGATAACGCCACTAAGCCGTTATTCGCAAAAGTTGTTGAGTCTGGTTCCAACTCCAATAACAGTAATTTGCAAGGTGTCGTGGAGACAAGCACGCCCTTCATTTCGATTAAAACTTTTTTTTTCCTATTGATCAAATCCGGCCACTTTTCCTAAATTGCGCCTTTTAATCGATTAAAGTTTTTTAATAATTGTAGTTAGTCGTAATTGTTTGTACCGATTGTAGTCACTGTAGGTATCAAATAAATAAATAAATCGCATTAGTTGTTAGAGAACAGTGGAATCAATCGTATAGCCAGGTTGAAGCAGCTCGTGATGCACGATTCCATTCCAATCTCACCAAACACAAGTATTACCTTACGTGGCGTTAATCTGTCAATTACATTATTGACGTATGTGACCTACTTTTCATCGCCCGTTATCAATCTCTTCAGAAATTGCTCGATTTCGTTTCGTTTGAGCAGCGATTCGCAGATGAAAATTCGGCCTAATAAATTTTCCACTGTTACTACAAGTGGTACCCAAATATCGAGCTTTATTTATATCCAGCCTAACGCAAATGGTTCAAAACTGTCTTTTGGTCAATGTTTAGTTCCGATGGGATGTTATAAGACGAAATGGGCTGGTCTTCCTCTTTGCGCCACGTATCTTTAACATTGAAATTTCCAAATTATAAACGAGCAAACTATTTGCGTGCTGCTGATTTTGATAAAGCATCTTCACCATAATTACCACACAGGCCTGCGAAGCGATATCGGCTTGATCGATGCGTGATGTTGTAAAATTTAGCGACAGAACTTCGTGACTTTACTTTCGACTGAATTGACAGGTGTCAAATTGTGTATTTTTTAATAGACTGTGGACTGTTCACCTTTCAAACGCTGTTTAGTATGTCCTGATAGGATTACTATTACCATAGTCGTGCGACTCTTAAGCCATCCATTGCGAAAAATGCCACAATCTATTTCCTTGACCCAAGGAACTTGACTCATTAATTAAATCAAAGTCAAATTATTTTTGGCACTTTGTTAATTAGAAATGAAAATCTAATTGTTCCTGTTATAACGAACGGGATACTCGGGTGAGTTATTTGCTGATTTCTTTGAAAGTGTCCATAATTCAAAATCTAATGTTTTTAATTTGAATAATGTTGTAATTGCATGTAAGTCAACATTTTCAATGTTTCGTCTAGAAGTGGATACTATTTTATCCGAATTTATCAAATCTTGATATTAACCAAGGTGCCGGATTCGATTCTATTCCACATATTTTTCTTAAATTATTTCCTTCCTATTTAATCGAAGTCTCGCTGATGGTTGCTTCCCTATTCTACGGAAAAACTCACTTATTAAGCCGATTTTCTAATCTGGATCTCGTAGAGATGTGGAGAACTATAGAGGTATTTGCATATTTTAGTTTTACCAAAGATTTTTGGTAAATTAGTTAAAAGATTAATCGTGCTTGGATTTTTCCCTGGTAGCTCAATTTATACCTTAGTCTTCCTTACAAATTGAATTTTAGCTCTTCTATTAAATGGTAATATTGTACAGGCAGTTGATTGGATTAGGTCTTATCTGGAGTTTAGTACTAAAATTGTGGAAATTGATAGCTCACTTCAAGAGTGATTGATGTTTCTTCGAGAGCCATTCTCTTTAAATCCTCGTCATAAATGATTTAGTAAATTGTCCGAGTTACTCTGACATCCACATTTAAGCGGATGACATTAAAATTTGCAAAATTATTTCATCTGAGAAACTTCAAAGCGTGATATACATATGTATGTATATAGCATAATTGGATGCTAAACATCTCCAAATCACAAGTTACGATTACATTTTAATGGTTGTATGATTAAAAGTGTCGATACGTTTAAGGATTTAGGTACATGTACAACATTTAGTTCGAATCTATCATTTCATAAACACATTGAAAGTTCCATTTCTAAAGCAAAATCTATACTTGGGTTTGTTGAATGGTTTTTTAAAGATTTTCAAGACCACGGTCATTATTGGAATGTGCTGCTGCCTTATGGAATCCGTACTATTTATTTAATACTCAGATCGCATAGAGAGAGTGCAAAAGCGTTATTTAATGTACAAACTACGAAGGCTACCTAGAGGCACAAGTGTACCTGATTTCATACATATTTCCAGAGTTATTGAGGTAGAAGCAAATTAATAAATTTGAGAACCTCTTTATTCGTAGGATTAAAATTAACGCAATCTTTGTTGGTGACATAGTATCTAAAAACGGTTATCCTTAGATTTTGAGTTGGCCATGTACTTATGTGTATATACTCCATTACTCCATTTTAAGGTGATATACCCACGTGTGATTCACGCAACAGTTCCGGTGTTATGCGCATACCGCTTATAAAAATCATTAAATCTTGCTAAGCACAAATCATCGAATCCATTTATAATATGCTCAAGAAACCTTGTCTGCCAAAATGTTAAGCTTCTAGAAAAATAATAATTATCCATGAATAGATTTAATATGTAAGTATGTATGTAAATGTAGAGCTAATCTGCACCAGAGAGACATATAGCGAGAGGAATAAATTGCAGATTAGATTTGCGTATTGCAAATTTATTTTTACACATTTTAACGTTTTCTCTTCCATGTAGTCGTACATACATAAGTATAGTTGTTGTACAAATATTTCTAGCGGAACTCGAAACAATTTTATGTATTTATGTACATACATACGTCGTCAATTTTTTTTTTTTTTTTAAATTTTGCAAAGTCACGATGAGATTTCTATGTGGTTTTGGTTTCTCAGTGTATTTTCACATCTCATTCATTTACGTTTTGTAAAACTAGCGCGATGCGAGTGACTAATACAAGAATGAATACTACATCATTGTGCTTTTATTAGGTAAAGTTGTTAATTAGTAAGCACCTTGGCAAAATACGAGTTTCTTGGGTTTTATTTGTTGCATGGTTTTTAGTTAGTAAGCAAAATGTTAATGACTTTTCAGTAATGTTTATACTATGGTCGGAATTGTCAAAGTTTTTCAATGAATTACAATTTTTTCGATTAATCTTGCATGATTAATACATTATACAGCTATGGATATGGTAATGATCTGTTCTATATAGTAGAATTTCTGTCTATATATTTTTTTTTATTCTACCGGCTTAATAAAATTATATTCATTCGTAGTAATTGATCCGATTAAGTGGCTTAATTAATGGTACATTTGTTTAAGAAATTGAAATATCAAAACCACATCGGAATCATTGTCATGTGAAGACAAACTTTATACAATGCTAAAATGATGTACTCATCTACTAAAATCTGCAAACTGTAAAGTCATGCAGCATCAATTTAGTGAAGTCGCAAAGAACTTTATCTCCTAATATTTCCAAGTAGTACATAAAGATAAGATATTAGCTAAAACCAAAACAAAACGTTATCAACATGTAAACGTGTCTATTTGTAATAAGTACCTTAGTTATTTAAGATAACTTTAAGCTACTTTAATATATTTGTAGCAACTTAGTAGCTGGATGTTAATTTGCTGTAGAATTAATAAGCGTTTCTCTTTGGTAACTGGAATAGGAATAGACATAAACAAACAAAAAAAATCAAAATACATGCTAAAATTATTCTATATACCATAAATAGGATAGTATATATTTGTTTAAAACTCTTTGCACTTCAACGTTTATAAAAATTGTAAACAATAGCCGGCCAATATGACTGTCACATAACCTGAGATCTGAGGTGCTATTTTTGAACTATTTTTCGTATTGCAAGTTAGTGTCAAAGTATTACGAGAACTTAGTTTTCGTAATACTTTCACACTAACTCACAATACGAAAATTTTCGCAATAGTTCAAGAATAGCACCCCTGCGATGAAGGACAATTTAAATTCTCATCGCATCAAAGGATTTTTCAAAATCAGTATGCCGACTGAACTGAACTGAAATAAATATTTTGATATGGAAAAATAAACTTATCAAACTTAAACTTTTAAGCAGAAAGCTCGGCATTCTGCTCTACTTACCTATAAATTATTAACTCGGTGTCTACAACCCCCCACGAAATCACTAATATTTTTAATTGTTACGCGTTGAGCGAAAACATCGATCAGCGAAATGGTAAGCGAAATTTAGCATTTTTTTATGTATGTATTTTATTTAGGAGCTCATTCATAACAGATTGTGTAAGATGAAGTAGTTTAACATGTTAAAAATTAAAAATAAGTCTGCAGCTTCACCGTTCATGATCACCCATCACCCAAACTCCAACCAGTTGTTACACTCTGCATTGTGAGGGTTCGGGGCCCTCCGAATAAATCTATGTAGCACTCTTTGTGGGTTATTCGATATAACGTCGTTTGTAAATACTGGCACAACTAACTGGCAATTGAATTTCACAGCTTGTACGTAAGCGCAGAAAAAATCTATTAATTATTTTTGAATAAATAAAAATAAAAAATACAAATTATGTCTGCCTGACTCGAAAGTCAAAGCATATTTTATTTTTAGCTAGCTAAATTCTACATCAATTTTATATGGAATATTTATCTTCTGATCGATCAGCTTACTTAGCTTTAGGTTATGGCCATAGTGCGCGCGATAAGGAATGCGCGGCGAGAAGCGATTTCAAAAAATCGCTTAGCACGTAGCATACAATAGCCTAACATGTATTTAGGTTAAGCATTTCCGCCTTGCTTCGCTCATCGCGTGCACTCTAGCCGCAGCCTAAAACAGTAGCTAGAAAAACCACATTTAAGTAGAAATTAAACCTCAATATGGAAAGTTATTAATTAAACCAGTATAGTATTGTATAATACGTAGAAGAAAAGTCTGTGAAGTTATCGAGGGTTCCATTCCAGGAAAAATAAAAATGTACATCAGGCAATACTATTTCCATTCCATTTCACTTTTTTTTTAAGTTATAACAAAAACTGATTTGATCAAAAACAAAATTTGTAAATAAGGGATTCAAGGATTGAGATTAGCCCTGTACAGGCCTATATGTACAAAGCTGATAATGAATATAGTATTTGTGAATTTTCTATTTTAATTAATTGCACTTAGGAACATTGAGTACCTGTAAATATCTCTTATGATTCCAACTTGACCAGCCGTGTATATGTTTAGCCGATAATGATATTTTAATTAATGGCATTTAGGAACATATCTCTAATGATTTCGGCTCGGCGTGATGTTCACTTATTGTGGTAAACATTCGAAGATCAGCCGTATGTTAAGATTTGCGCTATAGGCACATTTGAGTATAGCCGAAAATGAATATTTTTGTGAATTATATTTTAATTTTATTCGCACTCATGAACAATGAACTTGTGCCTGTAAATGTCTCTTTCGATTTTGATCCGCCATGATGTCGTCTAACTATGATTTATATTGAAATGCTCTTTTCTGTGCAACGAAACGTAGATTTAATTTCATAATAAACAATTTATTCATTTCTGGTTACTCTCTTTGCCATACATCGCGCCTTAACAAATTGTACGCAGCTATACACATATGAGCCTATAGCGTAAATCTCAACATACGGCTGGTCTTCAAATGTTTACCACAGTAAGTGGACATCATGTTGAGTCGAAACCATAAGAGACATTTACAGCCACTCAATATTCGTAAGTGCAATTTGTTTATTCAAGTTGAATTTAAATTTTTTTACAAAAAAAACTTACTAAATCAAATACAAATTTATTTGTTAAATTTTAAATATATAACGTTAATTATTAATTACAATTGGTTTTATTTAACTGTTCTTAAAACTTTATCCTTGGCTGTGGAGTTTGTTCAGGCACTTGAAAAAGAATGATTTAATTTTGTCGAAGTTAGTTATTATCTTCAAAATTGAAAATTAATTTACCAAAAGTAAAATAGTCAATTTGATTTAATTGACAAAAGGCAACCTTTTGAAATAAAATAAAATTTTAATATTTATTGTGCCATCTGGTGGCAGGAATCATAACCAAAAATTAGACTTATCTTTAAAATAATCCAATTAGGTTAATGTTGTTCTTGTGGAGCAAATAACTTTTAATATCTATAAGGGAAATCGCTCTTATATTTTGAAGAAAACATAATAAAGCTTAGGTAGATAAGGCATCAATAGTAACTGAAAGAACCCCAATTATTTTCTAAGCAATTCAAATGAAACACCATATTGAATCATCAAAGCAAAAATAAACAAATGATAATTAGGCTGAAAGGTAGGAAATAATTTTATTTGTAGATTAATATTTAACTTTTAATATTTTATAAATTAAATAACCAAAATTAATTAATTTGTTGTTCAGGGAAAATTATTAAATTAGTTTTATCAACCAAAAAAATTGTGTTTAGAAAATTTGTAACGAAATCCCACAAGGCAATCTCGTTAACAGAAACGATTTCAGAGGTCCGGTGCGGTATGGGTAGCTGACTAGACTCAGGATATGGCTTGGGGGTTTCTGGACATGAAACCGTGCTTGAATAACCGCATCGTCGATGAAAAACAGAAAACAAGAGTGGATCAAAAGTTTTGTATGTGGGGGGTGAAAATAATAATAATCCGGGTGTGCACACTCGAGAATGGCCGGACCACCGTATGCAGACCATACGGTCTGCCCCAAGGACCTCCCCTTATCACCGAGCACAACTCCTCCGGTGCCACAATGCCTCCCCATGACGAGTCAGCTAATCGGAAAGACACCCCGAGGACAGACAATACCATCCAACACACGATGGCCTCCCAGGCCACCCAAGAAGGCACGATCCCCCAAGGCCCAAAAGAATTTTGAGGAGCAATGCCCACCAGTTGACATAGGGTTCACGGCCAACCCCCAGTGGACAGCACATATGCCGTGCTGCCCCCTCCACCCGACGGAGGGTGTGCGCGAGGAGAAAGCGCCGCCTGTAATCACCGAATGAACGTGGATGGGATGAGGGCCGTGATTCCCCCTCACTCCCCATGAAAGGAAAAATTTTGCTCATCATCATCATATCATCAACGGACATAACCATAACCCCAATAAAGCGAAAAAAAAAATATGAAAGAAAAAAAATTTGCCGAATCTGTATTTTATTTGGTCAATTGGACGAAGGAAATAAAAACCAGAATCGACCCAAGATAAATAATTAATATTTTTTTTTTTTTGTTTTTGTTTGCATTGATAAAACAATTATTATCAATCAACAATTATTGATACTTTGTAGCAACATGTACCTGACAAAGCATCTGGCTATTTCTGATATATTGTACCACGACACGCAAACGTTGTAGTTTTTTTTTCTTTATTTTTTTTTATTTTAATGTTTCACTTTAAATTGTTGCATTTATACCGGCAACTTGTTCGTTTGTTAGTATCTTAAATGGTTTATGTCTTAAATTGTTTTTGGTCAGAACACTAGAATTCGAGTTTTTTATTTAAGTTTCATTTTATTTTACACACTGTTTTACGGATCATATTATTTCACGAACTTTTATTTAAGATGACAGGTTTACGGAGTTCAGATAATAGTTTTTGACCACATGATTATGAGCATTTTGAACTGTTTTAATACCGTTCACATGTATTTTGGTCAGGAATATTTTGCTAAATCACACTGTTAGATTTTATTAATCACTGTTAGTTTATCTTACTGGTTTTATTTAGTTTTCTATGAGTTATTTTGTTTAAATTATTTATTTATTAGATATTATTTATTCACTTACTAATACAGAATTTGTTCATATATGTACATATTTTTTTAAATTCATCAATTGGAATATATCTAATTTAAAGAACACAAGATATTCATGATTTATTTATTTTTGTTTTGTTTTTTTTCCTTTTATTTGTTGTCCAAATTTAATATCACAACCTCACTTGAAAAAAGTTTAAAACGCAATCCCCAATTATATTTTTTTTTTTCGCGAAAATAAAAAAATAATGCCATTCAGCTCCCTCCGTCTCCCTCTCTTTCAAAGGATTTTCTGACAACACCTAATCAGACAACCATATTTAACAAAAAAAACGCCAAATTCATCCAATAAAAATCACACACGTGTGGTCACGTGACACGGTAATATTGGGAAAATAAAATTGGAAGGTGATCGAAATTACACTGACCGAATTACAACGTACAAGAAAAAATAGGTGAATATAAAATTTGAACCAGAGTTCTCAATTTTATACACGAGATCTCACTAATTAAAGAGACTTAATAAGGAAAATGCCGTATAACAAAAAGAAAAAAAGGAAAATATGAAAATATGAAAATTTATGGTATTAACAGCAAAGAAATTTACTCTATTGTTTCACAAATGACTCCATCATCAGTAAATAACCTATTTTTTGAGGTGCATAAAATAGCAAAGCAACCAAAATATAGGGAAGTATAAAACATGGATAAAATAAATATTTTTAACCAAAGACAGATGAGGTCAAACGGCGGTTGAAAGTGAAAACAGAAATAGAAGTTTAAATGCAAATAAAATGTGATAACGGTAAAGAAAAAAAATATGAAGCTTGAACAAAATAAATCGAATTGGATTAATTGAAACTAGAAAAAAGAAGAGGGTTACTAATTTTATCGACATAATGAAAATCTAAGTAAACAATTGTGAAACGTAAAACCGACCACAGGGTAATTCATACCGAGAATGAATTCGGAATTGAACCGGGAAAATTTAAATATCTTGCATAAATAAACGGTAAATCAAAAAAAATAAAAAACAAGTAGGGTGGTGGCAACGTAATTGAATGAGAACAAAAATGAACTTAAAAGGAGATTAATCAAATTTGATACAATTATTGAGTGGATCTGTTGTAAGTATAAAACGCCTTAATATGACAGACTCCCTAAATCCTAAAACAAAAATAAGCAATCTTGCTAATAGGAACCGATTGTTTATTTTAACTACTCACTTGATAAATGAGTGGTTCACTAAGAAGGTGCCAAATTTTAAAACGACTTTTCGTTGGATGACAAGTAATATTTTCTGTGAGCGTATTGTATGTACTTTTTGTCATAATCATTTTTTAACACTGGTGATCGTACACGATCGATGCCTATAAAGTCCGGCGTTGATATAGAAGCGATTACATCAGCCACTTCCATAGGCTCGGGCGCCCCAGCTGCAGATGTACTGGCACTCTGTTAAATGGTGTATTACGGGTAACACTGGATTGCTCTTGAGAAGCCCTTTCCAACCGTAAACATTCTCTATATTTGATTTGGCTTTTCGACGAGTATAGGCCCACATTGCATTATTTATTTTAAATTTTTACTTCAACACCATATATAGTATATTCACTATAACTATTTCACTTTAATGTTTTATATATGTCAGCTATAGATCTTGACGAGAGCTGACGATTGAAATCCAAACGAACGTTCTAGCTTCTCCGAGTCAAAATTTATACTCAACGGACATGACGCAGCGAAACAACCTTAAAAAATTTATAAAATTCTTCGTATTATGAGCAGAAATGTATTAGGTAAATAAATTCAGGAAATTGCAACGCGACAATAAAATTATATGAAAATCAAACAAAAAAAATTTATACGGCACTGTTATATTTTGTTTGTCAAAAATAAATAAAAATAAATAAAATTATAAAACACAAAAGCCAGCTATGTAGCTATATGAAAAATATTTTGTAGAGTATTATATACTCGGTTGTAGCGCAAAAAAATAATTTAAAATACTATAAAGAAAATAGCTATAAAAATGGCGGTGCTTCCCCATCCACCGCAAGCGATGCGTCACAGTCCCCATGGTGCGTACATGCTCCAATTCTGGTGAAAAAATGTACATCACGAAGTTAGCAAAATAGTAAAATGGTGAACTTTTTGTTCTAGTTGGAAATAATTCAACTCATACAGCTAGCTTCGTGGTTTACATTTTTCACCAGAAAAGTATAGCATGTACGCAGCTTCACTCAACGTAACGAATTCTTTGATCCTTTACCTATCGAGTGGTGTGATTAAATTTTTAATGTAGATGATAGATATATATATAGCTGCAGCATCAA
Organism: Tipula vernalis; assembly: GCA_958295665.1. Taxonomy (NCBI): domain Eukaryota; kingdom Metazoa; phylum Arthropoda; class Insecta; order Diptera; family Tipulidae; genus Tipula; species Tipula vernalis. Next base: position 277,312,874 of record OY282560.1, on the reverse strand, counting down.
ACTATATCCCCCAATTTTGTTATCGTTAGTTTTCTTCAAGAATATCCTAATGATTGAATTCCTTCAAACCGATTTGATCAACATATTTATCGATAAAATGAAAGAATTTGCGGCGAAAAATTTAAAAAATAAAATTTGTAAAACAGTAACACGGTATTTTAGCTCGCTTTTATTAGATAATTTTTGCTTAGAAAAAAATTGCCGACAAGTTTTTTCACAATTCTTTTTTTTAACCAATTAATTGATCGATTTATGAATGAATAATATATAAATTAACCAATAAAAATTAAATTCACTAACAAATGTGCTAATTTCAAAAAAAATAATTAAGTTAAGACACATAATAATCTTAAAACACAGAAAACAGGCGCTTGAGCTCACAATAAATGAGTAAATCATAAAATATGGTGATATGTTGTGACGATGATACATCAAATCAAAACCAAAATTCACGCCTGTTTTGCTTCTTTCAGTGGGATGAGTGCTGCCATCTCTACCCAAAAAACAGGTACTAGCATTTAACGAAACCCAACAAGTAGATGTTTGCTTAAAGGCCTAACCAGCGATTCAGTAAGAAACCTTAAAGCGTATTTTGTTGACCAAAATTTAATTTGAATTATTTTGGGTTTATTTGTTTTCCAAGAAAATAGCCAATTTGATTTAATTGACAAAAGCCAACCTTTCGAAATAAAATATAAATTTACTATGTATTATGACTCTGGTGGCAGGTATCATAACCAAGAATTAGAATTATGTTTAATTAAACCCAATTTTTTTTGGGTTAATGTTATTCTTGCGGGGATTTCGCCTTTGCAATTGTTGTTGTAAATTTGTCAAGGAAATACACTATTAAAGAATTTGACGAAATTACTTCCTTACAGAAAATTTGACATATCGGCCACCGAATCCGTAACAACTGTCAAATACAGTATTAAAATTGTAATATGAATGAGAAAATTTATTATTTCTAAGAAAAGTGTGCTGTGAAAATTTTGATGTATTCTGACATATCCTTCAGTTTTCGCGTTAATTTTCGCTCTGTTAAGTGACGGCTGAACTGAACGAAACGTTCTTAAAGATTCGCTGGTCAGTAACATGCACTTTCTGTATATCGCGTTCTTACTTAAAGTTGTTACTGACTCGCTGGTTCCCCCATAATGCTTTAGCATGAAAAATAAGACCAATTTCCCTTATAGATATTAGAATTTATTTGTTGTGGGGATTTATCCCATGCAATTGTTGTTCTAAATTTATCAAAGGCTTATATTTTAATCGGTTACTAGGAACCCTGGTGGTTTGTTTAACATAAATGACATTTACATCAAATATAATATGGGACCAGTGATAAGGTAAGTTTTTCGGTAAAAATAATTAATTTATGTTTTTCAGAACTGAGACGTTTTGGACAATAATAAAAATGGTTTAGGTAAGTCAAATACTACCTTCTGATCAAAATTATTTGTTTATTAATTCCTGCCTTTATTTTAGGATTCCCAAAAAAATGAATTAAAATATTAAATTCTCAAATAATCATTTTCGGCTATGCCTATATATTTACAAATATTTCTTGTTCATCGAATCAGTTTTTATGGAATCCTAGGATAAATTCACACACTTTTAGAAGAATTTCAAATAGAACCTGCAGAAACTCTGTCAAGCAATACCTCGCAAAGTGCCCCGGAAATCCCGGAATATTTGAACTGGACTGGAAATTGGTTCCAAAAAAACATTTCTAAAGCTTCTAAAAATTCTAACTGGTATAGTTATTATAATTCGGATAATGGGATAAAATCCCTATGTTTTTAAAATTAAATAACCGAACTAATTGATCCCGGACCTCACGAGGTATTACCAACTACTTAGGTACAGTACCTTCACCCTTACTGTGGTTACTCTTGAATTAACCACTTATTAGATTGAAAAATTCCCACTTCTCAAACATCAGCTAGTCTTGCATAGAATCCGCTCTTTAGGCATATTACAACCACGGCGAACAAATTTTATTTCAATTAACAAAGAACGATTGGCAGAACGTGACGCGTTCCTAATCAAATTAATTGCTGTGGGAAGGGTCCAATCACATACACACGTGATGCAACGTTTCATCAACATTTAAATAAATACAATCGGGAGTCTTCAATTACCTACAGACGTGGTACATGACTCATACATGAGTACATGAATATGATTTTCATTTTTTTTTCTCAGTTTAATAATTTTCATTTACATTGTACTATAAATTTCAACGAGCCCCCTACGAAGTGACACGACTCGCCCTGTAATTCGGCGGGATCTCGTCGGCCAATACCTTTATAGTTTACCAAACAGTTCGATCCGTCGTAAGCGAGAAAGAGAGAGAGAGAGAATGTAGGTCTCTTTCAACGTCGTCCATCCATCGAGTAGGTGGTCTCGGCTTGTTTAGTCGTCCGGTTTTGTAAACGAAGCACGTGCCCTTTCTTATGATCTTACGCTCAGTTACAGTAATTTTTTGGATGTCTTGTGCTGTCACTCTTTCAGTGTCAAAGACTCGCAACCAAAGGTGATAACTGGTCTTATCAGCGCTTTCTAGATGTCCATTTTGTTGATTCTTTGTTGAATATTTTGATGTAGGCGAAAATGCTCGGTAGCCATTACATGGTACCAATTCCAGTTTTTATTTTATTATCTCTGATTTTTCCATTTACATTGAATTTGTACATTAACCCTGTTTCATCGTTTTATCTCCCAACTGAATGACATAGTTTCGCCCGTAACTATTTATCTAACGTTTCATTTCAAAACACGTTAAATACAAACACAAATATAATCCACAACAATCGGGTTGGAAAGCGCCGCAAGGGAGCAGCGAACACATCGCAGAAGTCGCCGGCCATTCGAAAATAAACTTACAAGCATTCTGGCCGTAACAACCAATCTATTGGTTTAGATTAGCGTTACCTCTAAAAAGTCTAAATATTTATACGTTTTGGCGACTAAATGCAAAATCCGCCAAAAGACAACCAATACTCGCGACTAAAACAAACTTTATTATAGTGACTGGTACCGTCAGACGGCTGTACCGTCTGGCGTCCTTGCAAGACACTTCGTCACATACTTGCGCACATAGGTCATACAAATTTCAATGGTCGCTCAGCAAGATACCACAATGAGTGATGTACTGACCAAAATAGCATGCCGTATGTACGAGGTAATTAACATACCAAACATACAAACCATACATCAGTACAATTATCTCAAAATACGAATAGACAGAATCGTTTCCTCACTTCTAGTAGAAGTACAGTCGAGATTAGAAGGGTTATTTCGAAGTGACCGGAGCATATCTTTGGGACGACGTTTCGCATTGCTGTCATAATCCCTTTACAACAAACAAAGCGTGAACAACCGCATGAGAAAATGTTGGTATCACAAAATGGTTCAACCATCGGATAATGACGACAATATCACACACCCTTGATAATACAGTCCATCTTATAATTCCTACCCCTATATTACCTACCCACTCCCTTCACTCAAAGTGGTTCATCACATTGTCACCACTGCCAATCTGCTGGTGTCAAGATCACGCAGACTATAGAACAAGTCCAGTCATCACGATTGGCGACCATGTGGGGTTTATCGTCGACTGAATACGGTCACAGCACCTGATTGTTATCCGATACCGCACATTAAAAATTTATTCATGCACTTTCATGGCTGGCAAATTTTCTCGAAAACCGAACTTGCCAGAGCGAACCACCTATTTTCCGTCGCACCTGAAGACTTTCATAAAACGGCAATCACGTTTCAGTTAGGCCTTTGCGAATTCACCCGATGCCATTCTGTCTACGCAATGCCGCTCAAAAGTTTCAGCGTTTCGTGATTTAGGCTTCGTATTCGTCTACATTGAGCTCAGTCTTGTTTATCCTGCCAATGTGCTAAATCCAAAGGCACACGAAATCACGGGCAATTCGAAATTCTGTCTGACCGAGTCGAACGTATCCACCATGAAATTGTCATCATTCTCCATCTAATGGGTATTCAAACATACTTAACTGTGTTGATTGTTTCAGTCTACGTACCATGGAAACGAGGTTCTAAAATGATCTTTGGATGAAGTTTTGGAATATGGCCAAGTAGGATGGAATTTACCCACTTTTAAACGGATCTGAGACATAAAGTGATGATGATATTTAGATAAAGTTGTGGAATATGGCCAAGTATGATGGAACTTGCCTGTTTATCAACCGATTTTAATGAAATTTGACATGTGCTTTGGAAATGGGATTCTAAAATGATTTGACATGATTATTGTTTAAGACTTAGTAAAGGTCACTGTTAATATCTCAAATCTCAAATTGAACCTTTTACATTTCAAACTAAACCTTTAGAAAATTAAATGAATGGCCAATTAGGATGGAACTTATCTATTTCTTTAATGATTTTAGTGAAATTTGAATTCCGCAATGGAAATGGGATTCTAAAATGAGTTTTGTATGAAATTCTGGACTATGGCCAAGTATGATGGAACTTGCCCATTTCCCAGCAAATTATTATGAAATTTGACAAGTGCGTTAGAAATGGGATTCTAAAATGATCTTTGGAGGAAGTTCTGGAATATTGGCAAGTATGATGGGACTTGCCTGGCTTGTGCATTGGAAATGTGATTCTAAAATTTATGAAATTCGGCTTGTTTGAATTGACCCCTAACTTAACCTCCAACTGAACCACAAACTCAATACCCAAAAAATACCGAACTCATTATTAAAACCAGTATATATAAAATATTGGTAAATATTTCTATAACCAGGTAATGGTAATGGTGATGGTGACCCTCATCACCATGATGGTGATGGTGAAGGTGGTGGTGATTGTGATGGTAATGCCGTTGGATTTTTGTGATTTCGTTGTAGATTACGCTGGGATTGAATTGGAGGTTGAGTTAGAGATTGAGTTGGATATTGAGGTTAGATTGTAAAGGGATTAAGGGGTTCAGTTGGAGATTGAGTTTAGGTTGAGTAAGGTATTAAGGGGTTCAGTTAGGGATTGATTGATTCGGGAGTTAGTTTGAGTTAACTTGATACAATCTCACGAACGCACGTAATACAGACCAAAGTTCTGATCACCTCGTGAGGTTTCAGCTCTTTATATTTTAAGATGAAATTCTGGAGTATTATGGCCAATTATGATGGAACTTGGCTATTTCTTAACGGATTTTAGTGAAATTTGAGGTAATCATTGAAAATGGGATTTTAACATATTTTTAAGATGAAATTCTGGAATATGGTCGGACCATCCTAGTTATTGACTATTTTTTAAAGGATTTTAGAGAAATTATAAATGTGCGTTCGAAATGGAATTCTAAAATGGTTTTAAAATTAAATTCTGGAATATGACTAATTATGATGGAATTAGACTATTTCTTAACTGATTTTCGATCCGCCTCACAGCAGATATTAGCAGACTTGGTGGCCGATTGATTTTGAGGGCCGATGAACATTTTTTCTTTTCCGCTATAATTCGGCCATCTCCTCATCGTAAATAGTTTTTACTGTCGTTGTCGCCTGTAACGCTTTTTTGAAGTTCCAGCCGCAGTCCACTACATTTTCTACGGAAGCTCTCAAATTAAATTATTATTTGCCCTTCGACTTTAAATTGAAAATCCTCGGTAATTTTTTTATTATTTCCGACGCTGCTAATCCGATGCGAATCAATCGTTTCATTAACGAGTATGTAATGATACTACAATTTTTTTTAGTCTAAATGGCCGGCACTGAAATGGGGGAAAAAGAAAAACAGTTGTTTTTTTGTTTTGGTTACAATTTTATTCATATCTCGATAACGGATGAACGGCCATTAATGTTATGAAAAACGGTAGTAGTGGGGCAATACGATTTGATTTGAATAGAACGATTAATTTGATTTGAATGTGACTTGGTACCATTGATTTGAATGAACTGTAGTAACTTGATTTGAATAAAATTCACCTGCGCTATCTCTTACCTTCCCATGACACGCCGCTTTTAAGTTTTTCTTCCCGCCTTTCTTATGCTGAAGGTGCATGGAACATTCCTTTTGAAAAAAGTTAACTAAATGAGTTGAATTATCCTCAACTTGAATAAAAATTTAATCAGGGTCACAAATGAAGTAACTAATTCGTTACGAATTCAACTTAATTTGCTAACTTCATGGTGTAATATTTTCATCAGAAATGTACCATGTACGCACCTTTGCGGATCCTTATCTTATCTTAATACCGAATACTTGTTAATTGATACTCTAATCCGATTATGATTGAATAGGGTTCTAAAAATTCAAACTTGTATTTGAGAGCGTGAATAATATTTTTAGTCCATCTGAATATTTTCCGACCATTTTTGAAAAATTAATGTTTACCTTTCCCTTTTTTTTAAATAATTGTTTTTCGGGACTTTAAGAGCTTGAGTATGAAATAAAGGTTCACAGATAACAATATTTTGCTGCTAATTCAAGTACCACTGGGGCAAGTAAATAGAGCATTCTAGGGAAAAAACATTCCAGTAGAATATTAACAAAATTCACTCTGGCTAAAAAATTCAATGTTCTAATTCCTAAAATGTGATTAAAACTTAAAGCCAAAATTAAAATAACTGCTTGAGGGAGGATTTCGTCGAACTTTTTTTCTCAAAGAGGCGAAATCAATAATCTAAAACGGAGTTAACTAAGGCAAATCGACTCAAATGAGACATATTTTAAAATTTTACTCTCACGATTCTGTGACCGTGACACAGAGAAAAATTAAGAAAACACCAATTAAAAACAGCAAATTAATATTGACATTTTTAAACTCAACTATCTGTTATGTGATTCAACAAACCAGGGAAAGAATTTGGTGACATGGTGACAATAATTAAATACTTTATGAACCACGCGGCACCTAGCGATATGAGCATAGCTCATAAGCTATTTAATTATTAGGAAATTATCTAGGAGATTATTATCTAGGAAAGCAATGGAGTGAATTCGAAGCAAATTGTGAGAATTTGTAAAATGGATTAACCGTACAAATTAAAGTAATGTTAACAATAGTTATAAATTGAACTAAATCTCACCGTTAATACGATTATTACATAAAAAATTAAATCAATTGCAGCTTTACCAATAATGTCACAAAAGTTGCTTTTAGTTTTTCTCATACCTGTACCAAAACTAAACTTTGTATTTGAAAACGAGTATAGTATGACAGTATGTAAGTTTCAACCTTTTTTTCTTTGTCCCAAAGAAAATTTCAACAGGTGTATTAGTTTTAGTATTAGTTTAACAGTTTTTTTTTTTGGATTCTGTTTATGCTGTATAAATATTTTTTTTTGGTAGTTTTCCGTTTTCCGTATAATTTTAACATTTGAAATGAGAAGGGATTCTGTATATGTATTGGAAAAATAAAAATTAAAATTGATGAAGACAGGTCAACATGTGTATCAAACATTATACTATAAAATAAAAATATTAGTGTATGCGACAGCCGGAGAAACACAAAATCATTTGTTTGAACCCAATTTAAACTTTTAGTGAGTTTTATGTGGGTCAAACGGGTGTTACCGCATATATTGTATAAAATTTTCATTGAAAGGATACAGGATGTAAATTTAAGATGGAATGATTGATTCATTTAGAATGCTACTTTCTAGCAAACACAACTAAAAACCGCACCACAACCGATTCATTTCATTAAATACGTTAATTTTTTAACTTTTAGGATTCTTAGAAATAAAGAGTTTACACAAAACTACGTAATTTTGTGATTTTGTTTAGTTAAATTTCTGGGAAATATTTTAAAGTTTCCATTGAAAAAATTATAAATAAAATGTTTAACAAATACTCGTATCAACAAATTGTATAAATAGCTAATATACTCTGTGAACAGGGAGCGGGGAATTTCCATTAATTTTATCAATCAATTTGAATTTACACGTATGTATTATGACAACAAAGTTTTCATCACTATGTTATCTTTATACAACTGAATGTTGTATTATGAATGAGTTAATAATAAAATTAATAGTAAATGGTTTTTACTCATCTCGCAGTAAGCATAATGTAGCCGAAATGCGTACTCACTGTCCTTCAATTGTATTCAAATGATTAGGTATTCAGAATATGGTGTTCGCCAATACCATCGGATTTTGTGTTTTTTAACTTATACCAAAAATGGGGATTTCACTGTGAATTCCATTCATTTTGTATCTGGGATGTGTGGAATAGAAAAAAGTTTGAGAGATGACGGTTAGTCGAGCCAAAGTAGCCGTATTCGGTGGCGTTAAAGGTCAAAAACTATATTGTTGGTTTGACTGGCATTTTCTTAATAAAGGAAGACTCGGAACTCATTGTAAATCCATTGTTGTCTTGAATCGATTCAAAGTGTACTAACTATTTTCACAAGACCTTCTTTTTTGAAATTCTTCAAAATGTACGGAAATCCATAACAAAGCCATCCATCTCGAAGAACCTACTCTCACTTTTCACTCCACCGTTGAATTATATAAAGCACGATTTGCTTTTCATTTAAATTAAATTTAGATGATAAACCCATAGATGGTTAAACCCATTGTTCTGAATTGTCAGAAAGCCTTAAAGCTTACCGAAGTAGGGTGATATAAAGTTGGCCGAAATCTCGCTCGTTTTTTTATACGTTGCCAGCTAGTTGAGGCACAACTCTTCAGAACCTCTATTCATACCTGTATCTAACGGTATAAGCATCATCTCTCTAGCTCATTCAATTTCCGAGTAATCATAGCAAAACGGTGTAGCACATTTCGTGACATCAGAGGCGTGAAATCAGTGGCGTAACTACAAATTTCGGGCCCTCGTAAAATTGTTCTTGGGCTTCAAAAATATTTCTTTTACCTTTGAACAAGTAAAGCTTTTATTTCACATAAAAATTTGCTTTACGTCGTTTTTTAATTAAACAATTATTTCTACTTATTATCTAGCCTCCAGCCTCGCATTGTTTAAAATTATCTGATTTGAGAGGAGGATTTAAGAAATTTGTTGAAATTTTAATGTTTTCAGTTCATTTAGACCCTGCAGACTGTTAGTGCCCGAAAAAAATCTCAACTAATTCAGCTTCTTACCGGTAAAACTTTGCGATTTTCCATTTACCTGAAGTTTTTACCATTAACTAAAATTAATCAAAATGTTGATTAAATTCGTTATTGAATAGAGAAAAACAGAAGAAATGTGATGCTCAAACCTGACACGAAACAAATAATATCCAATAATTTCGAAATAATCTCAAAAATGCCAAATTTTCAAGGTATCTTGTATATTCTAGAAAGCTTAATTTTTAAAAATCAAATTTTTCGTAAATATGTAAAACCGAAGGAAATCCTATACGCAATAATCACTGCCATGTGAAATGTGAAAAACCTGAATATTCTTTGAATAATTTCGAATATCCTAGGAAATTGAAGAAATATCGAAATTTTGGCATAATCTCGAGAAATCTACTAAATATCACGATTTATATGTATCAAGCTCAGAACATACAAAAGTCGAATAAATTCGAAAATCCTGAATAATAATAAAATTGTCGAAAAACTTAAGAAATCTAGAATAATCCACGGAAGAAATCTCTGGAAAGTCTTTATATTAGTGAATAATTGCGCTAAGCATGTTAGTAAACCCAAGAACATTTCGAAAAATTTCGAAAATTAGTGAAATTAGCGAATTATTTGTCAAGTAACTTAATGTTACTAATCTTAAAGCAAAATGCTACTAAGCAGGATAAGGCTAAGCTTAACCAAACGTAGTAGATAACCATGTTATTCGAATAGGCCCTAAGATTCTCGAGGAACATCGAACAATCAAATACATTCGACAATCTCATACATACTCGAATAATCTCGCAAATCACGAAAATCTCGAATAACTTGACAGTTTCCAAACACCAAATCACCAATTAACCCTCGAACATTATGTTTCTCATCGCCATGCTAAACTCCAAAAATCTCGAGAAATTTTAAAAGATCAAAAGATGAAATCCGACAAAAGGAGCTATGAAATCGGGAAGCGACGAGAATTTCCAAAATCAGGCGAATCTCAACGAGAACAAACAAAATAAAACCATCCGGTTTACAGTTAGTTCAATTTGTATTTACCGTTTACCGGTAATCAAAAAGACCCAGTAAATGAGGTACTATAAGCTGAACGAATTCTGTTTAGATATTTTCTTAAGAAGAAAGTTTCAAAAATTTATTTCTTCTTGATTTTTATAAACGTCACAATGATTCCTCGCTAACTGCATAGTAGCATCTAGCTCTCTTTTGCAAATTAGATTCATCCTTTTTTAAATCATATTCAACATTTTCTGATTAAAACTTAATTTGATTTGTGAAAGGTTGAACTTGAAGTAGAAAAGGGGTAAATTAACACTAAAAGCGTTATCATTTGATGTTGAAAGCATTAATGTTAAACGACTTTAGTGAATTTTCTTCTATATCTGAATATCTGTCAGAACCTAAAGCGATTTTTATTTCTAAGGAGTCGCATTACTTGTAGTTACTCAGAAACCCAGACAGAAACCCTATTCATTCTCTAAAAATTAGCCCACCGTTTTGCTAATTTGAAAATGTGGTCTAATCTAATCTTAATCTAATATTCGCACCTAGTTACGCCACTGCGTGAAATAATGAAGTTATTGACGTAGTAGATCTATCCAATTACTAAGTGCAATTTAATATTAAGATCTACCAAAGGTTGAGTCTTAATCAATTGTTTTTAATTAGTTGTAAGATTTGATTACATCTTGTGAGTTTCCTAGCTAGGAAAGACTCTAGAATAAAGCCATAGGCAATTTAAAAAAACAAATTCTTTCTCACTGTCAAGTATTAGAATGTAACGATGAGTCTGAAAAAATCTTTGATTCGTTTAGATTTTCTTTAATTCCTATGCCAGCCCCTTAAGCGTTTTTACAAATTAGTGAACATTTTAAGCTCTCTCTTTCACATGTTATTAGAATGCCTTCTGGCGCAGGCTCCTTCAAGGCTGTGACAAGTGCCAGCTTTGGTTTTAATGAAATTTGGTATAATACTCCGGATTTAAACAATTATTTGTTATTGACCATGACATGTGCCATTTTAAGGTTCGCTATATTGTGAGTTTGGCATTAAGAGATATTTAGATATCGGTAACCTCTTTAGACTACATACAGCCGAATAGGAGCATTTGTTTTTGACCTCGAAAGTCGGTAATTTTCATAAGGTATATGACAATACGAGGTTCACTGTGTTGAAGATTGGTCAATTCACAGAGGTGTCTCGCAGATTCGGTTAACCTTGTTTAGACTACACAGCCACGTTTCTATAAGATGAAATAGCTTCATTTCTGTTAACTCCGAAATTTGCTAATTAAAATGACATTGCAAAGGGCGACCAACTAAAGACAACCTTTCATACAAATTAAAATGACGTTATAAACTTTGAAAAAAAAACAATAGTTGCCTTTCAGATGCAGGTCTGATATCTCGTACAGAGTATTCTACCCCAGAAACAACTCTCAAATGACGGTTCACACAAATTAAGATGATGTTAAAAATTGTTCTTGTAATAAAAAAGTAGTTCGACGGCCTACAGGGTATTTTATCCCTTGCGTCTGGGTATTTTGCACGACAAGCACCTATAATAGAACTCACAAATGACCTTTCTATGAACCTCAAAATTTCAACACATCGTATGAAAATTGCCTACTTTCAAGGTTAACAACGAATGGTCCTATTTCACAATTTTTAAATGTGGCTGCGTATGTATAGTTTAAAGATGATACTTTTGTCTAATTTGCTTATTTGCCAAACCTACGGAAAATCTCAGTGAATTAGCTAATCTTCAATACAGTAAACCTCGAAATTTCTTATCTCTTTTGAAAATTACCAACACTTGGGTCAACAACAAATGGTCCCATTTCATCATATTGGAATATGGCTATATATAGTCTAAAGAGGATGGCTTGAAAATCATTTGCATACAGATGGCAATTGCTGAGATGACAATCGATATTGTATTTGACACTACTTACTGTATGCCGAAATCAGAAAACCTGCGACAAATCAAATACAACTTTACAACAAGATAAACCACACTGGTCTGCATGTTTATTTAATAGCATTGAACTGGGATGAGATTCTAAACTCAAAGGGTGTGAATAAAAATGTCGACAAATTTTATGATTTCCCCTAGGCATTGAACTCCGTGTGCTTATTTCCAACAAATCACCAAGTATTCATCCTCCATCGATGTGATTCGATGACCCGCTTATAAATCTAAAAAAAAAATCGAAAATGTAACGCCTATACTAAAATTATGAAATCAACTTTGGAAACATACAAACAGATCTTTTAACAACACTGTGAGGACTACAAGTCTTATTTGGCTGGCATCGAAGAACAAATTAGAACAAATTCAGTTCTGGAAGTAGTTTAGGTCTAAACATGGAATCGAGGGGTACTCTCCCAATATGACCTTGAACACTAACAGCACCTAGAACGCTGCATATATAGCGGACATGTTTGCTGCATTTTTTCAATCCGTCCATCAACCAAACGACAATACTGGGTAGATTGATCAAATAGGCAATAACAATATATCAATCACTCCTCCAGACATATCTGATAAAAACGTTCTATCAGCTTTCGATAACTTTGGAGACAGGTGTGGGCTGGATATACTCTGGGTAAACTGTTCAATCATTCCTTAACCCAAGCAAATGGAATGACGTCACATGTTTCAGAGGATCAATTTCAATTTCATCATCAGGGGTGCTATTCTTGAAACATTACGAAAACTTTCGTATTGCGAGTTAGTGTCAAAGTATTACGAAAACCCTAAAATCGTATTCTTGAAATCGAATTACGAAAATTTTCGCAACGGAACGTTACTAAAATTTTCGTAATGGTTTTTTCGTTTCCCATTGCATTTCGTAATGAAATCATTTGGATTTTTGTGTTAATTATATTGATAAGGATGTTCATAAAACTCAATATTTTCTATTCTCAATATTTTATAAAAAAGTGAAAACAAAAGCGTACCTTTTTTTTCTTTGTTTCACGTGTTCTTAAAAATATGTATTATTTATTTCGAGATAACGATGTACATAACTATGCATTCGGTTTTGTTTACTACCTAACTAGAACAAAACCATATTTTCTTCTAAATTTTTGTATTTACATGTCGTATACCTAAATCTTGGGATATTTTTTTAAATGCTTGACCACTTTCTAATTTTAAACAATACGTGTAAGGGTATGAGATTTTTTCGTAATTGACAATTGGCTATAGCGGACAAAAATGGAACATGTGATTCAATACAACAAAAATATGTTATTTAAAGCTATATTGCCTATTTAACTTTTATATTTATTTGTTAAAATTGTAATGATTGGAAATTAATTAATGCAATGTGTAATAAAGTGTGATTTTTATCATTCATTAGTTCATGTGGAACAATTTTGTTTTATCATTGTAAATGCCCTGTCTTCAAACATTACGAAAATTTTCGTAATGCACAATATTTTCGTAATCGTAATGGTGAAATCATAAATTAGTATTCTTGAAGCCATTACGAAAATTACGAAGAGAGGAATAAAAAACTAAGAAGATTTCGAAAGAGATGATTAAAAATGTTAGTTTAGTTTAGTATAACTGAGAATATTAAGCGAAGCGGACGCTTTCTTTACTTAAAATAATAAATTGTTGGGAATTTTTGTCAATAATGGCTTATTTATTTAATATTAAATTAAATATATTAAAAATGATTGTGTATGCTACTTTTTCTTTTAAAGGTAAAATTACTTCGGTCTAAAAAGACGATGTATTTAAATCTTGTCAAAAATGGCCAAAAATTTGTTTGATCCAAAATCATTTATCTCGACGTTTTGAAAATCCTTGAGTCCGAAAAAGAAAAAAAAAAAATGTTTGTCCGTCTTTCTGGACGTCTGGATGTCTGTACCCATGATATCTCGAGAATCGCTTATCCGATTTAGAATTTTTTTTTCCAAAAATCTGTTTTTATGGTACGGCGGTACATATGATTGTATGATACAATCTGTTTCGTCGGCAAGTGACCCCTTGTGTGTTGGTGATAGCTTTTCACATTTTTCATCATATCTCCCAAGTTATGGGCTCGATTTTAATTCTGTTTGTGGTTTTTTAAAGCTTTTGAGTCACTTTATTGGTTAATTTGCACACTAAGCCAGGTTTTTGTAAAGAATGTAACAAATTATGGGAAAATCACATTTTTTACTTAAACGATTTTTTTATTTAAAAATACCTCTACTTTAAAAAAAAAATGAACTGTAAGTCGAAAAAATGTCCCATGGCATGGTTATTTTATTTATAATTATTAAAACATTGTTACTACCTAACTCATAAAATATTCGAACACCAATTTGTCGAAAAAATGGCGTTTGTAGCCGTTTAGGTATAGTGATGTTATCTAACCAAATCTTTTAAATGATCGAAAACTCAAATTGGTAAGTAATATTAAATAGTTCAGTTGTTCGCTAACCAATCGTGTGACACTTTCACACATGTACTCTCAGTGTTCTGTGTTTTAACAATTTTAAGTTTGTGTGAAAATTAAAAGGACAGTTTGTGTTAAGTAAACGCTTAATCATTACAATGACACATTTGCGTGATCCACCACCTTCTCATGTAGCCAATATGCATTTTGTAAACCTGTTCTCTAATGGAAATGCACGCGTTGCTGTCGAAAAATACAGGCGTCGATATCCAACAGGCCAGTACTTGGGTATAGGACATTCATTGCAATACATCGACGTTTTCCCAAACAAGGATTATTCCAACAACAACACGAGTCCAGCGTGAATATTAACGTACACGTTGGAAGAGGATTTATTACGATTAATACGCGCTGAACCTACGACAAGTATCAGCCGCCTGTCTATTAGATTAGGCATATCGAGGTCAAGAAGACCTTAATCCTTATCACTTCCGTCGTGCTCAACATCTAGGAAATGTGGACCATCGTGCCAGATCAGTTTTTTGTAACTGGATAATTTCACAGCAAAGAAGTGATGTCAATTTTATAAGGAGAATATTGTAGACAGATAAAGCTACTTTCACCAGGGCGGGTATAACAAATTATAGAAACCTCCATGTTTGCGCTGTCGAAAACCCAAACGTCGTAAGGGAGACAGCTTTCCAGAGCCAATTTGCTATAAATGTATGGGCGGGAATGATCCACGATTAACTTATCGGACCTTACGTGGTAATAAACAGGCTTGATCAACATGTATTATTAGAATTTTAAGGAATCACGTTGTCATGGAAAAAGTGCCATTGTTGAGGAGAAGGCGAATGCACAGGAGTTTTTATTGATTATTAATAAAATAGTATTATTTTATTTCTTTGACTTTAATTTAAATAACTTTTTTGTTTAATTTCCCTACTTTCTCTAGGTGACTTTTGCGCGGTATTTTTAAGAGTTAGCTAGTAAGAAAGTTTTGTCAATTTGTAGATATTATGCTGTAGATTAATAATAATAATTAAAATAATTAACTTAATGGGACATTTTCACGGTTTACAGTTCAGTTTTTTAAAAAGTAGAGGTTTTCTTTACTAAAAAAAATGTTATTTTCCCGAAATTTTTTACATTCTTTAAAAAAACCTAGCTAAGTGCGCAAACTATCAAATAAAGTGACTCATAAACTTCATCTTTTCAAAAACCGCAAACAGAATTATAATCGAGCCCATAACTTGAAAATGAGACACCCACCTTAAAGGATTTTTTGCGATAATTTTACTTAAATATTCAGAATTTTCCGGCCGGTCACTTGACGACCAAACACATTGTATATCATGCAGCTTGTACAAAATTTTAATTGAAATTAATAAAATTTTAATTAACAATTTTGCATTTTAGTAAATTGATTTTTAGAGAAATTTAGGGAAATCGTTAGGCTTCGTGTTTTTTTTTAAATTTCTTTTCGTAGATTACTAGATTAGTTTTATTATAAATCATGGCTGTTTATGTAGTAGCATTGGTAAAGTAATAAAACTAATCTAGTAATCTACGAAATGAAATTTAAAAAAAAAGCACGGAGGCTGACGATGTTTGAGAATAAAAATCAATTTACTAAAACGCAAAATTGTGAATTAAAATTTTATTAATTTTAATTAAAATTGTGGACAAGCTGCAATTCGATATATTTAATTTAAAATTGTTTATATTTATCAATAAAAATGTTCATTTAAATTGAAAATAAAGACAACACAAAATAATTCCAATATGATTTTGTTTATGTTTCATAGGAAAATAAAAATCTTTATTCGCCTGGGGATTTGACTGTTTAGACTGATGTCACGGCTGTTTATGTAGTGGCATTGTCCTTTGATTCTATGGCGATATGATTTTAGATCGTACTGTCGTACGATACTATTATGGTATGATGGTATGATTGTATGACTTTACGTACCATTAGTATTAGCCGCCTGTGACGGTATATCAATCCAATTCCAATTACAACACGCGACATTTAAAAATACATCCCAAATTGTCAATTAGTATTGTAGCTATTACCCTTATTTTTAAGAAAATAATAAACATACCACAAGCAAATAGGTACCCTTTTTTTGTGGTAATAAAATAATAAATATTTAGCGAAATGTAAATACATATTATTTTTAACCATCAACAGAAATTATTGAGTTTTATAAACGTCTTTGTATGAATATAATTAAAACAAAAATCTAAATGATTTCATTACGAAATGCAATAAGAAACAAAAAAACCATCCGAAAATTTTAGTAACGTTCCGTTGCGAAAATTTTCGTAATCCGGATTTCAAGAATACCATTTTAAGAACTTACATTTTCATCTTCTCTCTCGAAATTTTATTATTTCTTTTTGCCTCTCTTCGTTATATTCGTAATGGTTTCAAGAATACTAAATTATGATTTCACCATTACTATTACGAAAATAGCATTACGAAAATTTTCGGTTACGAAAATTTTCGTAATGTTTCAAGAATAGCACCCCAGATCCTAAATCATTTGAACTAGTTGTATGCAATGCTTTTAAATCAACCTAATACGTCATACATATATCTGTCAACCAGGGCTAATTAAATTTCAAATATTTCTAAAGAATTTCAACCAAATCATTTGAAAATTTTACAGAAAAGTTTAATAGAAAAATTAAAAATTTTCAAAATAGCTTACATGAGCATCAATAAATAACTTTCACTCATCGTTTACTAAAATTATCAGCAACAGTTCGAAGCATTTCTAGAGGCACTTCACCCAAGGCAACACGTTATGGCTCCAATTTTTTATGTGATGTGGCGCAGGCTGTAGTCTACAAGTATGCGCAAATAAAATAGTCGAGTGTTTAAATCCGGAGGATACGGTGGCATTGCTTAATTAATCCGGCTCAAACCATAACAGATTGTGGTTTTTGACTTCTGCCAACAATTCGAGCTTCTCCGAAAGGTGTTTTTGACCAAATGCGGTCATTTTGAACTATTTAATGGTTTACTTGAAGACTCCTGGCTAAATAACGCATCTTGATTTGCGGATTTTGATTAGTCTGACATTTGAAGATGTTAGGGTCCGAAGAACAACCAAACTCCCGGTATCATTATTAAATTATTTTTTCCTACAATCGCCGTGAAAAGCAGGCTTTTTTTCTCTGTTTTCAAAGCCCAAAGTGTCTGTTTTTTTGACAGTTAATAAACAAATTACTTTGTCACACGTTTCTCTTAGAAACGTGTGACAAAACTTGAAACCGCACGCTAAATTTGAACATATGAAAAGAAGAGTAAGAGTAAAAGAAGAGTATTGAAAAGCGAAATTTCACATAATTATGATGTAATTATTTTTATTGATTATTATTGAAATTTACATTAATGGTACAATTGGTGCAGTTTTGTATGTTGATGCCGCGTTGATTGAGTTCTGGTGATAAAATAGAATGAATGTTTTCCGTGGTTAAACAAACTTCCCGCTCTGACGTAATAGTATGCTCAAGAGGGTTTTCATTTACTGTTTGCGGTATATTTTTTGTTGCATCACCAAATATTTTTCTACCCAAATTTATTTTATTGTTGAGAGAATCCTCAATATAAACCTCTGCAACCGTCGTAGATTTCCACCCACCATGTCTTTTCAAGCTCATTAAATCACCGCCGGCGTTAACTAGTAAAGATGCAGATGACCTGCGAAAACAGTGGCCTGTATATGCTTCCACATCAGGTAAGCCAATGTACTTTGCCACATGTTGAGGTATTTTTCCAATAGAATTTACACCTACCACCTGTTTACAGCATACCCCATTAGCATATTTGATGAAAAATCGTAGTGAGTTCATATTTGGAAGACGTAAAGAAGCATATTTTCTGTAATATGAAAGCAAATCTAGATTATTTTCTAAATTGTTACTCAAAATAAATGTTCGTGTAATTCGAGTTTTGGTATCGGGAATTTTAAAGATGATGATTGAATCACGGTCTTTAATGTGGTCAACTGATAATTTTACCAGTTCATCACGGCGGCATGCACCCGCAATCCCTATAATAAGTACAACCTATAAAAACAAATATCATTAATAAATATTCTAAGAATTATACAAAACATTATTACAACAATCGTATATTACCTTTTTCATCAAATATTGGTCGTCTGGCGCTTCGGATAAAAATTTGAAAATTTCGTTAATTTCTAAAATTTTTGATTTTTTTGGTTTGTACCCTACAGATTTTTTTTTCAAAAAAGCCATTAATTTTTTAAATTGTTTAATATCTAGATCATTTTTTGCCATTAAAGTGGCCCTCAACATCGAAAAAATAGACCACAAAGTAGAACTTTTAAGAATCTTAGCTTTGTCACTAAAATATGCTAAAAGGACATTTTCTGATATGTTTTTTATGTGCTTTTGGTTACACCAATTCGAAAACAGCTCGAATTGCTTTTCATACTTATGCTTCGATTTTTCGGGAAGCAAATTCAAAATTACATTTCTTGCTTCTAGAGCAACGTCCGGCGGTGTATTTGAGAGATCGCTGTCACTTAAATCCATCTTTTTTAGTTTTTTGTTGCAAAAAATAAATTGTCAATTTTTAAGAAAGACTAATGTTTGTATAAAACATCAAACCAAATTTTTGTTTTTCTTTATGAAAAATAAAAAAAATCTTTGACTACTCGATTGAACAAAATGTCGGTCCTAAAATAAAATCGTATTGTCAGTATAGTAAATTTTACTACAAAATTATCTTTTTATTATATTTTTTAAAATGATTGTAGGAAAAATAAAGTGTGAAACACGTCCGCAAAGTTGTTTGTCACGCTCGAAAGGTTGCTGGCCTCCGTCCCGTCGGCCAGCAATTTCCTTTCTCGCGTGACAAACTGGCACTTTGCGCTCTTGATACACAAATAACTATTACCGACCTTATTCACGCTTCGAACAGTTCGATAATAGCGATAGGACATTTTTTTAGAAATGATAAATCAAGAAATAAAAGGAATAGAGAACAGATTTTCTTTAATGAAATGGCTTTATTTTAATGTATACATAAAAAACAAAAAATTTGGAAAAGCGTTCTAGATGAGAAAAATTTTAAAAAAAGTCTCCGTATTTTATTGCCACCTGTGGCACTATTCTGGTTTTCCCGGTGAATTGCGGATCGGGAATTAATTACTTCGGTCTAAAAACACCAAAGTCCACTTTTCTCGACGTTTTGAAAGTCCCTGAGTCTAAAAAGCAACAAAAAAAAAATGTCCGTCCGTCTATCTGGACATCTGCACCTGGGTGTCCGTACCCATGGTATCTCGAGAGCAGCTTGTTCGATTTAGATTTGTTTTCGCCTATCTGTTTCTATTGTCAAGTCTGAGATTCGAAAAGCTTTTGGAACCTGTACATTAAGAGGGTTGGGTACCTACCATACGAATTAACCCAATACCATATACCTGGGTATAGAAATATTTACCAATTTTTTATATATGCTGGTTTGAATATTGAGTTGGGTATTGCGTTTTGGGTATTGAGTATGGGGTTGAGTTGAAGGTTAAGTTAGGAGTCAATTTGCGGGGTGGGTTAAAGTTGAGTTAGAGTTGAGTTGGGGTTGGGTTAAGATATAGTGAGCAGTTGACCAATTTTTTATATATGCTGGTTTGAGGATTGAGCTGAAAGAGAGTTTGCGGTTGGGTTGAGGGTTGGGTTGGGGACCGTTTGCGGGTTGAATTGGGGTTGAGTTGGGGTTGGAATAGTGTTTAGTGAGCAGTTGAGCAATCTATATAATAAAGTGATTGTTTGTGTGTATGTACAGCATGTATGGTATGTATGATATTTAAACAAATCCACATGACTTGACCAATTTGAAACAAACTTTAAGACTTAAGAGAATTCACTGTTAATATCTCAAACCTCAAACTGAACCTTTTACATTTCAAATTGAACATTTAGCAAATTAAATGAATGGCGAATTAGGATGGAACTTATCTATTACTTAACCGATAAAAGTGAAATTTGACTTCCGCGATGGAAATGGGATTCTGGATGAAGTTGGGAATTTTGGGTGAAGTTCTGGAATATGGCCAAGCATGGTGGAACTTGCCTATTTATGAGCCGATTCGACCTGTGCGTTGGAAATGGGATTATAAAATGATTTTTGGATGAAGTTCTGGAATATGGCTAAGTTCATACCTATTAAATTGAGAGTTCCTCATGGAAACTTGTCTATTTCTCAACGATTATGATGAAATTTGATATGTGTGTTGGAAATGGGATTCTAAAATAATTATTGGATGATGTTCTGAAATATGGCCAAGCATGGTGGAACTTGCCTATTTATGAACCGATTATGATGAAATTCGACATGTGCGTTGGAAATGGGATTCTAAAATGATTTTTGGATGAAGTTCTGGAATATGACCAAGTATTTTTATTTTTTTTATTTTTATAAATAATTCGGGCATAATACAGAGCATATAGCTCAATTTACATTTTGCCTCATACAATATATAGTAAATAAAATACATATACGTAAACATAAAAAATTAACACATTATGAAGAAATACTATATAATATAAAAATAATAATACAACAATAATATAATAAATAATAGAATAGAAAGAATACACTATAATCAAAAATACAATTACAAAATGAATAATTTTAGAAAATTTAGCTTCACAATTAATCCGTTCTTCTTAAAAACAGATTTATTAAATATATCAATATCACCAAAGAATAAGTTATGATTCATTAATAACCGACAGCGAGGCTAGCCCAATATTTTTGGTTGAAGTTAAAATTTTAAATAAATTTAAATTCTTTGATCGGTAGGCTGGGACATAAAAGTTAATTTCAGTAAGGAAAGAAGTATGAACAATTCCATTAATTACCTTATATAAGAGTAATTCTTCCAAATACAATCGGCGTGATTCCAAACTTAATAGATTTAGTTTTTCTAGTCTAACTATATAACTAAACGAAATCTTCTAAATAAACTCCTAGTGAATCTGCGTTGAATAGATTCAATTCTTGCACTATTACTGGCATAAAACGGGTTCCAAATTTGTGTGCAATACTGGCTTCTTACAAGGGAATTAAACAATGTTACTATGGTACGGTATGGCATAAAATCCTAGCAACGACGTATTACAAAACCTAATAACTTATTAGCCTTCGTACAAATATTGTCAATATGAGTCGTAAAAGTTAATTTTTTATCGAAAGAAACACCCAAATCTTTAACAATTTCAACTCTATTTATTATAATCCCATTTAGAGCATAACTAAACAAATAAGGCTTCTTTTTTCTAGTATAGGTGATAATATTACATTTATAAATATTTAATTCAAGTTTATTTATATAACACCACTTCATTAACAATCTTAAATCATTTTGTAAGAGATGGCAGTCATTGTCAGATTTAATTGATCGAAAGATCTTAATATCATCGGCATATAATAGACATTTGCTAGATAAGTATAGAGCCCTATGGCACCCCGGATGTTGGAATGAATATAGTAGAACAAACCCCCTTGAATTTGGCATAAACTGTACGTTCAGTTAAATATTATATTAGCCAACTTTTATATTTGTCAGTTACATTCATGAAGTCCAATTTATTTATAAGCAATTGATGGTCAACCTTATCAAAGGCCTTTTGAAAATCAGTATACACACAATCTACTTGACCGTTATTGTCAATCTGGTTCAAAAGGAAACTGAAAGGTACAAATCCATGTTGAGATATATTAATTAAGTGTCGTATTTCAGTATATAAAATTTTGAACATTAGCTTTTCAAAAATTTTATTAAACGCATCCCTTGCTGGGCAGTAGCACCCGATTTAAATACAGGAATAATAAACGCGGGCTTCCATGCTTTAGAAAATACGCAACAATTAATTGCTTTGTACAGACTGGCCAGTCTGTGCGACAAATTTACTCGGAATACCGTCCGGACCACTGCCTTTGTTAACATCGAGTTCCTTAATAGTCAAGTGAACGTCATTTTCAGAGATGCGATTGTGTCCACCCAAAAACTTATAATTACAATAATTAAAATTGGTAATTGTCGATGATGAATTAAATACACTTCTGAAGTAATCATAAAACCAATTATAAATCTTTATGGAATCGTTCGAGCTATTATCTAAATAGTTCATAATGCTGGGAAATTCCGATTTAAAAGACAATGCTTTATTAAAACTTCCAGAAAAATTTCGGATCTCTTTTAATTGAATCCTGAACTGTGCATATATACTCGTAGTTATTATAACAAATTTTGATATCCGATTTAATTATTTTTGGAGGAACGCAAATTTGACTATCATATATGGTAGTGTTAAAAGCTCTTGATTTTGCTAGCAGTTTGGATTTTGGCTTAATCAATCTTCTCAAACTAACAGAGTACCATGTCGGAAATTTGGAATTATTTCGATTCGAGTTGCGCTCATGTCATAAACTCTGCTGTAAAAAATATCTAGACATGAATCAACTGCAATGTTGTCAAACAGATTGTCCCAATGCATTAAATTCAGATATTTACTAATCCTATTATAATTAATTGCATGAAAATTAATCGAATTGTCCAATTGTATTTTTTTAAATTTAGAACATTTAGGGTGGATGATATTGATCAATCTTGGATAATGAGCTTTCTGCGTGACTTATACAGTACTGACTACAGTTGTTGTTGGTAATTATTATATCGAGAGTTCTGAATACCAAATATCGATTATCGAATAATTCGTACGAGCCAACATTGACATTGAGCCACGTTTCAATAGAACAAATAAAATCATAACTTACCTTCAGTAGTTACGATCTTAATTCTGTACACTTCGTTTTTAAGCCACAACTGTTTTGATAATATAAATTCATATTGTACAAATCAGATGTATAAAATACATTTTCCTTAATGAATATAGTTCATCAAATGTATTAATTTTTACCGGCATATTGACGTCATCAAACTTGCAGTAAATTTTACCGAATTTTACCCAAACATGTTTAAAATTGTGGTCCTTTTTCAGTAGATTGCACTCCGGTAATAACTTCTTTTTCCAGGAAGAAATATGTTCGGCAATAAATATTTGTGAATTAGTAGCAGTAGCAGAAACATCTTTAGCATATAATTTACCGTTTTTGCCATACAATCTAAAACATTCCAGAAAGTTATTTCTGATGAATTTTGAAGTGAACTCCATCCACAACAGTTGGTTTAGGTTGTTTAAGTGAGTATGTACGATGTATTGTATTTAATGTGCGAATTATCAAGTTCAGATCTAATTTTCGTCATAATGGTACTAACAGTTTTGAGAATATTTTGATTCTTTGTGGTACGATTTCCTCTAATTTTGCAATTAGCTTGGTAGGCATAATTCTCTAGGATATCACAACGTTTTTGCAATAATTCAATTTTGTTTCTATTAATTATCCCTTCGCTTACAAAATCATTACTTTCTTTCGTCAGTATTTCAGTATGTTGCAATAAAATATTAAACAACTACAACATATTATGTAATTAGTACTGAAGTATTTTATAATAAAAAAATAATATTTATTTTGCAAAAATAAAAAATATGTGTACGCGGCAGACTGAAGTAGAATGAAAAGTATGACGTAACTTGCCCATTTCTGAACCGATTATGATGAACTTTGACATGTGTGTTGGAAATGGGATTCTAAAATGATTTTTGGGTGAAGTTCTGGAATATGACCAAGTATGATGGAACTTGCCTATTTCTCAACCAATTATTATGAATTTCGGCTTGTTTGAATTTGAAAAGTATTCGACATATGTTTAGGCTAAATAAAAAATATTATTATTATTATTATTGAAGGGCCATGTGGACGTTCAGCCACCTTCCACTGCGACGTAAAAGATCTTTTATGCTTGGACCCTGCTTAATTATTCGTCCAGTCAATATTCAGGCTCTTAATGAACCTGACAATGCTGCCGGCCGGTAGATGCTTACTGCAACATATAGTTCTGCTAGAAAGACGGAAGTATTTTTACAAAATGACTTCGAGAGGGCTCTTCCACTCCATATATTTCTACTCCTGCCCCGTCCTCCATTTTGATTCTACTCTTACGAGTTTCTGGGAATGGAAAGTCGCCTATAGGTCCACCCAGCTTTACTACAGGAAAGACAAATAAAACTGGAGGGTGCCTGGTATCCAGAGTTCGCATACTTTTTAATTATCCGTCCAGGCAATATTCAGGCTCTTAATAAACCTGACAGTACTGCCGGCCGGTACGTGATACATACTATCTGGGCTTATTGCTCTCCCTCCTAGATGTTTACTGCAGCATGTAGTTCTGCTAGAAAGATGGTGGCATTGGTATCCAAGGACTTCGAGAGGGCTGTGCCACTCCCTATATTCCTACCCATGCCCCATCTTCTGTTTGATTTTACTCTTATGAGGTAAAACTGGAGGATGCCTGGTATCCAGAGTCCGCTTACTTGTCCGGACTGATTGACCTATCAGCATATGCTGTTCCACCTTAGATTAGGGTTTTTGTCAAATGTTTCTCCTTTAGCACCATACTTTAGCCTGTGCCAAATGGCCAAAAATGTGTCAAATGGCCTCAGTTACTAGTGGTTGCCACGAGGAGGCAGCACGTACGCTTGCGAATTGTGACCAGGTTGCCCCTTACACAGCTCACGTGATGCTTACCCTACTGGAAGGTTAGGGAACTGGTAGATTAATCGACTCAACTTTGGCCCCCCCCCCTCCAATAGACGCCAAACCACCAAACAAAAGAGTAAGAATGTATGGAAATTATATGACATAATGTAAATAATATAAAAAAAGTATCTCTGAAATTGTTAATTTAAAAGACCGGATATGTCATATATAGGCTTGCCACCCGTCCTCCTTTGAGGAGGACAGTCCTCCTTTCTTAAATAAATTCCTCCGTCCTCCTCGAAGGCGAAAATGTCCTTCTAAATAAAAATAAATTGTATTCCCAAAAAAATGTATAAACAATAATTAATTTAGTTTTTATTAACGAAAACATAACAAAAACCGTAATATAACATTTATCTGTACTTTATATTTAATTATTTCGTTTCATAAATTTATTTATTTGAATTTTTCCAACGCTATCAAAAAATAATTTTAGACAGTGTATTTCGCTTTCCGCAGTAACACTGTAAAATCATTCGTTTATTTTAAATACACATCCCTGCAGAATTATGTGTTTCTATTCAGCAAAGAAATAAATTTTTTATTGGTGGCCCTATCAAAACTGTCAAATTCAGCGTTTATACATCATTTGGAATTTCATACTCATATAAATTGTTTTGAAAGTATAGTTGTTTGTGCTTAAATGCAGAAAGGTCAGTAATTTATTAAATCAAATTAAAAATATATTTGTGGAAAACAGTTTTTATCTAGCAGTTTATGCATTTAATATATTTTGAGAGGTGTTCTGCTAAAATTTGTCATTTACATTACAGAATAAATTCATAATGTCTGATTTGGAAGAAATACCTGAAAATGATAAAACTCCGCCAAAGGCTAAAAAAACGACTTTGCATTTTCAACGATAGGTGGTTAAAGGAATATTTCTGGCTGAAAAAGCCCCCAATTCATCTTCAAACGCACATTGTACAGTTTGTCGAGTGGATTTCTCAGTAGAATATAAAGGATATTCAGCGCTTCGGATGCACCGAAATGGAACAGCGCATCAAGCTAATTCATCAGCGGCTACAACTATAGTCAAATATTAGATAAGTTCTTTGTCAAAAAAAAATCCTCGCAAGAGAACGATGTCTGTTTTTCAGAAATTGTCCATATATTTCATAATGTAAAACATAATTTGTCTTACAATTCGTTGGATTGCAATTTAAAACTACTTAAAAAAAGTATTCCCGATTCAAAAATTGCCAAAAAAATTTGTTGCGGTCGTACAACTGCCACAATGATCGTAGAAAATGTTCTTGGTCCTTTTGTACTAAATAATTTGGTATGATCATATTTAATATCAAGTGACGTATATTTCGGAACAGAAAAAATCGAAACTTTTTCCCAGTTTGCATTCAGTTTTTTGATAAAACGCTTGGGATTCAAAATAGAATTATAGATTTCGTTGGAAGTTCAAATGAAACTGCCGTAGGCATGTGTCAAATGGTGGAAAACGTGTTAGATAATTTAAAACTAAATGTAAATAACGTTGTCTGTTTAAGCGCTGATAACACGAACTCAAATTATAAAAAAAATAATTCGTTATTTACTAATTTAAAAAAATCAAATGAAAACATTTTGAAAGGCAATTGTTACGCTCATATTTTATATAATGCTTTAAAAAGATCCTTATGTAATTTAGACGTAGATGTTGACAATATTATTCTAAAAGTATATTCTCATTTCTCGAACGCCGCTAAACGTAGACAAAAATTGATTGAATTTTGTAACTACTCGGAAATTGAATTTAAAGAGATTCTTCGTCACGTGTCGACGAGATGGTTGTCTTTATTACCTGCTATAAATAGACTTGTAATTACATGACCAGCTGTATCTGCATATTTTCTAAATGAAGAATTGCCAAAACAGATGCGTCAAGTATTGGACATAAAAAATGGCAAAATATGCCCGAAAATTCAAATCTACATGCTGTTTTTAACGCATATTCTCAAAGTTTATTCCGAAACAACTAAAAGATTAGAATCTAATACTTGTACAGCCATCAAATTACATGATAATAGCAGTGCCTTTACCGAACGAGTTTTTTCCATAATGAACTCGAAATGGGGTGAAGACAGGGGAAAATGTTTAACTAAACTTATTAAAAACGAGCTAATAATTGTAACCAACGAGAAACGTGCGCTGAATTTTATGAAAGTGCAAAGCATAACGATCAGCTAATTAAATTAGCACAAAGCAATAATAAATATACTTTTAGGAATTGAAAAGTCAAAGTTACTAATTTTATATTTAATTTTTTTTTTTAGTAAATAATTGTATGCTCAAGAAAACGAGTAAATATTGAATTTTTTTGTCTAGTCATACTTATGAAGAGTAGGTACCTATTATTTTATTAGTTCCTATAATTTTGTTCTAATCGTTTAAGAATTATTTATTTTTAATTTTCGTTTATAATTAGACAATGTCAACAAATTTATTTATAAGAAAATTCCTATATAATAAAATAAATTCGAAATGATAAAATAAAAATTGTTTACTGTCCTCCACTGGGATCTTCAAAAGGTGGCAAGCCTAGTCATATACTTATGTGGCAACACTATTCGATGTTTTCTATATGCTATGATTATTTTGAATAATATATAACTTCATATTCATCCTGATTGTGTGTATTACTACACCAACCTTATATTTTTAAATAACATAAACATATTAAGAAAGTCTCAATTATCCTCTATAAGTCCTTTATAGTTAAAATATGGGAACATCTCTGAGATTCGTGTTAATTGACATAGTGTTTCACCACCTCGATTCTGTCTCATATAGATTTTTGATCAAACTGAACGTTAAAGTGGACCCTTTTACAAAGTCAAATGAAACTATCAAATAAATTCTTAAATTTACTCATTTAAAACGTTTTGATTTCCCAGTTTTAGGCATCTCAACTCAATCAAAGCGCTAGAGCGAGAGAGATGCATTATATCCTCGCTGTTGATATTTGTTAACAAATAGTAATTCGAAAAGTACTCATCCGATTTTCATGAAACACAGACAGATTAATAGACCTTGACCAGATAAGAAAAACATCGTATGGCTAAGAGCTGTAGGTGGTCGGATTCCAAAGTTATAGATGCGTAAAGATTCCCTTCATAACACATTCACGTAAAAAAATAAAACAATAAAAGTCATAGAATACTAGATACTTTCAACATTTTATTTTGCTTATGAAATGAATGAATGAAAATGGTTTTGTTTGTATGTATTGAAAGACGGCATTGTTGAGACGCCGATAATGCGATTACATCCTGTAACGGCTTTTCCTTCTTTTTTTGCCATTTGTTTTATACGAGTTAAAATATAACGATAATTGTATTAAAATGTTTTTATTTTCCAATTTTTTATTTTTTTTTGTAAATGACACTTCTCTGTTAACTTACATAATTATGTAGCTAACTTTTCTTTTAACGTTAAGTATACTCCACACCGGTTGAAATTATTAATTCTGAGCTAACTTGTTATCGGGCACGGCTTATGAACCACGACAGCATGGTTACCTGTGACAACACAATATTGCCTGGTATTTCAGCTGATATGTTTGATATTAATAAAATTGTCTGGTTCACAAAAGGGCCGTATTCGGCTCAAATACACCACCTTTACACTCAGTAAATCATAAATTGACTTATCATTACCAGACCACAAGTGCTAATATTATTACACCAAACAACACACAACATAAAATTTAAGTAATTAACTTAAAAATGTAATTATGTTTTCATAAACACTAAAATCTCTGGTGTTAGACAGCATATGTATACATACTCTTATTAAAGCATTTTGAAAATAATTATTCAAAAGTAAAGTTAATGTTGCACATAAATCAGGTTCTAAGTTTGTTAATAGTAAAAAATTAATTATGTCCTAAAGTTAATCAAACCGTTTTGGTTCATTCAGTTTACATTTACATACATAATTATTATATGTTCTGATTTGAACCCAATTAAACTCTAACAAAAAAAAACCAATCATAATAATTATTATTTCTATTATTACATATAACAACAGCATTAAAATGTTTTTTGTGTAATGTTCATTTTTTATCGCTTCCACAGAACACCAACTCTGTTAAAAAATAAACGTACAGTGCAACATGTTTTCATTGTTATTGTTGTTATATGTGTTATAGTTATATTCTGATAATAATTATTTATTTATTATTTTAATTAAAGTACGATAAGAATTAAATTTTTCGTCTGGTTCATCTAAAGAATGAGTATTAGATAAAGCAAACGAAAAAATTTAATTCTTATCGTCATTATCACGGTGTGTACGTGTAAAATAATAAATGCATATTTCACATTGACCTCTAAATGTGTTGGGGGGCAAAATAATCATAGTGAAGCTTTGTACATTCCATATGGAATTAATGTAGGTCGTGTCTTAAAATCGCAAAACTAATATCTTTTTTTTTGGTATGATGAAGTACTCGTTATTTCCTGCTTCATGTACATACTCATACATACATACATATTTATGTAGTTCTAAAGGTATAAAACTCATTTTACGTGACGAGTACTTATTTTGTCAATGTTGAATTGTGTCATGCATAACTGTTTGAATAATTTATATACGTGATGTATGTATAATGTGCAATCTAAGACAACTTGCACTTTTCGGTTTATTTATTTATTCGTTGGCAAATTTTTTGTGAGTTGCTTTTATCACTGACAATATGTTATATATTCGTTAAACGATTTGTTGTCGTTTACTCAGTAATTTGAATGATTTTTTTTTTTTTACCAGAAGAATACACAAATTGGGTTTGTATATTCCGTATTATGTGCTAATGCGTTTGGCAATGAACGTTATAGTTTTAAAATGTTGTGTTAATTAAAACAAAAAACAAAAATTTAGAATTGTTGTTGTATATACCTACATTGCAGTGCAGCCAAAGATTAGGAAAAAGAAAGTTAGATTAAGATTAGAATTTATCGTTTTGAAAGGTAATTTCAAATAAAGTATTCCGGTTATACATTTTGATATTACTTGCTGGCGGTAAATACAAATTATATAGGTTAATGTGTAGGTACAAGAAATACAAATGATGACGTGTTGTTGTTACCGTTGTAAATGATTAATGCAATAAACAATACTAGAAAATGCTTTGTCATTCTAGAATCTAGAATAATAAAGTAACATGATGTATGACTACGAGTATCATATCAGCAAATATTTGTTTAAATTTTGGGGAACGGGTCATAAATTGTACTTGAAACATTTTTTATCAAATCTTATTTTATTATTACTAAACAATTTATTATTTAGTTGCTTTGGATGGAATTGTTCAGGAAATCTGTTACGCTATAGTTGTTTCTTTTAAGTGGCGCATCAGCATAAATAAAATAAAGAATTTTTAAATGTGGACCTTTAACTTAGACATTTATTAGGAAAATAGGACAGTCATGATGAACCTTAAAGGTAAGTTTGTTAACAAAGACTTCTTCGCCTTTTGATGATTTGTCCGCGAAAGACAAAGTTTCGCGCAATCGTAGAGAAGCTGCATCTTGTTCTGAATAAAACACGTATCCCGAAATCTTTTTATTTCCAATTCCACGGATTTATACCTCGATATCGATGGCTAAAACAGTGGATAAAGTTTTTTTTGAAAATTCGGAAATAGAAAACGTCATATTTATTTTACATATGTACATACATATGTATATACGAAATATACATAGTGAATTACAAATTTCAATTATTTAAATTATTGTAATATTTGGTAATTTAAATTAAAAATGTAAAGTAGTGAATCTTTTTCTTCGTCATCAGAGTCTGGTGAATCATATTACGAGATAATATTATATCCACGATTTAAACATCCTAAACTGTTTCACGATACGATAGACATGGAGTTTTACAACGAGGAAGAGTTTGGGCGCAGATTCCGGTTTTCTAAAGAAGGGGTTCATTATTTGACCAGCATTCTCCAAGAAGAACTGGAACCGTTGGACTTTCGTCGATATCCTTTCACCATAATTCAACAAATTTGGTTATGTTTGAGGTATTAAGCTACAGGATCATTTCAAATTGTGATTGGTGGTTTACTAGGTGTAACCCAGAGTGTACTTGGGAATATAATCAGAGCCTTCTAGAGTATAGAGCCATAATCATAATGACGTATTTTTTAAAAGCTTTTTTAGTGGTATAACATTTCACTGATTTCCATAGGAATCCATAGTAAAAATGGTGTTTTTAGCGTCAAGTTTTTCAATGGAAAAAGCAAAAATATTATAAAAGGTTTATATAAAAGTTTTCTACATATCTTTAACAACAATGTACAAAAAGGCTATATTGGTATTAAATAAATATTAATTGCAGAAATAATAAAATTAAATGATGTCCAAGATAAATTTTTCGAAATTTCATTTTGAAAAATACATCAAAGTTGGCTCTGACGAATTAAAATAATACTTGCTAAATTTATCTTTAATTTTACTAGTGTACGTAAGATGTCTAAACCGTCTACAGAAAAATACGAAAAAAAATTATTTAATCATAAAATTATCACACGTTCCTAGATTTTGTGAATTTGTTTTGCTTTTCCTACAATTGTTGAACTTAAAATTTCCTCAGGTGGTAATTTTTAGTACGGTCTTACCAATTTTTTACGGCCATCACTGCCATCTATGTAATGTGTATTGACTTAATAACCAAACGAATTGTAGTAAACTTTTATTTCAATTTGACCAGAATGCTGTTGTTATGATTTTTTTTTTATATTTTGGTTTAAATAAATCAATTATTACAAGAAAATGAAAACGATTTACTTAAACGACATTCATATATGTTGCAATTCGAACATTTATAAAAGTATTTTAGAAATCATAATTAAGAATTTGTAACGTTTCCATTTAAAAATTTGTCTTAGGAAAAAAAGTGATTTCCCATATGTTTTGTGTGTTTTACTATGAAAAGTTTGGTTTTTTCCTCGTTTCTAATTCCTTTATAAAAGCTTCGTTTTTTAGACTATGGCTTTGTATAATCAAGTTTGCTTTGATATAATCCATAGAGTTTCAAGAGCTTTTGCTCAAAAAAATAAAGATTTTATAAAGATGCCTGTGTTTGAGAAAATTAATAAACACAGGAAAATTTTTATAACAAAGCAGAAATACCTCACTGTGTTGGGTACATTGATGATACTGAGATACCAATCAAATCTCCTGGTGGAGAGGATGCAGAATTGTATCGTAATCGGAAAGGATATTTTTCGATTAATACACAAGCAATATGTAATGCTAATAGTAAATTTCTCGATATTGTTCGCAAGGTAATTAAATTTCAATTTTTTCTATTCATTTATATATTAAGACAATTTTTGTTTCCCTGTTTAAGTGGTTTGGATCTTCACTTAAATTTTCACAAATAAAGGCTCGATTTGAGCAAAATGAATTCAACAGTATGCTGTTGATTGGTGATTCTGGTTATGGATGCAAACCTTATTTAATAACACCGTACAGAATCCCTTGAAATGCCAGATCTATTGTCTTCATTTAGTGGGAATGGAAATGCAAGACCTATTGTCAATTTTTCATTTTAGATCGAGAAATGGAAAGAAAAACAAATTAAGTAAGATTTAAAATAATTGAAAAAAAAAAAATGTAACGTACTGATTTAATCAATCAATCGGCGGATTCCGTTCTCTCATCATGGGAAACCCGCCGGAGGAAAAAATTAAATTTAAACTATCAGTGTTAATATTACTCACCGCTGTGAATTGTATCCTAAAATTTTCCTAAAACAACAACACCAACTATAGTATATTATTGAACAAGCATATAATGATAGCTGTTATTCACGAAGATGTAGTTTACCGACACGAGCCGATAGGCGAGTGTCGTAAATCATCTGAGTGAATAACAGCCATTATATGCGACTAGAATACGATGCTTTGTCCACGACCGAAAAAAAATTGTATTTTATTATCAAATCCGTTAAATAAACCTAAAATAATTTACGTCGACATTTTGACGTCTCAATTTAATAATAATGAAAATAGCAAGAGACTACTAGATAAAATTTCAAAAATGAAATTTTTATTTGGTAGTAGTGAATAATGGAAGAAGGGACTACTAGATAAACTAGCAGTGAATAATGGATATCATTATAATTGAAGAAACAAACGTATAATAAGTATATTATACGTTAGTCGTGGACAAATAAACTTATTTGTCCACGACTAACGTATAATATACTCATTATACGTGTGTTTCTTTAATTATAATGATATCCATTATTCACTGCTAGTTTATCTAGTAGTCACTTCTTCTATTATTTACTACTACCAAATAAAAATTTCATTTTTGGAAATTTTATCTAGTAGTCTCTTGCTATTTTCATTATTATTAAATGGAGACGTCAAAATGTCGACGTAAATTATTTTAGGTTTATTTAACGGATTTGATAATAAAACACAATTTTTTATCGGTCGTGGACAAAGTCAGATGACATACGACACTCGCCTATCGGCTCGTGTCGGTAAACTTCATCTTCGTGAATAACAGCTATCATTATATGCTCGTTGAATAATATACTATTGTATTAGTAAAATGCATAAATTTAGGCGATGGCTAGGAGTATTGAATTTATTAATAAATATTTTTTAATAATGTTTACATTAATAATAGTAAATTATTAAATTTATAATTAACAAAATAAATATCTAATTTATACAAATGTTTCGATAAAAGTTATTCACAAAAGTATAAATTAAAATTTCGAAATAGCATATTTTATGTGCTATAGAAGTATTACATTTGACATAATACTTAAAAGGATTAGAGACCGTGATCATCGGATTCCCTTACAAGGTAGTAAGGTGCAACCCTAAGTCAACTAATCAGCGATTTTCAGAAATTTATCATTGACCTTGCATATTGAAACAGAATTTTTTGTGTGTTAACTTCGTATATCATTGAAGTACTGACATGTGACATAATACTAAACAGGGTTATAGACCGTGATCATCGGGTTTCCTTACAGGGTAGTAAATTGCAACCCTAAGTCAACTAATCAGCCATCAGAAATTCCAAACTGGATTACTTACAAATTTATCTGAATCAGTGGGTATAATTAAAAACAACATGAATAAGCTACAGGAAGAGTTAAATACTATATTCTCCAGTTTAAATAAAATTTGTAGTCGTCATTTTATTGGGAATTCTCCCCTTATAAACAATAAAAATAATAAAAATATTAGTGTTATAAAAGGGATTGTAACAGCTCCTATTATCGATTGTGCAAAATCACTGTCACACGTTCCTATGGTAGATCAATCGGTGGTACCGGTAATAAAAGTACCGATTAATAACAACGAATCTAAAAACAATAATAATTTAATGGACATCATAAACTCTGATGAAACTCTGCATCGATCTGTTGATCTACCGTATCAAAAAAATGCCTGCTTTGTCGCTGTCTCTGCACAAAATGAACTGGTACCTGCAGTCAAGGATAAACAGGGACCCAATGGTAACAAAAACCTTGCGGTTAATAGACGTTTGCCGTCGTCATGAACTACTAGATCTAGGGGTTCGTCATCCATAACAAAGGCTGAGTCGGTTGCTGCTGCCCAATCAGTAAGTGTTATTAATAATAACAATTCTCCCAAAATTATTATTGGGAGTGGTGGTCTCGATGCTACTCTGCGCACTGTCGAACCTTTTAAATGGATTTTCGTTTCACGTCTGTGCAAGGATGTTGGTGACGACCCTTTTTAATTCGGATGAGGCGAAGTGATGACCGTGACTATGTCTCATTTAAAATTGGGGTTCCTGAGAATAAATTCAACCTGCTGTTGGGCTCATCATCGTGGCCTCCTGGTGTATTTATTAAGGAATTTTTAAATTATCGTCGGCAATCGTCGAATCATTTTTTAGTACCTCGGTCAGCTTTAACTGTTTAAAGCCAGCATTTAACTCAAAGTCAAGTTCAGTTTTAGTAAATTCTAATACTTATCATTGTAAAAATTCTGTAACCAACATCTTTAGTTTCTCTGTTGTCCATCAAAACATTCGTAGCATGCGCGAAAATTTTGATAATCTGGTTGTAAATTTGAGTTCATTTGATGAATACCCATCTATTATTTTTCTTTCGGAAATTTGATTTTTCATCATGAGTTAAATTATTATAATCTTCCTAATTATAAATGTATAGGTTGCTGTAACAATAATTATAGAGCGGGTGGTGTTTGTGCTTTTTACGATTCAAGTTTGCAATGTGTTAGTGAAGCTATTTTTGTTTGTGTGTATCGCCTACAATTTATTCCAATTTCATCATTTATTTGTGAGTTTTCAAATTTCATCTCGAAAATTAAAAATCAAAATGTAATAATTGTTGGTGATTTGAACATTGATATTTTGAACTTTCCAGCTTCCTGTAATGATTATATGTTTATGTTGTCGTCAAATGCCACAAGAGTTACTAGTTCCACTGCTACTTGCATTGATCACTGTTTTGTCCGTGTTAATATTTGTGCTACTTTGGATGTATCATTGCATAATTTACACATTACGGATTATGATTTGGTTAAAATTGATATAGAGGTTCTTGGTAATTATGTTAACGAAAAAGAATTGGCGTACAGCAAATTTGATATTATTAAATTTGAATCATTAATCTCGTCACTTGATTTTTCTAGTTTATTAAGTCTAAGGAACCCCACATCAATTTTGACCAATATGGTTTCAATGCTTTCAAAAGTAGCTGATTCATGTTCCAAAAATGTAATTAGGCATAATTCAAACATAAAGCTTAAACCGTGGATTTCTAACAAGTTGGTACTTTTAATAAATAAAAGGAAAAAAATTCAACTTAAATGTAAAAAACACCCGGCGAATAAAAAACTGTATAATTACTATCTCAAATTGTGTAGCGGAATCAATGATTCTATAGTTTCTGTTAAAGAAAACTATTTTAGTAGGAAATTTAATGAATGTGGTAAAGATTGCAAAAAGACCTGGTCGGTTGTTAATGATATTTTGTGCGGGAATTTGAGTAGAACTAATATCAAAAGAATTTTGTCTATTAACTCAGAGATTCTGTCTGACTCTGTATCAATTGCTAACGATTTTGGTTTTTATTTCTCTAAAATCGTTAGCGATTTGAGATCTTCTAACTTTTCTGCCTAAAGTATGAGTTCTAATGATTGTTCTTACTCTACTGAAATTTTGGATACATTTTTTATTAATCCAGTCGAGGAATCAGAGATTATTTGTATTATTAATGGACTTAAATCAAGTAATGCACTTGACATTCTTGGTCTTAGCTCGAATATGCTAAAATTAGTGGTTATAGCAATTGCGCCAGTTTTAGTACAATTCATTAACCAATGTTTTGTAAATGGTGTTATCCCTAATATTTTAAAAACTGCAATTGTTATCCCTTTGTTTAAAAAGGGTGATATCATTATTAAGGACAATTATCGGCCCATTGCATTGCAACCCACAATTTTGAAGATCATTGAAAAATCGATGAAATCCCGTATTGAGAAGTTTTTGGACAAATTTGAGTTTCTTAGTCCCATCAACACGGCTTTAGATCTGGTAAAAGTACTGAATCTGCGTTAATTAATTTCTTAAATGGAATTCATATTAATCTGAATGAGAAGAAGTTTGTTGGTGCAGTCTTCATCGATATAAAGAGAGCCTTTGATATGGTGGAGCATAATCATCTTCTGCGTAAGCTCCAGTCTATTGGTTTTAGAGGTGTGTCACAGAAATGGTTCAAGTCTTATCTCAGTAATCGAACATTTATGGTTAGGATTGATAAATCGCAAAGCATTCCATTTATTATTAAACATGGTGTTCCCCAGGGTTCTGTTCTTGGTCCTATCTTGTTTTTAATTTACATAAATTCAATTTTTAACCTCAACTTAAACGGTAAAATTGTTGCTTTTGCTGATGATATTGCATTAAGTTATTTTGATTTGACTGTTAATGACCTAACTAACCAAATAAATTCTGACATGAAAATTCTTCGCACATGGTTTGATAATCACTCCTTGCTCTTAAGTGAAAAAACTAAGGTAATTTTCTTCAAATTGGTTGGTGATCCTTATCGAAGTTTCATCCCCGAGATTTTTTATCATGTACGTAATTGTGACTTACGTAATTGTAACAGTCTTTGCATTAAAATTGAAAATGTTCGTTTATTTAAATATTTTGGATTGAACGTTGATGCAAATTTAAACTAGAAATCACATGTTCAAGTTGTCAAAAATCAAGTTAATTCTGCGTTACGTGCAATTTATTTGATACGTAAATTTTGTCCATCCAATGTTTTACTCAATTTTTATTTTGCTTGCGTGGACTCTCGCATCAGTTATGGTTTACCATGTTGGGGTGGAGTTTATTTTGATACCATTGAACCGCTATTAATTTTACAAAAGTATATTATTCGGGTTATGTTTTTCAAGCGTCGATACGATCATTCTTGGCCTATTTTCAATGCCTGCAAAATTTTGTCTTTACAGCACCTATACTATATGACATAAAAAATACTAAACAGGGTTAGAGACCGTGATCATCGGATTCCCTTACAGGGTAGTAAGGTACAACCCTAAGTCAACTAATCAGCGATTTTCAGAAATTTGTCATTGACCTTGCATAAAGAAACGGACTTTTTGTGATTTAACTCCGTATACCATAGAAGTACTGACATATGACATAATACTAAACAGGGTTAGAGACCGTGATCATCGGTGTTTGTGACCGTGATCACGTGTTTTTTAATTTACTCGAATCACTCCAAACATTAAATCGCAAAATCCCAATTGCTTAATTGTGGTTGCTTTTCTCTTGTTTTACTTTGTGGATTAATTGAAATACCACCAGTGTATAGGTAATATATTGCGGTTAATTTAACCAGTGATAATCTGTTAAATTAATAAGCGTTAAAAAGACTAGTTATAAGGTAGAGCAAATAATCAGAGATTGGCAGCAATCTAAACAACTCAAAGACTAAGGTTGGACACTTTCAATTCTCAATAAAACAATATTTGAAGCCCCTCCCTCCATCATTTATGTACTTTAAATGACTGGTTTATTTATTTACAATAATTTTGGTACACTATTTTGTCTGATTTTTATTTAATCCAGATGATTGATTCCAGGCGTACCAGTTGGGCCATTTTGGTATGATAACCAAGTGGTATCTTTATTAACAAAAAATATGTTCTAATTACAAAAACGGAATAAAAATAAAAAATAAATGCAATTCGAATGTCAAAGTCATCTCGAATATAAATAAATCAATTTATTTAATACTTTAGTCACATAAGCGATTGATTTGTTTTGTCAACATTTTTTGTCAAAAACTTCACACCAATTATTATGATCTCAAAAATTGCATGTTTATATATGCACAAGTATCAATTTGTTAGAGTTTTAGTTGGTTCGTTTTACTCCTATAAATACTTAGTTTTAGAGGATTTTATTAGTAGTTTACATTTCAAACTCAAAAAGTGATCTTCAAGTGCTGGTTGAAAACTTCGTAAAAATGCACAAACTTTTGGTTAGTACTCGTTATCTTGTCTTGAATAACGTGTCGTAAAAAATGCAACGATTAGTAAATTATTGGTGTTGCAAAGTATTTTGATAAAATTTAAGTTAAAACAGAATTTATATTTCAGTTAATCACATGTCTGATTGCCTTTGTATATGCAGTCAACTATGA
The DNA here is from genome assembly GCA_958295665.1 of Tipula vernalis. Taxonomy (NCBI): domain Eukaryota; kingdom Metazoa; phylum Arthropoda; class Insecta; order Diptera; family Tipulidae; genus Tipula; species Tipula vernalis. The sequence continues at coordinate 277,274,014 of OY282560.1, read as the reverse complement.
TCAGTATGCTAGAACGTTAAAATATAAAAATGTAAGTGTCAAAATGGGTTGCCATTCGACGAAATTTCCGGAAATAATAAAAATTTTCCACCTTTTAATGTGCCACAGGAACATTCGGAAGACGATAAATATAGTTGGGAATTCCAAACTTCAAATGGAATTCAACAAAGTGAGACTGGCCAAGGTGGCCAATATGTAGCTGGTAATTCGCAATGGTCTGCCCCAGATGGTAGACAATTCCAACTATCGTATGTAGCTGACAAAAATGGTTTCCGGCCGAAGGGTGTACATTTACCAACACCACCGCCAACACCACCAGAAATTATACGAGCATTAGAATGGGTTCGCACCCATCCACAAACAGAAAATTAATTTCGCATAACAAGTCGAGATCCTATAGTGAAAAAAATATAAAACCTCGGATTCACAAGCTTCTAAATGAATGTAATTTAAAGCCAAGTTAACCATCTGAAAAGGCTTGCTATTTTTTTATTAATAAATCAGTGTTTTGATTTATGGTCCAAGAATTGGTTCATAATTATTCAAAAAAAAAATTCAGAACATTTTTGAGGTTGCTGATTACAGATGGTCAAAAAACATTAAATGTAAAATGGCAGATCTAATGTACTCATCCGCCATTTTGCATTTAATTTTATCCTAACCTCAGATTCATATTCAGCGGCCTTAAAGTTTTGACACTTTTTATATCTAAGAAACGGTTCTTAACTAAAGGTAACATCGGTCATATTGAAAACCCTTCAATGCTTAATGTTGATTATTGGGCAAATTGTAAGTTTTCTCATTTTATTTTACAAAAAAAAATACGGTAATTCACTAAAAGATCGATCACAAAAGGTTTCATAATAATTCGTTTAGAAGCTTCGGGGTCAGAAGTTAAATGGTATAGGAACAGGACCTTCAATCTAAATTCGTTTTGTTTAAGTTTTTGATGTGTTTTACAAATTAACATTTTATAAAAATAAAAACAATAAAATTTTAACCATTTTGGTTTTGCCAGGACTTTTGAGACCCCCGAAATTATTTTCCACCAATTTAGTTTGTAAACTGTAATAACTTCAACGAATATTCAGTTTTACAAGGATATTTAATCAAATGATGATAGGAGTGACAAAAATTCGGACTATGACCCTTCCTTATGGTATTGAGTTTAAATCCCTTTCCCTGTAAATTACACGTCTAACACACTCGGAAAAACGTGTTTTGGATCTTAATAGTTTTAAGAAATAATAAGTCACCCTTATTTTCAAATGATTCTGACTTCCAGGACAAGCCACCCTTAGTTTTCTAAACTTCCGCTGCAAACATACCATGGGAACTTTTGGAGAAAACACATATGGCTACGAAATACCTTCCAGTGAAGTGGGTAGTTGCATCCGTGAGCAATCACGGATCATTGTTGGTGTACATCCCTCTAAATGCGAGTTATTCTAACTAAGGTCTTATAGACTGATGGAGTAAAATATGATTTAGGACGCTTACTTCCCTGCTATGATGTCGATTGAGAACAAACTCTTCTTTGCGTAGCTTATGGAAATAATAGTTATAACCATCAGGTCCGTCTAAATTGAATTTATTCTCATCCGAAAACACGACTTTATACCACTAGTTATTACATGTCCTATGCTCTTTCCCAAATTGAAGCCGATTGTTTCTTCGAGCTTCGATTAATGATGGCTTTTTCTTAATTTTCATCCGTTTAAGATGTTTAGCTTTCTGTATGGCGCGACGAACGATTTGTACACAGACATTAACACCGGCTTTCTCCTTGATTCTACGAGCAGATAGAGCAGAATTGGAGGCAATCCGAATTATTTTACGCTTATCTACCGGTTTCAATTTCAAAACAGAACAGCCTTTCATATTTTTTCCATAGTTTTCAGGATTTCTTGAATAATTTAGCACAACAGTGTCACTTCAGCCTAGTTTTTCGGCTATGAATCGGTTCGAAGTTATAACTCGGCCCAACTTCAGTATGTGTTTCTAGTATAAGGAGCAATTTTATTTGAAGATGCTTTATGATGTACCCAGCTATATATTCTAAACCGTCATACTCCAAATCAGCCATTAATTGTGTTGAATCCTGTAATTCGTCTTCTGTAATATTGGAAAGTAAATTCGATGTGAGTAAATTTTCGGAACCATCTAGTCTCTCGTCCCTTGATTCAGTTTCACAAACACTAGAATTCTCTAAATGAGGTTGGATGGTCATAGAGACCTCTTTTTGCCCGTATAACGCCAAAAAACATTCCCAGAGGATCCTGATTTAACCGATATGTCAGTATATAACTAATTTTATATTCCTCTTTGAGGCCTACAAATAGCATTCTTAATGCAGAGATATTTATGAGTATGTTTTTTTGAAATGGCAACAGTCTTGTATTATTACCGACCCGCATTTGTTTAATAACATTTTCCATGTCATTTAATATCTCTTCTTGTTCTGTCATGGCCAAACCATACGCGGCCATTCTTCGGCGAGCGTCAATTTTGCGAACCCTGGAGTTAAATGGATCAAACCAATCGTTAACCTAATATATATATATATAAAAGCCATAATTAATAAAATTAAAATAATAAGGTATTTAATAAATTTAATTTACCTGTTTTAGCAAATTTGCCAGTTCATGCCAGTGTTTGGATTTTTTAATACACCCATTCTAATTAGAGCACAAGAATTAGTGTGCGAAAATAACTGGGTTGCAAATTTTACCTTTTATCTGTGTCCACCTTTCACTGTCAGATGAATTGAAGTTAATCGGCTTGCGATTTTGAAATCACTTTTGGATTGATTTTCGAGTAGTTCATGCAGTAGTTCTTTTGTCAATAAATTGTTATTGAGTAAGATTCCAGAATCCAAAAAATGATTCCTAAAAAGTTTGATCATGTGAGGGGTGTCACAAATCACATATACTTTCTTCCGAACATCACAAGGATTAACAAAATAGGGCTATTTCTCGCTTATCCCATACTGATTCCAAAGCCCTCGGTTGCCCCCTCCTAAATCGATTACAACAGCCACAACAACATATTTAATTTTATTTAACTTCACAATTATCGTTTCTAGTATGGTTTTAGTAAGTTTTGCATCATAATTGTAAGACACCGGTTGTTTCCAATTTTCAAACAGGCCTCTTACCCTTACAACTTGGACATAATTAGTCGGACGAAGTAATATATCTGATTTCTGGTCATATTCATAAGATTTTTGAATCTTCATCTCATCCGCCATCAAAACGCAAACCTTTTGTTGAGGTGAAAGATCCATATTTTCCATTAGTTTGAATATAACGTTTAGGTATCCAGGATTTATATCAATTTTTGAGGCCCAACGTCTCAATGTTGATACAGCTGGAAACGGATATTTCTTGTTTTAATAATAGTCGATAAGCCTTTGGTCCGCTAGCGTAAATAGCGATAGCTTGAAAAATATCATCGACTCCCCATCGAATTCTTTTTCCCTTATTTTTCATTTTATTTTGTTGATTGGCCGTAAATATTTGTATCACGCAATTTATTTGCTGGTTCAGTTCCTAACATTCGGCCTTGAGCCTCTTGTTTTCATTTATCACTTCAGTTTTTGATGATAATTCTGTTGAAGTTGTGCTACAAAAAATGTTTTATTGTGATTAAAAAAACATATTACTTTTATGTAGGTATTCGTACCTCTCGTTTATCAATTTTTCGGTTAAATCATCACTTGTATTTGTCCCCTTACCAATGTTTAGGGTTATAACATTTTCGTGATATGAATTTTCACTATCAACAATTTTCGTAATGCAATTATCAGCAGTAACATTACAGGACCTTTACCTTTATATGTAAAACAATGTATTATTAGTAAAACTCAATAAAAATATATATGTTTATAAATATTTTAGAGAACTTACAGGATACTGGTTACAATCAGTTTTGAGTCTCGTTTATTATGGTATTCTTGACGTTTTGATAATGGCTGTTTTATAATTCTTTAGATGATGGTAGATTTTCTGTAGGTATCGCGCCTGTATTTAATTGTCTGCTATTTTTTGGGAAATACCCCAAAAATTCGTGTTGCAAATTTCTTTTAAAACGATCTTTTGTAAAATGAGATACCTTGGTTGGAAAGAATTCAAATATACCTTGGTTGGAAACAATTCAAATTAGGCGTGTATAAATTACTTTAAGATAAAAAAAAAAAAAATCAAGTAAACATAAAACACTTTACGTGTTGTTGAATGATTGGACACAGGACTTGACATTTCTCTCTAACCAAGATCAACATCAATTTGTTTCACCTGAGCTCAGCCTTCAGAGGTTATCTTAGTCGTGGGCTGTGTCCTGTTCTCAATCATCCCAGGTTACTAAAAATAAAATTCCCTTTTACCCTGATCTCCCTTCATCCCAACGATTCGCCCTACCAATTAATATTTAGACCTTCATAATTGTATAAATTTGTTCCGGAATAAATAAAACTCCAACAACATTGATTGCGAAAAAAGAGAAAAATAATCAAAATAGAATCGTCACTTACCAGATTTCTCGAATGATGCACACAATCCCGTAAGTTTTTGTTTTCCTCTTACAGCAACCACAAATTAATACAATTAAATCGAAAAGAAACTCAAGAAATATTTACTCTACAAATTATCAAAAGCAGTAAAATAGCTGCTAAAATAAATCGCTCTAATTGCTCTACAAAGAAAATTTAATTTTACTGTAACACATATTCACAAAACAAAAACTTCGTAACACCTCTGGAACTTTCCGCCAACCGAAATCCAACACCGCCATAAAATTCCGCACACATAAGAAGACAGCTTTTCTTGACGAAAACAATAGTATTTTATTTTTTTTCCAAGCTTTTAAATAAACTTTCGCTTGTACATATTTATTTTTGCCGTTATTATGTTATTTTTATTTTTTTATTTTTGTATATGTACATATACATATGTGTGTTTTCAATAATATTAGTTAAGACATAGTGTTTACTCTTCTACTTAAGTGGACTGTATTAATAAATCTTTCGTTAATTTCTTGGTTTTTTTTTTCTTTATTTTTAACTTAGGAGGAAGCTTATAACAATTTTAACCCTTTTTTTCTCCTTCGTTTTACATATTTTTTATTTTAGAACACACCATCAAGATGGCGACTTAATTCAACATAGTGTTACCAAAAGTGACTTTTCAACGTAATTCAAAATAGTGTTACCAAACGCAACCTTTTATTAGTTTTCAAAATGTCCGCTACAGAACATACAACCCGGGTTGAAAGGATATATCCTTCTCAAATTTAATGTTAACGCTTCAAATTTTTACATGTGGTAGCAGCTAATAATAATAATAACCGTTTCATTGAACCAATTCGTGTACGAATAATGGCTGTTCGCACCTTTCTGTCAATGCCAGTTATAACACTTTCTATGCGCCCGATGAGCCAATGAGTGCCTGGCATATTGTTCTCTTTTACAATAACCAAATCATTAGGCTGTAAATTTGGTTGTGATTCCAGCTACGTATGCCGCTGTCGTAAAGTGTTGATATACTCCAATTGGAATCTTTTCCAAAACTGCTGTACTAATTGGGTTAATTTTTGCCATTGAGTGAGACGGTTAGAAGGTAGTTCACAAGTGTCTGGTTCCATGACTGCATTTATTGCTGTGCCAATAATAAAATGACCAGGAGTTAAGGGTTGCAGATCATGTGGATCGGATGACATTTCACACAAGGGACGCGAATTCATTATCCCTTCAATCTGAACAACCAAAGGATACAGGAACTCCAACGTCATAATACCCGAACCGATTACCTTTTTCATGTGGGTTTTGATTACCTTCACGCCCGATTCCCAAATGCCTCCGAAATGAGGAGCTCGTGGTGGAATAAAATGCCATTTTATACCCTCTGTAGAACAATAATCAATAATGTCGTGATGCTTTGCTTTAAACATGTTTTCCATGTGTTGCAATTGGTTGTTTGCTCCTATGAAGTTGGATCCTTTATCACTCCATATTTCTGTCGGTTTTCTACGTCTGCTAATAAATCGTTTCAAGCCAGCCATAAATGCATCTGCAGTTGCATCCTCCACCACCTCGAGGTGTACTGCCTTTGTGGTAAAACAAACAAATATGCAAATATAGACCTTGGCATAAGTTTCCTTACGTTGATTCCTGTAGCGCACTGATAATGGCCCACAAAAGTCTAAGCCCGTAACGTAAAACGATCGACATGATTCTATACGGCTGCGTGGAAGATTCCCCATCAGTTACGTCATTGTTTTGGGCTGCACTCGGAAACACGCCAAACAAGAATGCAGTTCCTTTTTTATCAACTTTATTCCATGTATTAACCAATACCTTTGCCGTAAAATATATAATGTTTGCCTATTCCGCAATGTAAGTTTACGAGATGTAATTGTTTAATTAGCAACGACGTAACGTGATGGCGAAACAGAATAATTTGATGGTTCTGTTTCATTGATAATGTTTCACTGTTCTCAAGACGACCACCAACTCGAATTAACCCGTCTTCATCTATGTATGGAGTGCAATGTATCAACCTATTTGATTTTTCCAATTGGATGCCTGCTTTCAACATGTTAAGCTCAGATGCAAAATTGTCAGTTTGAACGATTCTGAATAAACATTTCTTAGCGTTGTCCAAATCCTCTGAATTCAGCAAACCCCGTTTGCGCGTTGTTAAATCCCTTGTATTGTAGTTATAAAAGAATCGTATACACCAGGCAACTACACGAACTAGTCTCGTCATAGAACTATATTGCTCAACGTTTAAAACATTTTGAAATTGTTTATATTTTGTTAAAGCGAACGCTACGTTCCCGGTTGTATCCTCCGGCGTCTTGGTCAATGGTAAAATCAATTTTGATGGCCATGTGTCTTCAGCACATTTCAAAAAGTGTGTGCACAGTCACGTAATTCTGCTGGTGACATACCCCGCGACACCACATCCGCAGGATTGCTCTTGGTGTCGGTGTCGACATACCGCCACCTCATTAGTGACGTAATTTCCTGGATTTTACTTATACGATGTGATTCATAAATTTTTAACTCATGCGGAGGTGTTTTAATCCATGACAATACTATTGTTGAATCCGACCACAGGGTATATTTTGCTGACGGAAGATCCAACGACTTGATTACCCTTTGTGTTAATTCTGCTAGTAATACTGCTGCGTTTAATTCTAATCGTGGAATAGTTGTTGTGCGCAATGGAGCTACTCGGGATTTATTGCACACCAATTTTACAGATATTTCGTCATTTTCGCCAACTGATTTTAAATAAATACATGCACCGTACGCTACCGTTGACGCGTCTGCAAATCCGTGGATCTCAATTGACCTGGCTTTTGGTATAACAATGTGTTTTGGGAACTTAATCGAATTTAACAATGCCAGTTGATGTATAAATGTATTCCAATTCGATTGAATATTTGGCTCATCCCAGTTTATTTTTGCAACCCATACCCCTTGCATCAACATTTTTGCTGTCGCAACTACTGGTGTGATCAAGCCCAAAGGGTCAAACAATTTGGCTATGGTTGACAGTAGTTCTCGTTTCGTAGTAGTAGAGCTGTGAATTTTGGTAGCCACGTTGAAATTTAACTGATCACTTGTTGAGTCCCACATTAACCCTAATGTTTTAATTGTTTCATTGGGACTGTTCAATTGTTCTCGATCGTCCAAAGGAATTGCATTCAGCAAAGCGGTTGTATTAGATGTCCATTTTCGCAACTTCATTCCAGCACCTTTAAATATCTCCACCAGTTCCGCTTGAAGTTGTAGTGCTTCTTCCATACTATCACTACCCGTCAACAAATCATCCACGTAAAAACACTCTCGTGTCACTTTAGCTGCCAACGGATATCGGTCTTGCTCGTCCCTTGCTAATTGATTCAACACTTTCGTTGCCAAATAAGGAGCTGATGACGTCCCATACGTAACCGTGCGTATTGTATATTCTTTGGTTTCAGTGGTGAAAACGTATGTAAATTTTCTGAATTTGATAATTATCGACAGCAATTCCTCTTGAACCGTAGGTCCAACCATTAAGATGTCATTTAGCGGCAAATTAGTTGACGTCTTTCTGATGCGTCGAAAACGACCCGCACTTTTGTTGGTGTGCTATTCTTATAAATTGTGTGATGTGGGAGGTAATATTCTAAGCCTCGGTTGATGTGATGTTATGTCCTAAACTTTCGTACTCTTCCATAAACTTTACGTAATCTCTTTTTAATTGGAGGTTTTTATTTAGTTTTAATTCCAAATAACCAAACCGTTTCAGCGCCTGAGTTTTCGATTCACCCAACTGATGAAAATTAAGTTTTAAAGGCAATCTCACCGAAAATCGTCCACTTTTGTCTCGAAAATGTGATTCCTCAAATATTCTCTCACATTCTTTCTCTTCAATGGACAAACCTTTCTTTGTGTCATGAGCCTCGATTATTCAGAATTTTTGTAATTGTTCGTCTAATTTAGCATCTAGCTCACTCTGTAACTCGCTTGTGGGTAAGAAGAAATACTGCTCACATTGATTTTCCAATCGTCCAGCCACCACCCAACCGAAAACTGAATCTTGTAATTAATCTTGTGTTTAATATTTTAAAAAATAACTCTGCACCAAGCAGCAAATCATTTGAACCAGGTACATTGAATCGCGGGTCAGCCAGTGTAACATGTGCTGGTAGTTTCCGCTTTTCAAAATTTATAAATTGCTCTGGCAAATGATTTCCAATTTTAGGAACCACACACAACTCTAATATGGTAGCAAATTCGTTGATTCTAGATTTGATTTTTGTTGTTAATTTTTCTTTAACCTCTATTTTGTAATGATTCAGACCCCCAATCGATATTCTAACGTTGTCATGCACCAATGACAGTTTATTTGCAAGTTCGGCCGAAATGAAATTTGATTGCGATGCTGAGTCTAGCAACGCTCTGCAAGTATAATAAGTTCCCTCTGAATTCTTTATTAAGACTTGTGCTGTTGAAAGTAACACATGATACGAGACATTTGATTTTCGACATATTAGTGTAGTCTTGCTTGAAGTTAAATCATCTTTTGATTGCGCCTGCTCATTGTGTTGTTGATTCAATTTATTGACATTTACTTGTTGCTCGGTTGAAGAAGACACTAACCCGTTCGATTCTAAATGCAGTATAGTATTGTGCCTTCGTTGACACTTTATACAGCGAGATGATCTAAACATAAATGATTTATGTCCAACTTTAAAGCAATTAAGACGTAAACCTAATTTTCTAATTTGATCATATCTATCCTGAGGAACCAGTTTTATGAATTGCTCGCATACCACCAACAAGTGTGACCGATGGCACAAAGGGCACGTTACTATTTTCTCCGCAGCCTCCGAAGATGATAAAAATGTTGACGTATTCCGACGATGATTCGCTGCATTTGACGTGTTATTTGATGACTCAGTTTTGGATGACTCATTTTGATATTTTAAAGCACGACTTCTGCGATGTAAAAATTCTAACATTTTCTCCCAAGTAGGATTTTCATTTGACGTATCTTCATTTTCCCATAACTTACTTGTTTCCGGATCGAAGCGTTGCTTCATTATGTATATTATAACCGCGTCACTTAAATTTGCGAGTAATCTTCCCAATGCTCGCAACTGTTTTTGAGATTCATCCATTATTCTGCATATTTCTGATCTTGATTCCTTAAATGACTTAAAATGGTTATCCAAAATGCTCTTCTTATCGTCATATTTTGCCGCGAGTGCTTCCCATGCCAGGCTAAAACCACGTGATGAAAACTCAATATTTGCAATTGCTTTTTTAGCCTCTCCAGACAAAGCTCCATTAAGATAATAATATCTCTGCATATCGGTGATTGTAGGATTTTGTACAATCAAGTCCTTAAACGAATCTCAAAACCCCAACCATCCTTCTGGATCGCCATCAAATGTGGGTAACGAAATTTTCGGCAGCATGACTGCATTATACGACAATTGTAGTTTCGATTCCACAATTGATACGCTTTAGTATGTTCATGGCTACCGTTAAGTTGATCCTTGTTCTGCTTGTTTTGCATTTCACGAATAGGGGAGATACTCTCTTTCCTCTTGGATCTCTTGTATACCATTAGCTGATGCCACTTCGATTTTGGTGTTATTATTTTCATTTGATGACGTACTTGTACGACGCCGAACTTTGATCACACTTTTGTTTATTTCGTCCGCATTAGATTCATCCTCAAACACGTTTTCTGGAATGAGGCATAGTACACTTTCAACTTGATTTCATCCTCTATAGCCTCCATTTGTATTTCATCACCCATCGTACACGCTATTTCTAACATGGCTGTATAGACTTCTTTATAATTTTTCATGCATTCGTCCATACAAAGCATTTTCCCTTTTAACAAATATAACGCTTTATTTGGCTCTACATCTATAGTAAATTCATTTATGTACTTTGTTAGTGCCGTTAGTCGTCTTTTTATGCTACTTTGTTTCACCACATGTTTTTTCAATTCCTCTTGTGACGCCATTTCTGCTTTTTTTTTTATTTTACACTAACTTTTACTTTAACACACTTCACTGTATTTTATTAACATAACCAATATGATCCGGCTCGATTCGACCAAATGTTTACGCTTCCTACTTATGTGGACTATATTAATAAATCTTTCGTTAATTTCTGGGTTTTTATTTTTTCTTTATTTTTAACTTAGGAGGACGCTTATAACAATTTGAACCTTTTTCTTCCTCTTCGTTTTACATACTTTTTATTTTAGAATACACCATCAAGATGGCGACTTAATTCAACATAGTGTTACCAAAAGTAACTTTTCAACGTAATTCAAAATAGTGTTACCAAACGCAACCTTTTATTAGTTTTCAGAATGTCCGCTACAGAACACATAGTTTGTATTTTAAATAGAGGAAATCAAAAACAAATATCACGACCGTATTTATATATAATGCAACTGTTCTTTTTTTTCACACTTTTTCTTCTTTTCACAAATAATTACCACTGAATACACATACGTACATATATTTAAAGCTTAGAAATAGATTAGGCTCACATAATCTGGGTTTTTATTATTAACAATAAACGTTTTTATTTTTTTTATTTTTTTATAACGAACTTAACGCTTGCAAATTTTAGAAACCGTTTGCGCATGGAACACAATTTGTTTTCGGTTTTGGTTTTAAACACAAGTAATTATTCCACCAAAATTGTTCTAGATAGTTTTATGTAATGTAAATACTTTTATTTTCGTATTCTAGATACTTTTATGTATATACTTTATATTAATTTTATAAAAAAAAACTTAAAGCTCAAATAAATATTGAACTGATGATGACAATATTTATCACTGATCACACAAAAAAAAAGTTACTTTGGCTTACACGCCAATTACCATTTTCCACAATATTCTATTCTTGACTATCTCGTGTCCAGCAAAATCAATCACATCCAAAAAAAAAATTCTTTTCTTCTTTTTCCTCCTTCTTCATGACGTGTTTGCTATTTATACCCGTGAAACGGGAATTGCAAAAAAAATTGTTGGGATGGTCACAAATTGGATGGGGAAAATAGAGAAAGAAATAACGTATCTTAAAATTTAAAATTTTCGCAGAGAGTAAATTACCATTAGGAATTATATTACACATACATTATAATAATTGAATGTTATAATAATGAAAATTTTGGTGACATCATTGGTAGTGAATTCTATTTTTGCGAAACAGTACCACCCACAGTAACAATTCCATGTGTAATTGTTACAAGTGCTAGAATTTGAATATACGGTGATAAAAATAATGTTTAATAAAAAACAATACAATTAGCTGTTATTTTTCAAATTGAAATAAAGTCAACGAAAATTTGAAAATAAGGTCAGTGGCCCTTTTTCCAATTTAAAGTAAAACGCATTATCGTCAATTGTAATCGTATTAAAGTTCCAAATTAATCGCTGCCATTGTTGCAGGTCCTTTTAAAATAAAAGAAAATTCATAAAAAGGTAGATTTGATTTTAAAATATTCTGGAAAATGGAAAATTAATTTTAAAATTATAAAGGAAATAAACCACTTCCGGAGAGTCGTTGACGCTCAAAGAGGATAGACGTGTTTTCGTCGTCCTCTTTGTAAATTTATTGTAATGTAATTTAATTTAATTTAATTTAAGATTACTTTTGTTTAAGTTTTAGTGTTATATTTATGTTTTGTGTTGGTGAACAAATTAAAATTAAATTAATTAATTAATTATTATAAATAATAATAAACATTAAAATGAGTGTAGTGAAGTTTATTTTGGAAAATGTAATCCACCGGGATGCATTTAGCAGGCAATTTGTTTAATTTATAATAAAAGAAATGAAAATTCTTGATTTATTAATTAATTGCATTTTCATTTTGATTTAATATGGGTACAATTGTGCACAAAATCTAAATTTTAAAATAGTAAATTTGTCGCAATTTAAGTTGCGTAGTTAATCTTCATGTCTTATTGGATTGTCACTAATACAAAAGAAGATTTTGATGTTTTGTTTTGTGTACAATTCTCTCAAATTATTCTTGAAAATTTAATAAAGGGAATTGATTTTTATACATATACATAGTTTTTAATAGTTAAATGTGTGTATCTTTTATTATACATATGTAATTGAATTTTGTTTGCTGTTAGTGTATGATGTGTATTGTGTGTGTATTTAGTGAAAACAAATACAGATTAGTAAAATATATGGCCGACAAAGAGCATAAGAGATTATATGTAAATATAAATTTTCCTTATATGTGGTTGTAGTTTAGTATTGTAGTACGATTCCCCTAATTTTATCTGATATGGTTTTCCCTATTTGTGGCTAAGTTACATAAGTCATTTATGTGATATCAAAACTGGAAATTATATATATAAGCCATACGGTACAAACACTTGAGATATAGAAAGATACATTTTTATGGGTATACACAAGCCGCATTTCTTGACGTTTGATCTGATCCGGATCGAGTCATGTCTCATGAAGCGACACAAAAATGCGTAAAACAAACAAACACCTAAATTCAATTTTTTTTGTCTCGTTTCGTTTTGAATCTGCCTCTTCATACTCTTACTGCATTCATTATATTCCTTGTCGCTTTACAAAATATTGTTCAACTACGGAATATTGTTCAACTATTTTTGGATCACCATTTGTGATCAAAAATGTGGTGATGGGCTGGATCGATCTTTTTTGTTAAAAATCCTATGAGAAAATAAACAAAACAGAACAAAAAAGATCGATTTAGCACATCACTACCAATATGAATGTTGGATCAAATGTTGTTGTTGCTTCACAAGAAAATTTTGATTTGATCCGGAGCGCTCCGTCAAGAAGTGCGGCTTCAATTGCATAATCCGAATAAGTCTGTTTTGTTTTTGTGTGTTGTCTAATATCAAATGAATGAAACAGAACAAGCCATAAGCAAATATTGAGAAAATTTTTATGAGAGTATTTGTTGATTTTGATGGTGCTCTTTGTGTACTACGAGCTACACAAAAGTACGACACAAATTCTCATGTACTCCATTCAAGTAGGATTCTTATTCTTCGTATAATCGAGGAAATTTAAATTGAATGGGTAACTCAATATATGATACATACAGGGTTACTTATTTGGGTAGGAATAATTTTAATAAGGGACATCGAAGTTTAGTTTTAATTATATAATTTATTTTAATTATTTTATTAACTATATTGAAATTTATTAAATGTACTAAATTGATTTGAATGGTATAAAGGTTGACACTCAAAGAGGATAGACGGGTTTTCGTCGTCCTCTTTGTAAATTTATTGTAAGTGGATGCGTGGGAAATGAGTGATGTGTATTTACTTTAAATTTTATAAATGTATTAATTTGTTTTATTTTTCATATGTCATATGTCACATTTCATATTTAATATTTAATATTTAATTTGATTTAATTTGATTTAATTTGATTTAATTTGATTTAATTTGATTTAATTTGATTTAATTTGATTTAATTTAATTTAATTTAATTTTTAGATGATAGCTTAGGTGCTGGTATCTGGGTATAGTCGGACCTTGGCAATAATTCTATTTTTCAGCTAGATTTTGTTATATGTAAAAGGCTATATGATGTACGGCTAGGAGTCCGTGTGTTCATGCTATTACGTTTGGCGGTTCATAAACATCAAATAGGAAATAAAGGAATCGCATTATAAAAGTTTTCTAATATTTATTTGGTTTTAAGTTTAATGTAGAAATTAGAAATAATTGAGTGATTTTAATTTGAATTTTCAGAAATGCAGATAATTTCTTGCTTGGCCTTAAGGAGCTAAAAGCACCCTGTTATCATGTAGTGTAAAAGTGTATGGTTGTGTGCTAAATATATTATCATTTATATCACTAACATTTTGATAAGTTAAATCCGTTGAATTATGGTGTAAGACGGTTTTAAAAAATGAATAAATATTTAATTTTAATTATGTTTTCAAATTTGCGGAAGAATTTTTCAATCAACTAATATTAATTATGTCAACAAGATTAGTTAAAAGTAAATCATTAATAATAATAATAATTTTTGATGTCCTGATTTAGATTTATAGATTTAAAGAATCCTGAGTTCTGGCATTGGATTCCTGAGGAACGAGCATCTAATCATGTACATAGTTAAAATGTGCTATCTTATGCTAACCTGTTTAACTTTTATCATTTAACATTTATTGTACTAATAATGGATTATCTATTAATTGCTTAGGTGACTGCTAACGGATTGAATCTGTCCCAACTAGTAATCTTATCTTATCTTTCGGTTGGGGAGGTGTAAATGGGGGTACGATGTGTGCCCGGGGAATAATGAAGATCCTGTTATGATAATTATTCATTTGAGTAATAAAATTTGATATTATGGTGGTTATTAGTTTTATTTAGTTTTCAGAGTCGTCCGGGAATTTGTATATTAATTTTATTTCTTGATTCTTGATATACTTATAGTACTCGTACATAATTGAATTATTAATAAGTCTAGGTGTTGCAGTGCGGTAATATTATCATTTAAATCATTTTAAATAAATTTTATAAAATAATTGAATTAATAAGTATTTATTTTATTTTCTGTATCGGTAGGAAATTGATGATTAGTTTTAAGTTAAATTTTTATGTTTAAATAGTTTAATGTTCATGTTAATTCTTGTAGCAGTAAATAACAATTATTTAATTGGAGATAAAAGAAACAGTAATAAGGAAATAAGTGTTGTTATTTTAAATTTCTTTTAATTATTTTATCAGGTAAATTAATGAAAGGCGGACAGGGGTATAATTAGAGCATTAATAATTTTTAAGTCCTGTTTTAGATTTAGGATTTAGGGAGTTATGAGTATCCGGCCCTGGATTCCAGAGAAATGATCATCTTATAATGTTATAAATTTAGGGAGTCCTGAGTATCCGGCCCTGAATTCCAGAGAAATGATCATCTAATAATGTAGTTAGATTGTGCTGTCTTGTGCTAATCTTTTTATTATGTTGTGTTTTGTTTATTAATGTATATTAATTAGTTTAGTTTAAAGAATATTTAAAGGGATCTCTTCCTTAATATGTTAATAAATAATCCAATTTTCAGAATATAATATAGTTCCAAAATTAATCATTATTATAGGGATTAAATTAATCCTAAGTTTCAGAATTAAATTTTAGCTTGAATCAACCCTCCAGGATCAAGAAGTAGTAAATTAGCTGTAGTTTAGAAATTGTGTTGTCCTGTGCTAACTATTTTACTATATAATTACTAACAATTTACTAACTATCGGCTATACCTAGGTGTCTGTAACCGGGCCGATTCTGTCACTTCTAACTATCCTATCCTATCCTTCGGTTTTGTTATGTGTGAAAGAGTGCACGGTGGGACCCGGCCAGGGGTGGACATGATGCTGTCACATTTATGTGATATCGCGGGTGATTGTGCTCTCCTTGTTGTAATGGTGCTTAGGTATCTTCAGTAAGGAAAGCATTCACCTGTGTTATAAAGTTGGTGTGACAGTTTAATGACCACATCACTAACACGGGATTTCTTGCTTCATAAGCTTGGCCGTGCATTCATATCAATCAATCAATCAATCAATAAAGGAAATAAACCACTTCCGTTCAAATTTTAAAATTAAATCTCCATTTTCCAGAATAAAAAGGTTTGAAAAAGGAATAAAGTCAGAGTTCATAACTCTAAATGTTTGATATTTGTTTCTGATTTAAAAATTTCGATAACAAATGAATCCTTAGCATTTGTTCAGTTGACCCGGGAGGGGGCACAAAAAAAAATGTAAAAATAGATTTCAATTCTTTAACAGTTTCATGTTTGCTGTGAATCTCAATTAAGCTAAAATAAATTAAAACTGTTTTCCAATGACGTTGTCAATAAGCGTAAATTAAGGGGGGTACAAGAAAGGAAAGAAACACCTGATCGTTAAGAACTTACGAGCATTACACAACTTTATTTTTATTAATATTAATTTTTTTTTCGTTTCCTTAAAAAAATGTAATAGAATGAAGCGAAAATAAAAAAATTATTTTCGATTGCAATCAATTTTTTGTTTCCTTATTTCTCTATTTTATTTCATTTCCTTCCTTATTTCCCATTTTTTCTATCGTAGTTGAAAAAAAAAAAAAAAATATTATTATGTACACATAATAATGATAAAAGATAAACTAAAACGAAAAATACAAAAACTGTTCACCTTTGTCTCAACTCATTTTATGTGTTCGTATACTTTTGAAAAGAAAAATTTGTCACGGATAAACAAAAAGAAAATTTTATAGATTTTCAAATAAAATCAAACTTTATTTTCAATAAAAATGTAAAAAAAAAAAAAAAAACGAAATCTTTAAATCTACGTGACAATAAGTTTTTGTTGTTAGACGATGTTGTTGGTGTACCTACTTGCCACGTAGTTTTCCCTTTTATTTTGCTTTAATTTATATTCGAAAAGTAATAAAAAAACAAATAATTTTAAAGGAAAATCAAATAAAATTTTCATCAGCGTCCGTGCAAACAATTTATTATCTCTTGGTATATAATAATAGTCTCGTAGCAGTGTTATACAATTTATTTATTTTCGATATACTTACATACTCAGTGGTTCACAACGCAAGAGGGATACGACTGTAATATAATATTGGTAATGATTTGGTTTAATTTAGTTATTTTTTGCTTTCTTTGGTTTTGAAATATTAAAATTTATTGCAATGTCATTTCTCACTTTCATTTGGTGCCAATTTTTATCGTTTTATCATTGTCGATTAAGTATTTCAAGAATACAATGTAGTATTGCCATATTAAATATTCACGAACGTAAAGAAATTCATCTAAAGCGATTTAAAATGGATTTTATTGTTTCCTCATGTTTTGTATGTTTGTTTGAATACAGAGTTTGAGGCAGTGAAGAAATTGAAAATTGAAAAATTGGTTCTTTTCCTGAGAGGCTATTGAGAACTGGTAAAGTTGGGAGTCGTGACATCTAGTTTTAAAAAAATAACTTCATTGCTTGAATAGAATTTTGACATTCGTCATTTGTATACAAAGAGCAAACCAAATTGCACAAATACTACTGGTAAGTTTTATCATTTTTAAATAAAATTATTTATGTATCTTTTTAAATTCAATTGTAATTGCATTAATCAAAATCCTATTTATCCATTTAATTGTGAAGAGGACGTAAAGGGGTTTGTTTCTTCCTTAGTTTAATGATAAATAACTTAATTTTCAGAAGATAATATTACAAAGATTTAAATTCTAATTTTAATTTAAAGGTGTATAATATTATGCTTGTCGCACGAATAAAATACTCAGAATTGTTTATTTTAATGTGTAATTTATTTATGTTGCTTAGCAAGAACTGTACACAGAATAATGAGTAAGAAAAAACGCTGTACAAAAAAAAAGGAAAGAGAAAACTCAAATACGACGTGGTGTGACCAGATATTTACGGGTGCGTTCTATTGCAAGTTAGTAGCTGCGTTCAGTAAACATCATTTACTTTCTCGTTCGGATTGGGGGTGTTCGATCTTATATATTCCTGCCCGGCCAAACCGGTGCGGCTTAGAACCTTTTCCTCTGCTGCAATAAGCCAGCATACCTTCTGGACCAGTCGCTGACATTAATGTTTGATTAGCTGTCCATCAGGTGTTTTTGATCACTATTGTATTCGATCGTTAAGACACGTACCAGCCCATCACTGCCCGGATGTACCTTGATGATGCGCCCTATGCGCCATCGAGAGGGAGGCAGGTTATCTTGTTGAATGACAACGATGTCGTCCATTTGCAGATTTGGTTCTGCTCGGGCCCATTTACCACGAGCTTATAATAAAGTGAGATATTCCTGTTGCCAACGCTTCCAGAATTGTTGGTACATTCGCTGTAGTTGCTGCCAATATTGCAGACGATTTTCTCGTACTTCTGGAACCGTTGGTTCAGGCCGTGCTGTTATTGGTCGTCCTATTAGAAATTCGTCTAGGGTTAAAACAAGTCCTCCCCCTTGATCATCATGAAGCACCATGATCGGTCTGGAATTGATACATGCTTCGATCCGTATTAGAGCGTGTTCAACTGGTGATAATAAATCGGTTGTTTGCCGATGATCCGCACTAAATGATTTTTTAGCGGATCGGACTGCTATTCCCAAAGGCCACCATGATGCGGTGCGGCAGGCGTTATAAATTGTCATCTAACACCGGCGTCTGTGATATGCTGTTGAGCCTGCGTGTTGCTCCACTCACGGAGTTCGCGTTGCATTAGCCGATCTGCGCCAACAAATTGAGTTCCGTTATCGCTGCAGAGTGTGGTACAGTAGCCGCGTCGACTAATGAATCTATCGAACACATCTAAAAATGATCTAGTCGACAGATCTTCGGCAACCTCTATGTGTACGGCCTTGGTGCTCATAGAAATGAAGATCACTGCATGTTTTGTTGTTGTTGTTATTGCTCGTCGACCGCCCAGTCTGACATTAAAGGGACCACAGTAATCTAGCCCAGTGTTTGTGAATGGTGGGGCTGTGGAAGTAGGCCAAATACGCGACCAACTAAATGTGTTGATCCCGTCGAAAATGCCTGGCCACAATAAATATTGTTCGCGTGTACGGCAATAGGTTTGTTTAGTAATTTCATCTTATCAACCGTATCAAGCGAATCATCCGAACCGTAAACACTTTATTTTATTTTATTTTAATTTAAATTCAATTTTAATTACGATTTTTCTTGTTCGGAATATCTCGACAGTCTAACCAACCTTTTTTCTTTTTCTCCACGTGGTGAATGAACGAATCACTATGCCAGGGGTGAACACCGGTGATGCGCCCCGTATTGACGCCCTGATCGAGCTGACGTGGTTGTTGCTCTGGTGGATGAGTTGTCCAAATTAAATGTTACTCTTTTTTTTCGCAGGATTGTTGCCATTTATAACTGCTGGGCTGACTGATGTCTTCGTTACCGATGTAGATTGATTTGCCGTGTTGGTGATTTCATTTGGAGTCTCATTGCGCAGTTGGCCTTTGTTTCCATAGTTATTTTGTTCTTCATTTTCGATAAAACATGGGGTTTCAACCGGTTTATTGACACGTTGGAGTCGACGCCTTTAACTATTACTGTGTAATACTTTTCCGCTCGGTGGACTAGACGGTACGGACCTTCGTACGGAGGTTGCAGTACTTTATGCACAGCGTCTGTACGGATTAGAACATGTGAACAGTTCTTGAGGTCCTTGAAGATGACAATGTTCGGTTTTTTTATATGCCGGGCTGGTGGAGACGGCTGCACGGTTTTGAAGTAATTCCGAATTTGGTTGATGACTTCGTTTTGCGTCGTGAATGATGTCGATTGTATCATGTCTCCTGGCAAACGTATACTTTCGCCGTAAACCAATTCGGCTGATAAAGCCTCGAAGTCATCACGGAATGCGGTTCTCAAACCTAGTAGTACAAGCGGTAATGTCTTGGTCCATTGCTGATTGTTGACACACCTTATTGCTGCTTTTAGGCTGCGGTCCCATCTCTCAACCATACGCTGGACTCCTATTACGTTAGCCAGACTGTTGAATAACTCGGATTCGAATTGAGCCCCGCTGTCGGAGACGATAACCGAAGGCACTCCGAATCGATTGACCCATGTTTTCAACAGCGCGTCGGCTACTGTTTCTGCCTTTATGTCCGGAATCGGTGTGACTTCCGGCCACCGAGTGAAACGATCTATGATCGTTAGGCAGTACCGTTGATTTTCGGACGGTTGCTGACGATTGGATAGTTGCCGCATTGACTTTTAACTTGCCTGGAAATTTTGCACCTTTGACAATTAATGCATGATTTCGCCCATCGACGTACTTCGATGATTGTGCTTCGAACTCCTGGGTGCGCCACGTTGTGATATGTTTCGAATACTTAACGTTGAAATTTTTTGGGAATATATGGCCTAGGAGTACTTGTTGACATGTCACAGAATAAAAATTTGTCCGTTCCAACGACTGGCATCTTGTGAAATTTTAGGCTTTTGTTGTTCTCGATTAATGTTTCGAGTTCGTCGTCCTCGGTTTGTCCATCAGCCATGAGCGAATAGTCTATACTGCCTGGAATTGTTAACGAATCGACCCGTGACAGGGCGTCCGCCACGACATTGTCCTCCCCGGCGCTATGTTGTTTATTTGTAGTATATTGCGCTATTAAATCCAAATGCCTACGATGGTGCGGCGATGCCTTGTCTAGGTTTTGAATTAGCGCGTATGTAATCGGTTTGTGATCGGTGTATAGAACGAATTCTCGCCCATCGACAAAGTGCTTAAAATGCTTAATAGCTGCGTACGCCGCCAACAACTCCCTATCGTACGTGCTGCAGTTTTGTTCTGCTCTTGTAAGTCTTCGAGAGAAAAAACTTAGTGGATACCAGCTTCTGGATACATTTTGTTGCATGACCGCTCCGATAGATTGATTAGACGCATCGACCATTATAGCTAGTTTGTGAACAACGGATGAATGAGCTAGCTGGACTGCTTCGGCTAGTCGTACCTTGCATCGTTCAAACGCTTGATCTGTTTCCTCATGCCATATTACTTCACTGTTCTCATTTTTCTTCCGTCCCTTAATAAAATCGTATAAGATTGCTTGTTCTTGAGCCGCGTTTGGAAGAAATATCCGGTAATAGTTCATCATGCCTAAAAAACATTGTATACCTTTGGTTGTGGTTGGCCGTTTGAAGTTTACAATTGCTTCCACTCTGGTTTGAGTTGGTTTGATGCCAGGGGCTGAGATGCCGAAGCCTAGAAAGCAGATTTGTTCTGCGCCGAAAACACATTTGTTTATGTTAACTACGAGACCGGCATCCTGTACCCGTTGAAATACGATCTTCAGATGTTGAACGTGTTGTTCTAGATCGTTGGACGCGACTAAGATGTCGTCAATGTAAGGGAAGATAAACTTTGTGTCGCGAAAAATTGAATGTATTAATCGTTGGAACGTTTGAGCCGCGTTCCGTAATCCGAACGTCATGGGCGGAAACTCAAACAATCCGAACGGTGTATAGATGGCTGTTTTCTCGATGTCCGCTTCGTCGACTGGTATCTGATGATACGCCCGAATGAGGTCGATTTTCGAGAATATTTTACATCCTTCTAGTTGATGGTTGAAATCCGTGATGAACGGTATTGGGTAGCGATCGGGTTTCGTTTTCTGATTTAATCCGCGGTAATCTCCGCAGAGTCTCCAACCACCATCTTTTTCCTTGGTTATATGGATAGGACTCGCCCAATTACTCTTCGATGCTCGGCATACTCCTTGCTCCTTGGTCTAACCAAAGGTCGTATTAAGACGTCGCACCTTTGCGGAACCTGGTTGTCCCTCAGTCTCAATTTTAGGAGTAACGCTTCGTTATGTTTCGTGAAATACTGCCTTGAATCCCTATATTAGGTTTTGAATTCGTCGGTTGATTCCGTCCAACTTGACGGCAGTTAATTGATAGGATGGTAGTGCGATCGAGATTTCAGCAATTGACAAAGTAGTCGGTGAGTCGATCATCTTTTTGTTTTTAACGTCCGCTACTAAGCCGTAGTGCAGCAAAAAATCGGCCCCGATGATGCATCTGTCGACGTTGGTAATCACAAATTTCCAAACGAAAGGTCGTCTTAACCCTGAATTCAGAGTTAGGATCTTTGTACCAAATGTTTCTATGGGTGTGGAGGAGCCTACAGGTTTTCCGAAGTTCTAGTGCCCTTGGCCTTCTGGTACATGCAAGATTTCGCACAACGTTTGGCATTGTCCCCGAATTTGGCGTGATACCAGCAGTTTGGAAATTTCCTGATCTGAGATTCGGATCGTGTCCTGCTGTGCGAACGTATATTTTCGCTATGTGATTTTCGTTGAATATTGCGAGTTTTACGGTCGTTGTTGATAAATTGATCGACGGGTTTTATTAAAACGTCGATCCGCGTTAAAATTGAATGCTCTGAACGATCCGTAAATGACAGAGCTATCAGAACACGTGAACGTGGCAACGACGCCATCTGTTGCTGTTGCATTGTTCGCTGATAGAGTTTGCAGGTGACATATTGATAGATGAACGTTTTTACCAATGCACGCCCACGAACAATCCAGAATCGTCTTCTTAGGTATTGCAACATTTCTTGAATACCGCCATGTAGTGTAACCACATGCGCATGATTAATAAGTAACCGAGCCAATGTACATTCCTTCGGTAAAATCAACGGATGAAGCTGATCGCATCGAAGATCAGCATGAGTCAGCCGTCCGCCAACACGTAGAATCTCCTTGTCATTCAGAAATGGATTGAGTGCAAGCAATTTGCTGGTTGTGTCGACACTACAACGAGATTTCAATAAATTAATTTCAGTACGATATGCATTACCTTGTGCTTCGCGTATGTGCAGAAGCAGCGCAGCCTCCATCTCAAATGCCGCTATGAACTTAGTTCGCCAATATGTTCACCCAGCTGGTCGGAAACGTAGTACAATTGACGTTGTGTGTAACACTTTTTGTAAGGTGCTAAATCGGTCTATGAGTGCGATTCGGTTTCCACCGTCGACGCTTGTAGTGATCTTCCACCTGGGATTCTTACTGAGTAAGATACGGAATGGTTTTGTTTCGTTGATAACTATCTCTACTTCCGGTGAAGTCAGCGTTGGTGGTTCATCAACGTTCGTCAATACTTTTTATAAACATGAGGGGCCATTCCACTATAGGAAATGGCCTTCTAGTGCGGTTGGTGATATTCCGCGACTAGCACAATCTGCCGGGTTGTGTTCTGTGCGGATGTGTCGCCATTGATGGACATCGGAATGCTGCTGGATGTAACCCACTCGATTTGACACGTATTGTTTCAAAGTCGTCGCTGTTTGCGTAGCCAACATAATACAATGTTCGAGTCGCTCGAACGTGTAATCCGCACCAATCAGATGAAGTGCAATTAGTACATTATCGATAACTCTTACGAGGAGATGAGCTGCGCACAATTCCAGCCGAGGAATCGTGATTTCCTTCACAGGCGCAACCTTCGTCTCTGCTGTTATCAAAGACACATTTATGTGTCCGTCAGCATCGATTATCCGCATGTAAACTACGGCTGTGTATGCCTTTCTGCTTGCATCACAGAATCCATGAAGCGTTATCGTGGCAGCTTGTCTCGTCCCAAGCCAACGCGGAACGCGGATCTGTGCCAATTGTTGTAAACCGTTGCGAAATGTTAGCCAGTTTGTTCGTAGTTCGCCCTGTAGGGGTGTATCCCAATCAAGTTTCTCACGCCATAAAATCTGGATGAATATTTTTGCGGTCACGTTGGATCATAGAGTATCGCTGATTCACACATGTTGATTTTATAGAATAGTTGATCGGTGATCGGGTTCCAATGAAGATCGAGTACCGTCGTATCAGAATCGCTGAGATCAAGTTCTGGAGCAGTTGGTTGTGAACCAACAAGCGCTGCAACTTTTTCTGCATTACTTGAATTCCATTTTCTTGAATGAAATTTGCCTTATCGCAATATAGAATCTATATCGAACGCCAGAGCTACTGCTCCACTTGGAGAATCTACGCTATCTAGGAAATCGTCCATATAAAAATTATGCAGAATTCTGTGGCGGACTGCTGCTGCCCGGCTGGCATCAGTAATTATCTGGTGGTTGTCCATTGCACATTGTCGTAGCGTCCGAATAGCGAGGTATGGTCCACATGCCATACCGTAAGTAATTGTCTTCAATTGATATGTCCGTAGCGGCTCCGTTGATGATTCACGCCACAATATTTGCTGCCATCGTCGATGACGTGAATAGGGCTTGTAAACCGGTTAAAACCGAACCCGGTTAACCGGGTTTTTGTCCATTATTACGAAACCTGTAAAAACCGGGTTTTAGGGAAAAACCGAAAGTCTTTTTTTTTTTTTTTGTTTCTTCCAGTAAATAAATTTCTTATTTAGGTTTTGTAGCATTAAATATTATTAAAATTTACTTTGTAATATTATTACGTAGATTTTAATTGTTTTAGTGTAATTTTATAATTTTGGTAAAACCCAAGTTCGGTCTAAGATTTCCCCTTTTTAAATTTTAGAATTGTTTTTCAGTTTTTAGTAAAATCGTATACTTGTGTTTTGCAGATTTTATGTGATGGGCGTTATTGAGTTGGTATCAGTTTTTGTCTACCAAAAGATATACCTTATATAAACCTCCACCAAAAGATATATCTGGCTGCACCCTATGAGGAATTTTGGACAGTTGTCAGGTTTTTTATAAATGTCTGCAATTACTATGTATTATTTTTATTTCTTATATTTTTTTATTGGAATTTTGATAAGCTATTGTGTATAGTATTTGTATATTTTGATTGTTTTAAGGTTTTTCCAACAGTACACAAAAAGAAGTTAAAATATGAATACAATAAAATACAAATTCTACGAAAAACTGCGAATGTTAGACGCCCTCGATTCTAAGACGCACCCGGTTTTTAGAAATCCTTAAATATGAAAAAATGTGCGTCTTAGAATCGAAGATATACGGTATATATAGAATTTATGGGCATAACGCATAATCATATGTGTTTAAGTTAACACAAGCGTATGAACTTTAAAGGCGCGGGAACAGCTAGTCAGTAAGAATCAGTAAGAAATTTTACGGAATTTGACGAAAGTTTTTTCTTACATAAAATTTGACAGGTCGAGCAGTGAAATCCGTAAAGAAACTTATCAGATAACATAAAGCAAGCAGAAATTTATTTTGAACGCATTAAAAATACATTTAATTTTAAAAGTTTATATTTTTATTCGTTATTAAATTTTAAATAAACGATATTTTTTATACTTGTAGGTACTCGCACTGCGAGTACATATGTAATATAGAGAAGTGTTTTAGTTTTTGGTGGCAAATTTGAAATGGAAGAAGTTGAAGATTTACAAGACATGTTTTTATTGTTGAAGGGATTAAAATGTCTCAAAAAACTACAAAATAAAAAAAAGACGTAGATCTTGTGCCGTCAGAAAAATAAACCGAACAAGAAATAGATTTGGCTATTATAAGGTGAACTCTAACCAAATTAACGAAGCCATTTGTATTGTGTAAAACTGGACGATGTGCCATACAAAATAAATATTCCATTCATACAGCATAACAGCATAGTATATGTACATTTACTTACTGGGCATTCCTGTAATTTCCGCAACATTCTCCCAAGCTTTATCTCTAAAGAGATTGTATTTATAATGTTTGTCGGATTTATCGTAAATGTATTTTTGCGTTTCGTCAGCGTTTATCAATATCTAAAAATCAATTTTCAAATAATATAAGCACAAATTTATTTAAATTTATTGTGCTCATTAAAAAATTACTTGAGTTTACACTTCTATGCGCTTAAAAACAATGAATTCAATAAAAATGATTTTGAATTTAAATAAAAGTAACTACCTCAATAATAATAATAAACAAATGAATGTGTATAAATACTAAATTCTCAACTCAATTTGACGTTTCCTTTATTTGTGCGACAATTATCGCTCTGTTAAGTTGACAACTAAATGTAACGAAACTTGACGAAAAGTTCTTAAAGTCTCGGTGGTCGGTTTTAAGCAAAGTCCATATATCGTCTTCTTACGTTAAGTTCTTACTGACTCGCTGTTCCAGCCTTAAGTAAGAACTTTGAAAAATATTTTATAGTTGTTTATGCGTACATCAACAGCTTCGTGCAACCGTTAATTATATTTCAGTTTAGTTCCAAAATGACCAGCAAGAAATCAGGAGTATGGAAAATATTCCAAAAGGAAAATACGGCAAAATGCCCAATGTGCAATTCACTTTTAAAATGGGCAGGTGGGAAGACATCAAGCTTAGCAAATCATCTTCGAGCAAAACATAATGTCGATGTTAAAAAAAATGAAGAACCTGTAGAGAAAATAGCAAAAACAATTCTAAACACGTACATATATTAAAAGGGAATCTATTGGAGAAGGCGCGGCGTACGACGGTTTTCGATGCATGCTATGACACATTCAAGTGCTATAAAAGAATTTATAACAAAACGGGGTTACGAAATGCCAAGAAGCGAGAAAACAGTAAAAAATTACTTGTGGATTTTGCTAATGATACAAAATTAGAATTTCAAAATAAGTTTATAAAAATGGTTGAATCTGGTATGCGTTTCTCAATAACAATAGAAGAATGGACTAGCTCTAATGCCAAAAGATATTTAAATGTTACATTACATTCTCAAGAGGATAGTTATAAGTTAGGCTTTATTGCCATACAAGCAAGGTTCATATGATGTGTACCAGGTTCAGTCATAAGTTGAACAAAAATTGGAGGAGTATGGTATTGAATTTCGACATATTTTGGCATCAACACAAGATAGAGCCAGCGTTATGAAGAAATACGCTCAATTAAATGAAATAGAAACTCAATTTTGCCTAAACCAAGCAATTCATTTGGCTGTTGTAGACACTTTTTAGAATAAAAATACTGTATTCAATTGTTTGATTGTTTTACTTGCTATATTAATAATATTGGGTACAATTTAGAAAACGCAAACATTAATGAAATACTGCAAAGCTTTCGAAAGATTGTTAGATTTTTTAGAAACTCGCTGGTCAGAAACGACATATTGCAGCGATATGTTGAAGGAAAGGAGGTACAAAACTTAAACTTATATTGAACTGCAAAACACGATGGAACTCGCTTATACCTATGATGGAGAGATTAGTGCAACTTAAAGTTTGCATTAAAAGCTCACTGGAAGAAATGAGCCATGCTGATTTATACAACGAAAACTATTTTAATGTTTTGATAAATCTAATTGCAATATTAAAGCAGACAGAATTAGCAGTAAAAGAACTAGGCAAAAAGATTTCAACCTTACTTGCTGCGGAAAGAGTTCTTACATTTTTATTTATTCAAATGAAACAAAATACTACTGCTTTGGGAGAAAAATTTTATAATTCCTTGAAAATAAGAATTTCTGAAAGACGAAATAAAGAATTAATAACATTGTATAAATTTTTACAAAATGGAACTTTTCCACAAACAGATTTATTGGAAGTACCATATTCGCCTAAAACGCCGACTTTGTACTTTGCAACGACGTTGGCTGCTAGATTATTCGGCGATCCACCAGTTATTAACAAGATATTAACGAAGGTGAAGTCGAACCAATAGCATCCTGATCCTCATCTTGGGATCCTCAAGGTCACCAAGTTGTTTAATGCTCTGGCATCAATTCAACCCACGTCAACAGAGAGTGAGAGAGTTTTTTTGATCGCCGGTAATTTCTGTACCTCATTACGTTCATCAATGAAATTTGACCTGTTAGACGCATTAATTTTTATAAAATACTATTTTAATTAAAAACAAGATTTATAAGACTTGTTTCTTTACAATTTTTTGATATAATGAATTTTAATACGTTATTTTTGAGTTTTTTCTTAAATAAAACAATTTTAAAGCAGAACAAACGTTTTTTTTTATAGTTTTGTTCATTTTTCTATGTTAACAGTTCCGATATAGTTTAAAAATCCGGTTTTTTTATTGTTTATTTAAAGTCGATGAAAACCCGACCAAACCCGGTTAACCGGTTTTTCAATTCACAAAAAACCCGAAAACCGGTTTTTGAAATTTTCCGGGTATTTACATGCCCTGGACGTGAATCAATTTCGACTTGGCGGAACATTTTTTCAATATCGCCTGTAATGGCGATTTTCCGTCTACGGAAGCGAAATATAATATTGACAAGAGTATCTGGGTGGGCCGACCAGTTGTGTGTCGTTCAGTGACACACCTTTACTTGTTTTAGCCGATGCGTTGAATGCCACTCTGAACTTTTCGACGACAGCATGATGCAGAATATAATATGATTGCGAAGGGTCGCCTCGAGAATCGGCCACCGCTTCCATGTGGTTTAGTGCTATATATTCCCACATAAACTTCGCGTACTTTGTAATTCGGAACTGCTGCCAAGTCTTCTTTCTAACTGATGATACTGTCGCAGTGCCAGTTTACGAGAATTCCCAAGCGCTTGGGCGTTAGGACGAAATGGAATTTGAACACTGTAGCGACCATCTCCGTTGCGGCGGACTGTGGTTTCGAAAATCCTTTCAAAAAAATCTGGACCAGGATCGGAATTAGTTACGGATTCTTCCAGTTCCCACAACTTATGAAGCAATTCATCAAGTCATTGCTCACCGACACATTTATTGGCTGTAAATGTGTGCAATGGTCGATCAGAAGTTGTATTATTTCTAGCAGGCCCAAACACGATCCAACCCAAATGTGTTCGAATTGCACATGGCTCGTTGCGTTGGCCAGTGACAATTCCATGTTGTATTATATTTCCCCAGATATCGGCACCGATCAAAATATCGATACGTCCAGGCTTAGCAAATAGTGGATCAGCAGCTGTAAGTTATGCAAATGTTTCCAACAATCAGCATCAACCGACGTAGCTGGCATTGCCGACGTCTTTGAGCGTAATATGTATGCCTCAAATTGTAATTCGATAGTGGCATCTACTCTAGAGCGCATAATAAGTGTCGCCTGACCTCGGGTATAGGTATTTGTTGATGCGTCTATTCCTTCGACAGCTATCTCACATTGTCTTCTGCGAAGATTCAAATTGTTAAATACCGATTCAGTAATAAAGCTCACCTGAGACCCGGGGTCACAAAGTATTCTGCAAAGGTGACTGTTTCCAAACCGATCCAGTATAAATGCGTTTGCATTGGCAAGCAGAACGACACTGTTGGCATGGAGTATGAATGACTGAACGTGGTCGGTCAGTCATGCTTCTTGATTAAAGATCACCGATGGCTTACTCGGTAATGTGCCAGGCGTTGATTGTATTGTAGCTGGCATTGGCGCTCGAGCTGATCGTGGCTGAGCAGCAGCCATTTCCTTTGTCTCCTTACACAATAGGGAATTATGTTTCTGATTGCAAAGTGCACACATACCCTATCGACATTCTCCATGAGTATGATTGGGATTCAAGCAATTAAAACATAACAGGAGTTTCTTCACTGCATCCCAGCGCTGATTTACCCCCAAATTCCGGAAAATATGGCATCTAAAAATACGATGGGAACCTGAACAATGTGGACAAATCACTGCTGCTGGCGATACTGGATTTGAAGTAGAGTGATGTGGTGAATTATTTGCAGCCACATTTGCACGAAGCATTTGGTGAGATCTACCTTGGTTGCTTGTCTGAGATATTTCTATTCGTGGAGTCGATGACGGCATATTCAATGCTCGTCGCTCAAAGTATATTAGCATATCGTCGAGTTTCGGCAATTCTTCATCCGAAAGGCTCATTGTCCATTGACAGCTTGCGGCTCTTGGTAATTTCTTTAACAGAATTGGATAAATTATCGCGTCCTGCGGAAGCAGTCGATGATGTCTTGCAAATTCCAATGATGTGAGGTACACCAGTACATAAGTCGTAAATTCATTGTTCTGATGCCGGCGCCTCCTTGGTGCATGTATAAATAATGACTTGATGTGAAATTCAACAGTACAGCAATAGCATGATGAAATACAGCAGGTTGAACTACGTACATCGATAGATTAGACTAATATGGAAGACAAGGATAACTAGGGACAGGTATATATAGAAAGGATACTAGCTTTGATTTTTAATATTCATCGCTACCTCGATCTATTGGCAGACGACAAAGTCTCGTAACTGATCGTTTTAATATCCCGTTCGTAGTTTTTACCGACGCAACGCGCACTAAACCATCTGATCTAGGCTGAACTTCTGTAACACGTCCCAATAACCAATTAATCGTTCGTCTTTTATCAATACTAAATCGCCTTTCCGCAGATTGTCTTGAGATCTTAACCATTTTGGACGTGATTGCAGTTGATTTAGATATTCATTGCTCCATCGGCTCCAAAACATTTGTTTCGTTTGCATGAGTTCGCGTAAATGAGTCGTTAAACTCAAGCCACTGCTTGTTGAATCAGGTTCTGGTATTCCACGGCAGATATCACCATTGAGGAAATGGTTCAGCGTTATGGCAGTTAAATTTTCCAGATCCGATTTATATGGACATAGAGGATGACTGTTCAAAATTCCTTCAATTTCGGTTTTCACAGTCGACCACTCTTCGAAGGTAAATGTGCGATCACCACAAACTCTCTTGAGGTGATATTTTACTGACTTTACGCCAGTTTCCCATATACCATCAAAATGAGGTGAAGCAGGAGGTATGAAATGCCAGGTAAGGGCTCTATTGGTAAGGTATGGTTGAATTTCTTTTTCAATATGTTGCTTCCAAATTTTTGCATATGACTTTAGCTGATTGGAGACTCCTATGAACGTAGTACCACAGTCAATTTCTCGTTATAGCTTACACCGTCGACATCCATGAATGGATTCAAGTTTAAAAGCTTACTCTGCACCCCAACTGTTCCATTTTCAGATAATGATCTCATCTCAGATGAAAAATCATGGTATTGAATTGTACGAATCCAAAAATTACGTGCAATATTTAGTTGACTAACTGTTGTTGGCAAAGTTACGTGTTGATGACGAGCTCTTTTCGCTAGTAATTGAATTCGAGCTGTTGTGCGTAGTAATTTGGTGTAAGATGAAAAACGTTGTAAAGTTTCAATTGTTTTTGAACTTATAATTCTTTGCACATTAACTTGAACATATTGGGGTTCTGAGATGTAATTGTTTGATTGTTGAGGCGCGTAAATTCCAAACTCAACGTTCATTCGTAGAATCGCAGGTCCATGCCACCACAAAATGCTTTTCATAATATCCGAAACTGTCATACCTCGAGTACCAACATCTGATGGGTTTAACTCACTAACTATGTGTTTCCATTTGTCACTAGGAATGATTTCCTTTATTTTGATCACACGATTGGCTACGAAAACTTCCCATCCGTTGGGCCAATCCAATATTATCTGCGAGTCTGCCCATGCGAAGATATTCGGCATAGGCGACACCTTCCAATTTTTAATGACCTTGTCCATTAAAACAGACAGTAACACGGCTCCCATTAATTCCAATCTGGGAATTGAAGTTGCCTTGATCGGGGCAATTTTCGAATTAGATGTGATAAGATGACAGTGAAATTCATCCTGAGTATTCTTGGATCGCACATATATTGAAGCTGTATATGCATCTTTCGAGGCGTCACAAAAGCCATGAAGTTCTAGTTCTTTGGGACGATCTTGGAGATTTTGTATGTATTGTTTCCAACGGAGTCGCAAATCTTGTGATACTGGATCGTCCCAATTCAAATTTTCAAGCCACAAATCTCGCATCAATAACTTCGCAGGTAACAAAACTGAAGTGATAAAGCCCAAAGGGTCATACAGACGTGAGATCGTTGACAAAACACTTCGTTTTGTTACAACTTCATCTAATGCTGTAGGTAACTCGAAATTAAATTTAATTGAAATTGATCAATATTAGGCCGCCATGAAATGCCCAACGTTTTGACTGAATTCCCCAGATTTAGCGAGAAAGGTAGCATTAAACTCTCGATCCTCTTCTGGCACAGATTGTAAAATTTGTTCATCATTACTCACCCATTTACGAAGGTGAAATCTACCCTCTTCACACATACCAATAACTTGTTGTTGCAGTAACAAAGCCTGTTCGGTGCTATCTGCACCTCCAAATATATCATCTACATATGAACAATTATCTATTAAATGACTTTCAATTAGATATTTATCATGACAATCATGTGCCAGTTGTTTAAGTGTACGTATTGCGTCCCAGTCCCAAATGTTACTGTTTTCAACATATATTCTTGAAGCGGCTGGTGCGGCTTATTACGTCAAATTACTCGCTGAAACTGTATGTCGTCGGGATGCACAAGAATTTGCCTAAACATTTGTTCAAGGTCGGCTGTGAATGCTACCTTATGGAATCGCCAATTAGTAATAACCGATGGCAAGTCGTTGTACATTGCCGGTCCAGCAAATAATACGTCATTTAATGAATTGTCATTTATTGTTTTTCGGGAAGCATCAAAGACAATCCTTATAGTTTTGTCCGCGTGATGAGGCAGGTAGCAACAGCTCACTGATATTCGACCTTCTCGGTATGACGTGTGATGCTCTTCGGCTGTGCTCACCGGCTTCAATTGATTTTGTGTGGAATAGTCATTAAATGTTTTTGTATATTTTGTATGAAAATCAGGATCGCGAATGAATCTTCTTTCTAACTGGGCAAACTGGTTGATAACCATTTGACGAGGTTTCCCCAAAACAGCTTCGCTATTTGTATGAGTACGAAAAGGTAATCGTACCAAATCACGTCCAGCTGATGTTCTTGTAGTTGTATCAATGAACAACTTTTCACACCATTTTTCGTCAGAATTCATTTCTCGAACCGAAGATATATCAACTACCTGCCCAGAATTTTTTCACTAGCTCATCAATTTCGACTTTCGTAACCATTGATTTTAGTTGTAATTTGGGAGCGCTGCATGAGTCAATAGCGCCCATTAGTATCCAACCGAATTCTGTCTTCTGTGCTGTATGAAGCCCTTTACATTTTCGTAAACCATCGTAAATTATTTCCGAATATACGTCACTACCAAGAAGCAAATCAATTTTATCTGGTTTGTAGAACTGAGGATCAGGTAAAGGCAACTCTGAAATATGTGACCAGTTGACCTCACTAACCATTATCTGTGGTAACAGACTGATTAACTTTTTCATGACGAAGGCGAACACCTCTATTTGATAGGCATTTACCCTGGAGCGTAACTTCAGATGAACCATGTTATTGCAAGAACTGACAGTGACATCACTGATGCCACTAATGGTTGCTTTCACTGATAACTGAGGTAAATTCAACCAATTAATTGCTCGTTGAGTTATTAAAGACGCCTCGGTGCCCTTATGAGAGCTCGAAGTTCAACAAACTGATCTTGTGAATTCTGAACTTGTACTGTGGCTGTTGATAGTAGTATTTGACGTTAAGCTAAGTTAGCTAAGTGCATTTGAACAGGATCCGATGTAACGTGAGTGGTAACAGCTTGTATTTCCGTTGGCGGTTGAGGGTTATCAACATGAATTAATGTATTGTGTCGTTGTCCACAACGACAGTTGTATTTACTCGAACCTGTCTTCACTAAATGATCATTTGCAAGGCAGTTGAAACAAATATTCTTTCCCTTAATAAAATTTCTTCTTTCATATGTGGCCATAGCCAAGAACTTCGGGCATTTTCTCAAAATGTGGAGTTCATTGCAAACAAAACATGGGATGGTCGTGGTGGTGGACTGTTGTGCACTCTGGTGTGCATTTTTGTTGATGTGAAAGGATCATTTCGCCTTTGATAAATTGTGATTCGGATTGCGATTGTTTAGAGCAGCTAATGAAAATGAACCTTTCGTTGATAATGACGTTGGTTTTGAGAAGATGCTGGTGTTGCTTTGCTTTCAGCCATGGCTTCTAATGTTTTGATGCGAGTGTCTAAAAATGATTGCAAAGTATCAAATGTAGGCAGCGTCGACGAACTTCCAATTTTTGTTTCCCAAAAACCTATAGTTTCAGTTGGTAATTTTTGCGTTATAAAATATAGCAAAATCGAATCACAATGATTTAAGTAGATTTCAAAATTCGTTAACGCTTGACGACATTCACGCGATACGCTCAGTAACGACAACATTTATTTTAGTTTGCGAAGAAAATAAATGCATAACAGATCTAAATAATTCTCGAGGATTTTCATAATGTTCCGTCAATAATTTCCATGCAGGCGTAAAATTCTCTTCAGTAGTTATACCATGTGTTTCAACATATCGTATGGTTCCCCTCGAAGGCTGCTTTTCAGATACCAGAATTTTTCAATTTTCGGTAGTTGATTGTTAGTAAGAACAAGAGACGAAAACATGTCGCGATAATGAGGCCAATCGGTATATGACCCTTCGAAATTTGGTATTTGAATTTTTCACAAGCGAGCTGACGGATTCCTTTCATTTTGAAGATTAATAACGTACGGCTTTACCGTTTGATTTTGCGAAGATTCGACTGTAAAATTTTTATCATGATCGTTTTGTAAAACACAAATTGTATCCAAATACAGCTCTTCAAACTCTTCCGACACTTCTTTCGTAAAATAATCACTTTCGCAGGAATATTTATTTAGAATTAATTCCTTATCATTTGAACGGAATTCACTGCACAGAATATTCACCTTTTCAATTCGTTTTTGTTAGTAAATTTGCGTTTTCCGTGGTGCTGCGTCCTTTTTATAGTTGATAAGCACCTTTTTTAACGACGCGTGTAACGCGGTTTGATGATGCACTATCGCTTCTAGATAATTCAGCCTTGTGGAATGTCCAGTTGGATTGTGGTCAAATTACACACAATTGATTCTAATTTGAGAAATGTAATTCTATGAAGTGGAAATCTTTCCTCGATTCCCGGGTTTCGGTACCAATTTTATGTTGTGTTTTTAACACACGTCTACAAGCCCCTTTTTGAAAATATGTATCACGTCGTAATCCCAAAATAAAAAATAAAATTCTGTAATAAAAATCCAAATTGTTTTTGTTGATGAAATCCAACCCACCGTAAATAACTTTTGAACTTATCGAATAATAGATAGATTAGGTCAGTGTTCTGTAATTTACTTAAACATTTACCTTATAACGGATCTCAAAGCCAAACTTCAGTGTAGTTCTACTGGCTTACTGTATTTGTCTTCAATATTCAATCATACTACTGAGGCCTCAAAATCAAATTAGTGTAACTGACTTATGAGCCCATCACATAAGAGGTCGGTTATGTCAATGTTATGTAATTCATTGCTTAACACTCGATATATAATAAACCTCCAAGCCAAAGTTCTGTAACTATCTTTTTTAGATATCGAATGATTGAAATTCAAACTGAAAATTTTATAAAGTTATTTAATCTCTTGATAAGACTTACTTTTAAGTTAGAATTTCAAAAAATCACTTTCGTTGCAGTTACATATATCTCTACCATCAAAGACTAAAACGTAACTTATGAGTATACAACGAGCAGGCACAGAAGTCAAATTAATAATTTCAGTAACAATGTCAGTCATTTGAGTTAGCATTTACAGGCTGGTTCGTAAAAAAGCGATGTGGCGAGCATTTTTACAACAAAAAAATGTTGAATTACGTTGTTTAAACAAATTTCAACTGCAATTTGCAAGTCCCATTAGATTAAACATTATGATTAAATATATGATTTATCTAACACAATTACACAATAAAAGGTAAATACATTTAGAAATCTATAGATAAAATACTGGTAATTATTATATCAAAATATTTATTTGTACATAATCTAAAATTCTTAATTATTCTAATAATACCTATACATAACAACAATAAATGTTTACGCTCATTAAATTGATTATGATACGGATATAATGATAACAGCAAAATTTGCATTCCTGTAATAATTTCTTTATACTCCACTAAACATATCAATAAAAACAAAATTAAGTAATATGTGTGTGTATCTATCTAATCTCTATACACATATTAAATTATGCACATAGTTCGAGTGTATCATAAATTAAGAACTTTGGTTAATACATTATACATACCGAAAATGCTAATTATTCAATTAATATTATGAATTACTGATAAGGCATAATTATCAAGTAAATTAAACCAACAACACAACAAGAAAAATCAAAATTGAAATTTGGAGAGATGATTTAATTAAGTTAGATCTTTTATAATAAAAATAAAAGCGCGGTGTGCAACATGTAAATGCGGAACATGATGAGGGATCATCATGTAAATAAATGGTCTCGTGAACGAATCACGGAGAGGCAAAATCTCCTGCACCTCTCCAGCGTTACTATTTGTTACCAAATTGAACCAAATTTTCAAACAGATAT
This sequence comes from Tipula vernalis, assembly GCA_958295665.1. Taxonomy (NCBI): domain Eukaryota; kingdom Metazoa; phylum Arthropoda; class Insecta; order Diptera; family Tipulidae; genus Tipula; species Tipula vernalis. The sequence goes on along the minus strand of OY282560.1, from coordinate 277,237,651 downwards.
ACATACAACTACATATAGTATATCGTCAGCAGGTATCATACGCAGTTTCATCTGGTTAAAGGTTAAAATTGTATCCATTTCATTTCACACGATCAATATTGTTAAGTAAATTAATTTATTTTTAATTTTTTTGTTATATATTTAAAAATTAAGTATCAGTAGATATACTTAATCTTTGAATGATTTTGTGGTATTATTTTAGAGAACAATTAGGTCTATCGGCCTCCTAGAACGACACCTTTCCTATAAAGCGTTTTTTAAACGTCACCAACCCAAACCATTTAAATTTTACGAAAACTTTCCGTTATTTTCAGCAGGGGTAGCCCTTAAATGATGTCATGAGTTTTCTTAAATTTGGAGACACCTTCCCAATACCACTAGGTTTAAACCCAATAGGTTAAAAAAAAAAATACCTTAACAATTTGTTCAGAGAACATCCACAATGTTCAACATTTATTTTCTAAAAATGTGTGCCGTTTGCTCAGATACAACATTATTCAGTCTGAACGAAGCATCGCTGGGCACCATTCGAGTTTCGAGCAATACAAACAAATAAAATACAAAGAATACAAAATCAGAATTAAAGTCAATTATCTTTTGTAATCGATACCGCACCTCCTTGTCGCATGGTATTACAGTTTCTGTATCGTCAACCACTTCTCTCTGCAATCTCCTTCGCCGCGTGATGTTATTTAAGGGCGTCCCTTGGTGATTTGATATTAAGATTTATATACGACCGAGAGAATTTATTGCTCAGAAATAATACCTTTAAAGGCAATTTTCCCTTATTGACCAAATCACCCCTTTTACTAATAACTCTATTTCTATTTTCATTCAGTTGTCTCGGTGAACTGTTACTCTCCACCTAAGCCGAGTAATTTAAGCTTTAGAGATTTAGCTCGGTTCCTTGCGAAGATAGATGTATTTTGCCTTAGTTCTGCAATTAGCGAAATAGATTTTTTTAACTCGTATATTAGTTTGGTCTTTGACAGTTCCATTCCGCTTAAAAAGGTGACTTTCTAAGCAAAATCTTGGCCTTGGTTGTCTCACGAAATTTCGAGTGGCATTAGTATTAGAGTTAGTAAACATCATTTATGGAAAAGGTACCCTAATATTCAGTCTTATTTAGATAATAAGCAGGCTCGTAATTCTAATTGCTAAACGTAGTTTTTTCAAGTATAAGCTAGACTCCCCCGTTCCTCCGAAGGTTTTTTGGTGTAATGTTCATAATTTAGGTCTAGGTAGGTTTCAATGGTTCTGGTAAGGTTTTAAAATTCAATGACATCAATAGACATTTTTGCTCTATTTTGAACTGAGGCAGTAGTACTATCATTTTTTTAATGTTTCTCTCGAGGATTTACAATCTGCTCTTTGGAAGGATAAATCGGAATCTTTTGGTCTGGATAACATCAATTTAAAATTCGTTAAGTGAGTTTTTCCTTTCGTCTCAAAATAGTTGTCACATATGTTGTGGGCCATTGTACATTCGTCCCATATGATGGCCTTGCATTGTTTTAATATTTGTCGACAAATGGCGTTCAGTAGGTAAAACAGTTGTAAGTTTTGCATTATGTTGCTACATGTAGCGAAAGTTTATGTGTTATGTGGTTCGATGATAATGAAATCTGATAAAAGTATCATTGTTATACACTGTGTTTTGCGATTTCAAGTAAGCGACGAATGATAAATTTGTGACGAATTTGAAAGAGATTCAATAATTTTATCAGACTAGTTTTTGTCGATGAAAATTTTTTTGTTGCCGATGGTAAAATTTGTACGTATACAATAATGATTACTGAAATATGTAAATAAATTAATTCTTAAGAAAAGTGATGTACTAAATTTTTGTGTTTACTGGGATATAAGTACGAGTATGTATGCATACCATATAAACGTTTTTTTTTAAGATTTTAAATTTTAACCCGTTTGATTCGATAACCCGATGTTTCACGTTATATCTCTCAGTTTCTTTTTATAGAATCTGAATAATTTGTATAATTGGGCAACTTCAAATTCAAAATCAACTGAAAATCTACTCTAAAAAATTTAAAAAGCCTTAAAATATTCTAATTATTAGAAATAAATAAGTGAAAAGTGACCCTGAAATACCTTCTATAAAGAAAGATTTTGCAAAATAAAAATAATAAAACCTGGTATAGGTTTATTGGCCTTAGTTCACAATGAGGTTTTTGTTTGAAAAAATGTCGACTTATTTTTTTCAAGTCGGGTTGGCGAATGTAAGATTCGTCAATGTTAAATTGTCGTTAAGTGTTTGTCTTTCGACACGTAAAATGAAAGGTAAGGGTAAAAATGTTTTTGGCTGATTAATTGTGTTTGTGCTTTATTCTGTGGTATTATCATCTTTATCTTCTGAAATGCTTTCTGAAAGATTGGAAGAATGTCGGGATTTTTTAACAACCCAATCAGTTGAATGTATTCCGATAACGACGTTAAGCATTATTTTAAAAAAATCGAGATCCTAAATTTTATTTCAGACAAATTAACTAGGAACCATAAGCTCCAGTACAATTTTAAACAATGACAAAAATACAATTAATTGTGTTGTGCATACTCTTAAGTACATAATATTAAAATAGGACAAAAACAATTTAATCATTAAAATAAGGTCACAAAAACTATTCAGTTCGTTATAACATTTCGACATTGAATTCCAAGGTTCGTCACTTCCATAATTGGTTCTATAAGAATCTATTTTCAAGGGTGTGCGAGCGAGTTCGAAGTTTTCTACATTACATATCATTTCTACGTGCTGACGACGAATTTCAAGAGGAAAGGCAAATTTTTCAAGAAATTACATCTTTCAACATATGGAGGTAGATATCTAATATTTTTCCACCACGGTAATAGGTTGTCAAATCCACCAAATTAGAAAAGATTTTTCTACCTGGCTCAATCATAATTATGTGATCCCTGTAACGGGAACATTATACGCTTGATACAGGCAAACAAAAATTCAGGGAACCTTAGCAATAAAATTCTTGTATGCAGTACAATGTAAACAATCAAACTGTTTCAGTAAATCTAAAAATGATAGTCTGTCGTCAGTACTCTTGGAGAACTTCCACCTTCGATATAATTTTTTTTACAATTTCGAAGATTTATTAGGTCGTTGTTAAACCGCAGAGGATTGTTAAGATTAACCTTTCCAACAGAAATTGGGGCATACCTGTTGAAGCCATTGAATAAAATGTCATAGAATATTTGCACATCATGGTTAATGTCCATGTCGACCATCGAAAAGCCCGAATCCCAGTCAACCGATTTGAAATAAGACATCGGACTATCATTGTGCTGATAATACATACTAAAAATCAAAAAATTTAATTGAATTACAATTGTTGATATTGGAATTAGACTACCAAAACTCTGATGTATTTAAATTGGTTTCCATTGAGTTATGGTTAATATCGTTGAATTGGTAAAAAATAAATCCAGAAATGTTTCATTATAGTTGGCAACATTATTTACCTGGACAAAGGCATACGACAAAATAGAATCCATGCAGATGGATTCAGCACCCGATGTTATACTGTGCGGAATGACACAATTTACATCTTCATCAACTATAGCCATTTAACGTTCGGTAAGTTGAAATCACCAAGTATCAGCACGATTTCATTCAAGTTGAGTTTGGACATCTTATTATATAAACAGTTTATGTCGCGTAAGCTTCAGATGTATAAGCCGCAATAATGTAAAACAAATTCTGAAAATATTCACGTTAAAACATTTAAGCTCTATTGTTGGATCACTGTCAACAGCTACACTTACAATAGACGAATGAACGGCGACCGATCACACCTGTACACAATGTAATCTGCCAGGAAATACTCAAAACAATATATGTATATCAGGACTTAAATTAGTTTCCACAATTACGTGTACTGATACAGATTTTGAGGCAATGCATTTTGTAAATATATAGTTACATGCGCAAGATAAAGCTGACTGCATTCCATTCCCACCATTCAAATGCAACATCAGCAAAAACAATCAAGTTGAAACCTTTGAACAAAAGATACCGGATGGAAAATATCGTATGATAATATTTTGATAACATAGCATTAATTGTTGTATGGAATAGGACTATGAAAAATAAAATAAGCGCTGTTTTTGTAATCTTAGCTTAGTAATTTTAAATTTTTCTTAAATATTTTATCAGGTAAACTAATGAAAGGCGAACAGGGGGAATTCACAACATTAATAATTTTTTAAGTCCTGATTTAGATTTAGGGAGTCCTGAGTATCGGGCCCTGGATTCCAGAGAAATGATCATCTAATAATGTAGTTAGATTGTGCTGTCTTGTGCTAACTTATTTACTATATATTGTACTAATACTTTACTAACTATGGATCGCATTGGTGTCTGTAACCGGGTCGAGTCTGTCCCTACTAATAATCCTATCCTATCCTTTGGGTTTGTTATGTGGATACGGGTGTGCGGTGTGTGCCCGGGAGTCCGGGAGTCTTGCTATAATGCTTGCTATAATCAATCAATCAATAGCATTAATTGTTGTATAGAATAAAAATTAAATGTTAAAATAATTAGTTCTAGTTTACTCGTGTTTAGTTTAACATCTTTATAAATAAATTGTAAAAAAATTATTAAATAAATATTTTTTTTTATTTAACTCACGGTATTCTGACTCGTAATTAAATAAAATTGCTGTTTAGATAAACAGTTTTACGCATTGATCAAGAATTTGAATAAGAAATTCCAAAGTATCGGGTTGCGTAATTTAGATCGAATTTAGCGTCCACTACAAATTGAACAACACAAGGAAAAATATGATTATGATTATTGAATTTATGCATAGTTAAGGTTGGTTTCTGAAATAGGTTTTGTTACCCTGGTTCTATTTAGATTCGCTCTCTAATCCAATCAAATCAAAGTTTTGTGGTTATTTGGCTGATTACGTTGGTTTTGATAGAGCTCAGATGTAAATACAAAGAGTAAAAACCACCCTCGGTGACCAACCTTCCAGTCCTAAATCGTATTTCATAGACGAATCACGTAAAAAATTTTGACAGCTATAAAAGGGTATTCAAATTTTTTTTAATTTTTTTCAAATTTTTTCCGTTTTTTGATTAAATATTGTATTAAGTGATATTACGTGAAAATAAATAGTTGTAACATAACAAATCAGTGTATATAAACTATTTACAACCAAAATACTGAATTTTGAGTTGGTTTAATTTTGTGTTTATTAAAGAGACAGTAAACAACAAAAGTAGTGGTAAACCGTATTAAGGTAACCGTAGGGCCTACGGGCAGGTTGCCAACATGTTTGGGAGCAGGTTTGCAACGCTCGTTGATGCAAGAGGTTTTGCTAAACTTGACGAAAATAAAAATAAAAGACATTTCGAAACTACTTCGAGGATGGAAAAGAATCACAAAAGTATGTGGTAATAAAGAGGGTTGATTACGAAAAAAAAAAGTTTTAATGGAGTGTCACCATTTCTTATTGAGAAAGGTTTATCAATGATAACACCGTACATAAAAGAAACCCAGCGATTACGTAGTGGGGACCTTTTGATACTTACTACCAAAGAAGAAGGATACCTTAAACTGATAAATGCCGTGAAATTAGCCGAGATGGAAATCCAAGTGGAGGAACACAAATTCGTAAACCTTAGCAAAGGTGTAATCTATAGCTATGATTTAATGCACGTAAAGGAGGAAGAAATAAGCAAAGAATTAGAGAGCCAAAAGGTGATCAAGGTGGAGCACATTAAACGAAAAATAAATAATGAATTAAAAGAAACCCCACTGCATATTCTAACTTTCAACACGACGGAATTGCCACTATACATTAAAGCCGGATTCTTGAGATTGGACGTAAGACAATATCTGCCCAATCCAATGAGGTGTCACAACTGCCAAAAGTATGGTCACACCAAAAGTAAATGTGAAAGGGTGCCTGTATGCCCCAAATGTGCTAAATTAATATCGTATGGACACGACGCGATACCATGTGAACCGATTAAATGTGCAAATTGTACAACGGAGCATACCACATTCGTCAAAAGTTGCCCAACATTCCAAATGGAAAAAGCGATAATTAAAATAAAAACCATAGAGCGAATCACCTACCACAAAGCTAGGGAATTTTATTATCGTCAAAATGCGAATACAACAGGAGCAACCATCGGCGCACAAACCAAACAATCATACAGCGATGTGCTGCAACAAAACACTGAAAATAATAAAAACATCAACCAAAATATCAGAAATGAGAATAATAACAACAATGATAACAATAATATTAATATCGATAAAAGAAATAATAACAATAATAATATAAACAATAGTAATAATAGTAACAGAAATAATGAGAACAGTAATAATAATAGCAAAATCAGTAACATTACAAACAATAATAATAGTAAAACACAGAACAACAACAATCCAATTAAACAACAACTGAAAAAAAATAAGAATGAAGGAACAACAACAACAAATGAAAATTTGCCAGGCAGTTCAGCGACTGCTGTTAAAAACATTAAAACAACCACAACAGAGGAAAGCAGAACAACACAATATATCAGCAGGAGCAAATATTCATATTTGAACCCGAACGAGCTAAGTATCGCGATGGATGCAGATGGAAAAAGGATGGAATGAATGTAAGATCCAATGAATGCTTGAGAATTGTTCAGATAAATATCCAAATCATGTATGCCAAAAGCGATATGCTGCGGACTTATCTGGCCAATGATTGTATGAATGTAATACTTTTAAGTGAGACATGGGAGCGTGTGAACAAGACGTTTCGAGTGAATGGGTACAATTTTCTATCCAGACCTAGGGCCGATGGCTTCGGCGGAGAAGCGATATTGGCAAAAGCCAATATAATGTTGACTAATGTGGGGGTCCCCGATTTCGAGTACATCGAGGTCATCGCTGCCAAAACTAGGAATCTGGATAGAAATTTGTTAATTATTAGTGTATAAGCAGCTTCAATTAAAACTGTGAGTGATAGGGATAAAGGCCCGAGGGAGTTTAAAAAATTATTTGATTGGGTGCTTGGGAAAAGTGACATGATTCTGGGGGGTGATATGAATGCACATTCGCGTGTTTGGGGGGTGTGAAAGGAATGATGCTTGGGGAAACTTGTTGGCGGACCTCGTTCTGGATTCCGATCTCGTGATTCTGAACGATGGAAGGCCAACAAGGATGGCGTATGTTGGGGCCACAGCCAGTGCGATAGACATCACTTTAGTGTCTAGCGGACTGGCGGCTCAAGTCACTTGGAATGTAACAGATGAGAATTTGGGTAGTGATAATTTTATGATCAATGCGTGTTTAGGTGGTGTAAATGTGGATATTGAGAAAAAGACCTTGCTGAATAGTAAGAAATGGGTTGAACGTCTGAATGGGATTCTCATAACAAATGAAATAAATGATGTAAACCAGCTTGAGTCTGAAATAGAGAGAGTTAATGATATGTGCAGTTTTGAAATAAAAGCGAATGAAATGAAAGTAAACGGTTGGCGGAATATGGAGATTCAGTATTGGCATGAAAGGAAACGGATAGCTTTGCGTGAATTTAACAGGTATATTTGTCGTGATTGTAGACGAAATTATGAATGGGTAAATGGAAAATTGAAAAAAGCTATCCGTAGAGCAAAAAGGAGAAGTTGGCGGAACTATGTGGCAGAAATGACACACAGAACCACAACTAAAGATGTATGGAATAAATTTAATAGAGTGAGAGGTAAAATGAGGAATGAAAGAAACGTTATAATAGATGATCCTGAAAAAGGAAATCAATTCTTACAAATGATGACGGATGTTCAGAATAATGTAGGTGATAGTAACGATTGGGTGTTACTTGAAGATGTTGGTGAAAATTTGAATGAAATGTGTGTGGAATTTGAATGGAATGAGTTCCTGAGGGTTTAGAAACAGCAAAATCTACGACCCCAGGAATAAATAGAGTGAGTTAAAAAATGATTGGGCTGTTGAGCGTTGAAGCAAAGGAAATCTTGCTTCGAATTGTCAATAGGGTATGGATGAGTGTTCAGATACCGGAAAGATGGAAGGATTGCGGAGTGGTTCCAATTCCCAAAAGGGATCGCGATACTAATCTGGCAATAAACTATAGAGGAATATGTATGTTGAATGTTTTTATTAAAATAGTGAATGGGATGATGAAAGGCAGGTTTGAAAAGTTTATGAATGAAAATAGTTTATTGCCAGAGACCACTTTTGGTTTCCGACGTAACCATTCTGCAAAGGAATGTGTGGAACAATTTGTGTGGGAAGTACGAAAGGAAAAGAAGTTTGTTGTGGCGGTATTTCTGGATATTGAAAGAGCGTATGAATAAGTGGTTCCAGGGAAACTATATCAGGTTCTTTTGAACCTGGGATTTCCTGGAAAAATTTGTAAATGGGTGTATGAGTTGAGCGTAAGTTTGTTTTGTGTGGAAGAGGTTATAGATTGGAGGGGGCGGTGAATATTGGGCTCCCTCAAGGGAGCAAAATTTCTCCGACCTTCTTCAATCTGTATACGAGCTCAATACATAGGTATAATGCCCCCGACAAAGTTATCTTGCAATTTCGGCGAGGCCCTAATTCGAGCTCAGGAATGTGTGATTCAGGTAACACAATGTTTGAATGATTTAAATCTGCGGGTGAATTCGAGAAAATGTAATAGTATGGCATTTAGAACGAATCAAAGAATTGATGTGCGAATCTATGATGAGATAATTGAGTATTCAAGATTGACTTGGTATTTGGGAATCTGGATCCATAATCGAGTGCACATGGAAAAATTAGCCGATAATTGTAAGATCAGATTAAATGTGATCAAAAGGGTGAGTAAACCAAAATGGAGGGCTCACCCTAGCGTGACTGATATGCTGCGAAAGGCGCTAGTGTCTTTCTAAATTGCGTATGGAATGAGTGTGTATGGTGACGGATCTAAGGTCGGGTTTGAAAAATTAATGAAAGTTGAGAATGCATGTGCTAGAGTGGTATTGGGGGCGATTAATTCTACCCCAATACATACTCTATGGTCCGAATTGGGTGATTCACCTCTTAATTATAAGAGGGAATGGATCACCGTGCGAGAGACTGTGCGAATGTTGACCAAAGATAATATGTTAGTGAATGAGGGGTCCAAAAGTTCCTCCCGAAAATCTTGCTGTGTGTTTGAATTTTGGAGGCATAACAAAAGCGATGATGAATGAGTTATCGGTTAAGAGAGAATTTCGAAGAATGCAACTGAATTATTTTGCACATGTGAAAGTATATACTGATGCTAGTGTTAAGGAGGATCGAGTGGGTGTAGGAATTTACATTTCGGCAATGAAAAAAGAGAAAATGTTAAGATTGAATGGTAGCATCTGTATAATGAATGCAGAATTGATTGGAATTATGGAAGGAATCAAGTTGGCAATGAATAAAGGGAGGAGGAGAGTAGTTCTATTCTCCGATTCCTTGAGTGGTTTAGAACTAATAAAACAGGGAGGGAGTACTCAGGGCAGCGTCTTTGTAGAAGTGATGTATGAGTACCTTCAATCTTGTGGGAGTGAGGTGATTCTACAATGGATACCTTCACACCTACAGATTGATGGTAATGAAAGAGCCGATATGCTTGCCAAAAGGGGTTGTATGCTTGAGGAGATAACAGATTATGTATTCATGAATGCAAGAAATGTACTTCGGATGTTTCAGAAGAATCTGTGGAGAAAATGGGAGATTGAATTTATGGAAAACAGTAGAGTAAAAGAAAAGAAGTACTTTGAATGGTGTAGTGCTCCTTTGAGGAAACCATTTTTTAAGGAAATCAAAGGAGACACTACAATGATACGAACGATGGAACGGGTGAGATTGAATCGTGGTAATTGAAAAGAATGCTTAAAAACGTCATTTGAGTGAGGATGATTTATGTGAAAGCTGTTTGATTGTGGAGGACATCGAACATTTAATTCTAAAATGTTCCAAATTTAGCCAAAATAGAGGAATGTTCGATGTCCTTATGAATGCAAGAAACTTGAGTGAATTATTACGAATGGGGAAAAATGAATACAAGATAATGTATGAATTTATCAAACTGAGTGGTATAACGGTATGAAAGTGGATCACTGAATGAAAGTTGAGTGAAAGGAAGAAAACAAAAAAAAAATTGTAAAAAATTAAAAAATTGTAAATTTTGAAATCGGGCCAGAAGGCTCCTTTTTTGGAGCCAGTGCCATAATAAATACAAAAAAAAAGACCAACATCAAAACATTTTGATACTTTATCATTCGTTTGGTTTCTAGCAAACTAAACAAACAATGCACAATGTTTGTATTGACAGAAGAAAAGAGAACATATTGCGTGTACGCACTAGCACAGTACTGCCGTGCTAAGAAAAAAAAAGTGACAAACGCCAAAAGTCGATATTTGGATTCTGCAAACAAATACCTCTTCTTCTGCTTTTTAAAAAAACCGAATATTATTCTTCAAATTTTATAAAATCACGTTATTTAATAGTTAAGTTTCATATTAAGACATTAATGGTAAACAAAGTGTGGTAAACAAAACTTCAAAAAGGCAAGGGTGACTTTTTTTCTTAGCATGGCAGAATAAGTGGGATCAGTATAAATAACACTATTAAGATTTTATCAACTATTTTTTAGTGATGCTTTGTCTCTATACATATGTATCGTTTTTGGTATAACGTTAGTAAGGAGATAAGGTGTCGTAAATCGATTTCTAAAAACAATGTCTGAAATTACCGATCAAATATTGAATGATATAAGTATAGCAAATACAGCTTTCAGTACTTTTGTAAACCTAATATATTAAATAATTATTTTTCCTTTGCTTTACTTCTTGATAAAATTCAAACATTTAAATTTCAAAGTAGGCATAATACGAAAAATAATGAATTCTCCTTTTTGCTTTGTTTACACCGATTCAAATTTATCATTTCATTTTATCACTGAACCGGAATCGCACCCCTGGAGTCAAAAATGTAAATGAAAAACCTTAGGTTCAAAGTCAAAAAAAGTTTCTACCGCCACTGCATATAAAGCTAGCTCTCAAGGATAATGAAGACTTTCAGTACCATAAAACAAAATTTTACCGAGTTAGCGACGCAAAATTGAAAGAAGGAATCTTTGAAGGCCCGCAAATACGAGAACATATGAAGGACACAAATTTTGAAATTAAATTGAATGAAGCTGAAAAAATAGCATGGAACGCTTTTATAGAAGTGTGTCATAATTTTCTTGGAAACAAAAAACATGAAAACTACCAGGAAATCATTCAAGAACTCCTTTCTTCTTATAATGCTCTAAAATGCAACAAGTCCCTTAAAATTGATTTCTTGGACTCTCGTTTGGATTTCTTCCAGACATCAAGACATATTACATATAGAGGAGCGATACAACGGGAAATGGTCAGAAGCAATGCTTGCGAAAGTGAAATTCTATTAATAACAAGTAATTAAATTGTTTTAATGACATTTAATGTTTTGGAACGAATTTTGTCTACTATTGTCGCAGTTATTATTAAATTTATGATTTGAATTTAAAGTTGTATTGTGGTACATAATTTTTTATACTACATCTATATTCAGAAGTATCAATTCTATAAAAATCATGCATAATAAATAGAAGAAGAAAACTAAATTTTTTCTTTGCAGAACAGTGTAATTAAACCGAACTACTTCAACAAATAATTTTTAATAATTAAAATTTATTCGACTAATTTTAATTTTAATTCATAGAGAATGTATTCAAAATAAGACAAAATTAGTTGTGAGTAGCTAGTTCATAATATTTAATGTTTCATGTACAAGACAAAAATACCTACATATATTATATAGTAAATAACTAAATATACAGAACAAATTATACATTCATTGCAGGAAGGATTTTCTATTAAAAATTCTAAAATCCCATTTCTTAGAAAAAAAAAAATTAATTTAAAAAATAAAAGTTTTCCTCTAGTTTCTAGTTTGTCAGAACATTTTTCTTCGTAAAATTTGCATTCATCAATTTTTCTACTTTGGTTTAACAAATTTTCCTTTTTTTCTACTCCTTCTATTATTTTTTTTTTAACTTGTTATATCTTGTCTATTTCCGTTTGTGAAAAAATGTTAAGAACCGAAGACAAAAAAACTAATAGTGTTGTGTATGTACTTTGTATTATAGTTTCACTAAGAAAAACTAAAAATGTATAAGACGAGAAAACTTTGCTTTTTAAAAAGTGTATGAAAAAAAAAACGGAAACATACACAAAAAAAAGTGTAGTCAAATACGGAAACGTGATGATGTTTCTGATTTTACTATGCATCCGTTTTGTCCTCTCTGTGTGTTGTGTGTGTGTGTGTGCCTGTGTTAAATATAATGATTAAAGATATAGTCAACACTATTATTTAGTTTGGTGTTTTTAGACTTTAGTCTGTTTTTGATGTGAATTAAAACGAAGAAGGCGAAGGTGATTTCAACTATGATAATGTTTTAGCACCTTTAAGATTTTTATTTTTTTTTTTTTTTTGCATACCAGCATCTTGAATATTTACATTATAATACGTCTGTTTATTTGTAAGGAGCTATGAAAAACAGATGTAGCATTATAAAGTTATAAAAATTCGAAGCGAATTGTGATGAAAAGTTAGGTTGTTTGTTTTGTTCGTTAGTTTCCTGAAAGAGATAGTTTTTTCATCTCTATGTCAGATAAGAAATGAGTAAATGTAAGTAATGACAGTAATTTACGAATGAGACCCAGTTAGTCAGACAGTATATGACGTTTCATGTTGCTTGCTTTTCTGAATTATAGCGAAAATTAATGTAATTCTATAAACAGATAAACATAAAAAGGACGCCAGGACGCAAAATTGTGGATATAGTCAGAACATATATTTGTTTCTTTGAGTCATACTGGACAGGTTTCCAATTTTGTTCCTGCAGGATTAAATAATAAAAAACGCAATAGTCGGATCCATACTAACGCTAATGTATAAAGTATCGCACAACTCTCTCATTAAATAATCTAGCTAACTTCGTGTATATGACAGAAATGTATAATTATGTATAAATATGTAATTGTGCAACATTGAGCCTGTTAATAGAAAATTTGTGCATAGCGAACTTTATGAAGTAGGATGGGATTTCTCATGTGATTATCCTACCAGAAATCCCATATATTCCCTTTACGAAATGAAACATATTTTTCGGTTTATGATGATTGTGCATAACTAAACTAATCTTAAAAATAGTCTAAATCGGCCAGAATTGGCCATAGAAATTCCACAATTTATCAAAATCGCTCTTCTTCGAAGAAAAAGAGAATGATTAAACTCTTAACAAATTTCAATTTGATTTTATTTAAGTTATTAGGAGTCTAATATGTGTGTTCTTTTATTTTTCAATTTCTCCCTTCGTAAAAAAATAATAATTATTTGGTCAAGTAACCGATTAAGCCTAACATTTCTAAAAATATATAATGTTTGAAATTATTACATATGTACCTCGTATTTTCTAGTTGTTACGAATAAAAGCGATACTCTGTTTGAAGAATAGAATTTTTACTTTATTAATTTTTTGTTGAACATTAATTAATTCATGTAATATCTAATATGCTACCGGTGATTAGACCATTTTTAAGTGTGTTTCGATTAACACGAGAAGTATACCATATTAGTATTTACGAACAGTAATTCAACGAAACCGACTAATAGACAGAATTCTATTTATTTAATTATACGATTTATACAATCTTCGGAACATATTAAAATCATATGAGTAGAATGCAAAGATTGCGAGACAAACAAAGCCACTTTTAATCCGAATAACACATAATATTTTTTCTCCAACGAAGAAAATTCATTGTGTTCACTATTTATAAGTACAAATTACAGGCATTTAAAATTTTAAGTTTCAAAATTTTATTGAAATATTTTAATAGCAAAGGAGGCCTTGACTTTTTTTCGTTTGTGTATTTTCTCAATTATGACGTGTCAATTACTTTTAATATTGACGATTGGAAATTAATTAAAAAAAGCTCTAATTAAAAGAAGCAAAATGCGTGACTACCCTCCTGTTGGAAATGTAAACTAGCCTTAATAACATTTTATGTAGTGAGAGGTGGCAGCCCTGTTATATAAATTCAAATAACGTTAATTTCAGTTCTGTTTTTAATCAATCGAATATACACGTTTTATTTTAACTTTTGTTTTTTCTTTTACTGCTACTGCGAATTATTCTAGAGGTTATGGGCCCAGCGCGTGTAAATTGGTGCGAAACAAACGTTTAGTTGGGCCAATTTAAGCAATTTTTAATTGGAATATATTTGTGTAAAAGAATTTGAGATGGCTGATGAAGAAAAATTTGCATTCAAACAATTCGAAGGACGTGAGTTCGACAACTGGTTTTTCCGCCTGAAAATTACATTGGAGGAAAAGGGTGTCGAAAAATGGCTGGAAGAAGATGCCGCCGAAGCGAAAATTGCAGTCGGTGCCGACTTCGAAAAAATCAAGAAGGAGGATCGCATGTGCAAGGTGCATATAACTCGACGTGTTGCGGATTCACATTTGGAATATCTAAAGGACCGGCCGACAGCGTTTGCGATGATAAATTCATTGAAAGCAATTTTCGAACGTGCAAGTGTGGCGACCGAAATTGGTGTCAGAAAGCGTATGTTGACGATGCGATGCTCAGATTCTGACAACCTAACTTCACATTTTCTTGCATTCGACAAATTGATACGTGAATTAAAGGCGTGTGGCGCTGAGACAAATGATCGAATGCTGGTTGTATCGCTCATGATTACGCTACCAAAGCGATATGACATGGTCGTGACAGCATTGGAGACGATCGAACCATCTAAATTGACGATGGAATTGGTGCGTTCGCGCCTCTTGGACGAGGAAAGCAAAACTTCGAATGGTCGTCTGAATGGTGATTCAGACAACGTCGCCATGTATGGCAATAATACTTCGAAGCAAATTAAGTGCTATTTCTGCAAAAAGCCTGGTCATCGAAGGAACGCTTGTCCGAAATTGAATCAACGGAACTCTACTAGTGGATCATCGAACAGCAATTTTAAGGAGAAACCCAATCAGCAGCATTATCAAAAGCCAAATGCGAATTGCGCGTCGAATACAGATGCGAATGGAGTGGTATTTGTGGCTAATGCTGGTGATTTTGCGCTACAGTGTGGAATGCAGACGACAATATGTTTCATTGTTGACTCGGGTGCTTCAGAGCACATGGCGAATGATAAGTCAATGTTCAGCGAGCTGAGGAATTTGACCAAGCCGGTCGTAATTGGTATTGCAAAGAATGGTGTGTCGATCACAGCAACAAAATGTGGTACAATTGTGGGAACTATCATCGTCAATGGCATAGAGCGTCAGTGCACGCTCACGAATGTTTTGTTGATCGAAAATTTAAAATACAATTTGCTATCTGTGAGTCGTTTGGAGAGCGCTGGATGCCAAGTAATTTTCGACGATGGTTTGGCCCGTATTACAAAGGATAATTTGGATATGGCCGTAGGCAGGCGCAATGGAAAGCTGTATGTGTTTGAGTTGAAGGGTGTGCGACATGAAGTAGCGAATATTTCAACATCATCAAACAAAGGCATTGCTGCGAAAGCGTCGAATGGAATGGAATCTACGCAAGTGAAACAAAGCATTCGTCTGTGGCATCGTCGGTTGGCACATTTAAACTACGCTGACGTTAAGCGTTTGTCGACTTTGGTCGATGGAATGGGTGCCATGAACAACGATGCTGAAGCTGTTTGCGAGCCGTGTGTTTTCGGAAAACAATCTCGAAAATCATTCAACGGTTCAGGCGGAGCACGATCGAGTCGTGTATTGGAGCTTGTGCACAGTGATGTGTGTGGGCCTGTTACGCCAGTCACGTGGGATGATCAGCGTTTCTTGGTGACATTCATCGACGATTACACTCATTTCACTGTTGTATATCTGATAAAGAACAAGTCTAACGTTCTTGATATGTTTCAGAGGTACAAATCGATGGCGGAGACGCACACTGGGAAGAAAATTTCAAGAATCCGATGCGACAATGGTGGCGAATATATTTCCAATAAATTCAGGGCCATTTGTGATGAAGCCGGGATTCAGATCCAATACAGCGAACCGTACACACCTCAACATAATGGCGTCGCCGAGCGAATGAACAGGACATTGCTTGAGAAGGCACGTTCTATGATCGCTGATTCAAAAATGAGCAAGGATTTTTGGGGCGAGGCCGTGTATTGTGCGGCATACATAGCGAATCGCAGTCCGTCACGTGCGATTATTTTGGATGCGACACCAGTTGAGCTTTGGACAGGCAAGAAACCCAATCTGTCAAGGCTTCGTATTTTTGGATCGCCTGCATATGCACATGTACCAGACCAATTACGCAAGAAATTGGATATGAAATCATCGAAAATGGTAATGGTCGGCTATGCTGTGAATGGTTACCGCCTGTGGGACCCATCGAAGAACGAGATTGTTACACGACGAGATGTTGTATTTAATGAGTCGCAACCGAATTCTTCTTCAGTTTTCTTCGAGACAGAGTCATTCACGGACGGTGTTGAAGATGTTGAGAATTCAGACGGTGTTGACGAGGCGGAGAGTTCAGCGGACAGTGATACGATGAATGTCGAACGAGATGATGCTCGATCTGCTGGTGCAGATGCAATCAACGATCAACCATTCAACGTGGTATCGCGACCGCAGCGAAAGCGTCAACAACCGAAGCGCTATGAAGATTTTGTCGATCCGACAAAGCTCAAAATGCATGAGGACAACGGGGAGGAGTACTTTTCGGGGTTTGCATTGAATTCTAGCACATTGGACTTCGCACTTGGTGCCGTGGCGTACGTTGACAATGTTCCTCAGTCATTTGGTGAAATAGCAAAACGAGATGATGCAGCTCAATGGATGGAAGCAGTTCATTGTGAAATTAATTCACTCAAGCGAAATAAAACTTGGACTTTGGTTGAACGTCCGCCGCATCGATCAGTTGTTACCTGCAAGTGGGTGTTTTCCCGAAAGCGAAACGATGTGGGTAAGTTGACGTTGTACAAAGCGCGACTGGTAGCCCGTGGATTTAGCCAGCGTCAGGGATTTGATTTTCACGAAACCTACTCTCCGGTGGCAAGGATTATTACAATAAGAGTTATGCTGGCTCTTGCTGTCAAGCGTGGTATGGAAATACATCAAATGGATGTGAAGACGGCATTCCTCAACGGAAATCTTGAAGAGGACATTTATATGGAACAACCGGATGAATTCGTGCAAGGTGATTTTGTTTGTAAATTAAATAAGTCACTCTACGGATTGAAGCAAGCGTCACGTGTGTGGAATGAACGATTCCATAGTTTCATGCTCGGAAATGATTTTGTTCGCTCAGAATATGATCATTGCTTATATTCTCGTAACAATGAAGACGAAATGGTATACCTGCTGTTATACGTAGACGATCTGATTATATTGAGCGAAAACATCGAGGAAATCATCAAGATCAAACAGCTGGTGTCAAATGAATTCGAAATGCGTGACATGGGCGAAACGAAGAGTTTTCTCGGAATCAACATCGAATATGACCGGAGCCGTGGAATTTTGAGAATTAACCAACGCGGCTATCTAGAAGACGTTTTGCAACGTTTTGGAATGGCCGATTGTAAACCGAGTTCGACTCCAATGGAATGCCAACCAAAATTAGAAAGGAAGACTGAAGCTGAACTGACGACTAAACCGTACCGAGAATTAATCGGATGCTTGATGTACGCGGCTTGTACGACTCGTCCAGACTTATCAGCGGCAGTGAATTACTTCAGTCAATTTCAATCATGTCCAACTGAAGAGCATTGGAAGGCAGCGAAGAGAATATTACGATACATCAGAGGAGCAATTGACCTGAAACTGGAATATCGGAACGATGAGAATTCGGTCGTGTTAACTGGATATGCGGACGCTGATTGGGCCGGCGATATCAACGATAGAAAATCGGTTTCTGGCAATGTGATGAAAGTGTTTGGCGCAACTGTGACTTGGATGACACGTAAGCAGACTTGTGTTTCTTTGTCGTCCACCGAAGCTGAATATGTCTCACTGTGCTTAGCCACATGTGAAATTATGTGGCTGCGTGGATTATTGGTGGAAATTGGAGAAACTCCCGAAGAACCAATAATATTGCACGAAGACAATCAAGGTGCGATTGTGATCTCATCTCAGGAAAAAGAAATGCAGCGTACGAAGCACATTGATATTAAGTTCAACTTTGTACGTGATTTAATAGCCAAAGGTATCATCGAAGTCAGATATATTTCAACGAATGAACAACTAGCTGATATCATGACTAAAGGACTACCAAAGGCGACATTTGAATATTTGCGAAATCGACTAAACTTAATTCGGATGGAATAATTATTTTCTTTGCATTAATTTAATTTGATTTAATTTGTATTATTGATTTATGTGAGTTCTTGCAATTGCCTATCGAACTTGGATAATTATCGATAGGAATTGAGGCGGAGTGTTGGAAATGTAAACTAGCCTTAATAACATTTTATGTAGTGAGAGGTGGCAGCCCTGTTATATAAATTCAAATAACGTTAATTTCAGTTCTGTTTTTACTCAATCGAATATACACGTTTTATTTTAACTTTTGTTTTTTCTTTTACTGCTACTGCGAATTATTCTAGACCTCCCAAGTCCCAACAAAAAAATGTGCACGTCAAAAATGTATCATAAAAGTTATATTTCCGTACACTTTTTTAAAATAATACAGCTCTGTCTCCCGACAGCAGGAAAAACTAAAAAAAAACGAAGACATCTTGTTTTTCGCAACAACAACAATATATGTAGTTGTATACTATATTAAAGAGTGAATCAGCTGCATTTACTTTCTATTGTGATTTCAAGGTGATATACAGTAGAGTTTTTTATTGAATTTTAATATATTTGTGGGGTAAAATAAGTTAGTGTGGTGAAATAATTAAGTGTTAGTGTTATTATTAAACACGGTGAAACACGGTTAAATTACCATAACAATCATATAGTATATTTATGTCGTTTTCGATTGACCAAATTGAATTGCACTCAGTGCAAAAAGTGTAATTTTTTTACCCTGGAAATATTCGATTGACCAAAATAAATTGCACTGACAGCTACACCGGTGCAATTTCGACTACTCCAGTTTTTTCGGTAGTTTTACCCCTCTCTTTACAAATGCACTAAACAGTACTGTCATTGTGTTGTCATTTTCGATTTGACTTGTCGTTTTAATATGGTTTGACAGATGACAGAACGGAATTCGGTGTTTATGTTCGATTGACGAAGAAATTGAGGCACTTTCAAAGAGGGGTAAAAAATCAATCGAAAACGACATTAGTGAGTATATTAAATAGTGAAGCAAAAATTGTACAGACCCCCATTCGATACGAAATTGAGTCACTTATTAACAATAAAACTATTAATTCCTCACGTGATGCGCCTACGACTACGAACTCAAACAATGTTTTACAAAATGAATACATTCTTGACGAAAGTAACGATTGAAGTGTAATAATTTTGAAAAATTAATTTGAAGTCAACTATTCAAACACAACGGAATCAGAGTCTGATTCAGAATTTGACGAGGATTTAGTAACACTTGATGCTGATATCGATAATAATATCGAGCAAGAAATCTCTGAATGGGGTACAAAATATAATCCATAGAATGATTCCGTAAATGCGTTGCTCGAAATACTTAGAATATATCATCCTAACCTGCCGAAGGATGTAAGAACATTAAAAAGAACCCCAATTAGAACAATGAGAATCAGTTCACTGGGTCATGGGCAATATTTACATATGGGCCTTGGAAAGCAGCTAAGGAGTATCCTCAACAGTACGATATTTCTAAATGATTCTCTAAGTATTGACATTGGTTTAGATGGACTGCCCTTAACAAACAGTTCCACAAACCAGTTATGGCCCACTCTAGGCCGAATCGACAAAGAGGTATTTGCCATTGGAATATTTCATGGCTATAAAGAACCATATTGTGCTGAAGAATTATTAAGGGAATTTATCACAGAAATTAAAAATTTAATGGAAAATGAGTTTGATTGCCATAACAAAAAATTATCTTTAAATATTCGGGCATTCATTTGTGATGCCCCTACAAGATCGAATTTATTAGGTAAGTGTGTAATCTATTATACCAAATTTTGCATGCTTAAGTTATTCTTTGTTTTGCAGGTATTAAATCACATTCTGGATATTCCTCTTGCACCATATGCAAGATAGTGGGAACGTATTACAAACACAAAGTAGGTTTTCCCGGAAAAATTGATGTGCTTAGAACCAATTGTAACGGAATGGTTACAATTCGGTTGAATTTTCATTCCATCAACAGAACATCTCTGAGGCTCTCACATCAGTGACCGCAGCACGTTCGCCGGCTAGGTGAGGTCGGTTGGGCGGAGTAATTGTCACTAGCCACAGAGATCTAGATGTGCTGCTGTAATTAACCCACACTGACGATCTGGTAATAAATAGACATGGAACGATGTAACACTAACAATAAATTAACACTTTATTCCGGATTAAAAGTTTATAATTAGTCCTAAGGAAGCGGAACAAAACAAAAAAATTTTAAGTATCACAGCCATTTCCTTGTGTGGCCAAGGTGTTGGACCACATGCACTCCACCCTCCCCATAGGCAATATCATGCATACAAATTTGATTTGCCCCATAATAATGTATTAGTCCACTCTATTCATGTTTATCTAGACATACTGATTTTCGTTACAACTGCAACATATTTACGATAGTTGTAGGTGAATACAAATAAAAAAAAAAGAAAGAAAGGAACACATGAACGAATATGATCAAACAAGTCAAAATAAAATATAAGAATTCGAATGAAAGAAATTAACTTTTATGGTCACTACTTAATTATTGATAAATAATGGTTGATACAATTGGATTACAATTAATTTATGAAGTTTAGCATAATAAGAAAAAATGATAATTATTATAAAATCACATAAGACTTATTCTAATGTGTGGGTCCGCGGTCCGTATTCATAATTTAAGTTTAGCTTTAAATATCTATATAATACAGTTAAATTGACACAACAGTTATTACTTAATAATATAATTTATATTATCCAAGTTTATAAAGAAGAATGAATTGTAAATATCGACATATATAATAATTTAATATAATATAATATATAATTTAATTAAGCAATTAAATAGGCATTAATAAATATTTAGTAAATAAAAATAAAATAAGGTAATAAATAAACAAAAAAAATAGTGGGTGATAGTGATGATGGCGTCTTCATTAAAAATATCTCAGTGCCGTTTGCATGTACAAATTTTGCAATATATCCGACAAACATCATTGGGCAACAATAAAAAAAAAACTGTCGCGGGATGCCTTACCCGGTAACAAAGTCTGTCCACTGTATTCCTGTTTTGTTTTTCTTAAATGTAATTTTAAATTTCACACCAATCTCTTAAATTATCTGAATTCTTGAACTATCAGATAAGATAAGTAAAACATTAATAAATACCTTTTCCCGCGACTATTACAGATTTAAAAATTTCCAACAAAAAATTTTCAGACTATTGCGAAACAAAATACAACCTCATCAATATGGCCACTTTATTTGTGCAGTAAAATTTTGTTTTTGATTTTGCACTGAATATTTTTTTATTATGTATTTTAATTACGATCACTGTTTCTGTACAAGTACAACCACCAAATGATCAATTATTGTTTTACTGCATTATTCAAACAGTATTTGATCGATTGGTTTGGGTGGGGAATCCAAAAGAAGAAATCAACAAACAGACAAAATCATCACCATCTATCACAATTTATGCACATTAACCAATTATACCAATAAAACAATAATGACCATGGTTACACGGTAGATTGTTACAAATCTGATTAGATAAAACAAAAACAGAATTTGAACCGATCTCATCATATTCGCTTAAGTATGTTGATTTAAAGTAATGAAAATTCATCCGCCTGGAACATTTTACATGTTACACAATCTTGATTTTCGTAACAAAATCGACCATAAACGAGAATTAGAAAAGATACCAACTTTTGGATGTGTTTCACAATTTCCCGTATATGCATTGTGACTTATTAGGAGTTATGAGGCAAATGCTGAAATTGCCGCTACTTTTTAACTTTCGCAGTAATTGGGACGGTTTGCTGTCCCCCAACTCGATACCTTGCAGCAATTTATCCATGCTCTCCTGATCTCTTCCTGGATTTGCTCCTCGATATATGCTGCTTGCCTGGAATTCCCCTCATCAACGTTTTGGTGAATACTTGACTCACTTGCTTCCCTGCTCCCGCTATCTACGTCTGACATTCTGAATATGGTTGATGTTTGCTGATTTAACGACTCATCGGTCGGTCTTGATGGTCATTTCACTTACGTGTTTTCCCTTTTTTTTACGGGTACGTTTATTATTTAATATTTAAAAAAATTAACAAAAATATTGGTATTGACTGATGTGGCGCACACTGATTATACTTCCAAGATATGCACACCTTGAAATGCAAAAATTTGTCTTTCACCACAATTTAAACAAGCCAAATAATATATAACAAAATTGAATTTATTAACGAAAATTACAAATCAAAATGCGAAAACTGACGGTTTATTTCGGATCGAATGTTTATTTTTAATTAATTTTTTTCAACAATTGGGAGAATTGGTATAAAATCCTCCTTAACCTATGAAATTTACAATAAAAACAATAATCATTTACCTTTTTTACGAAATAATGTAGTAATATTTCTACCTGTGGCTGCCGCTGATCTGGATTGACCAACGTCTGCTGCTGCTGTGGCTGGAGTTGGTATTATGTCTTCTTCGTACCGGACTTCCGCGTGTCAGCTCGCTTTTTCTGTGAGCGCTTGCTGTTCACCGTTTCACGTTTTCTGTTGGGTGCTTGGTGGTTATTTGGCTCGATATAATTTTCTGTCTGTTTGGCTTGGGTGGGGGCTCTTACCAGGGTAATCGATGCTTACGAGATCATGTCGGGGTCACCAATTTATGGCCGTGTGTGGGTGTTGTTACACGCCATAAAAATATTTATAATGTATTGTATTCACAACTCAATAAATATTCACAATTTTATTTTATAATTCTTTATTTATGTTTATCAAATTAAGTTTATTTTATCGCGCTTTAATTTTGTATAACGATTTACAATTTATTTTATAAATCTTTATTTAGATATAATAATTTACTGGCCTCGTATATAACGGCTCAGTATACGCTGGTAGTAAATATTTATGATTTTCTACCAATTCTATACACAACACGACGATGTGCGTCGTGCATCAGTTAGGTGATTATTGTTTTTTTATTTCATAGGAAAATTCCTTTTATACCAATTTTCCCTTTATTTTGCAGCTCATACTGCGATAGCGTAAATTTAGTGAACTCGCATTTTTCGCATTTTGATTTGTAGTTTAGAATGCTCACAACTATAGGTCACTCGGAAGAATTTGGAGAAGAAAAATGCTTGTTATAATTTTAGTACGTTTTAATTTATTCATTCCCAAAATGTCATTTTTCTGTCAGTATGTTATGTGTTTTATAATCAGTGAACGCCACACGTCTCCAAGAACTTCGAAAATGTATTCCAATAGAATTCCAAACGAAACAACGAACATTTGTCGATTTAGAGCATTGGAAAGCTGCTGAATTTCGTCTTTTTGTGCTATGCCGGAATGTATGCTTTTAAAAATATACTCGATTATAAGCTCTTTACACTTTCCCTTATCCTGAAGATTGTTATCACAATAATGAATGTGCTGCCGAACTTCTCAAAGTGCTTTGCCAGACATTTTGTTTGACGTTTGGTAAAGAGCCTATGTCATATAATATGAATGGCCTACTCCTCCTAGCAGAAGATGCAAAAAAATATGGACAGCTAGATAATTTCAGTGCATTTGCATTTGAAAATTATATGCAACAAATACAGAAATTTATAATAAAAAGCCGAGCCATTACAGCACATAAACAATAAAGGAAAAGGAAAATTTGAACAAAAGTTATCAGTGATGTTCGTTGCGACCAGCATTCACTATCAGTTTCAGTTTTCCGAACAATTACTGTATTATGTATAGAGAACCGGCTATTTAAAATATTGGAACATGATAAAAATAAAGTTAAGGGAAACTTCTTTCCAAACCTAGAAAACTTTTTCAAGGAACCATTTCGTTTGCGACATAAGGGAATTTATGCTACTGCCAATGAACAACTGGAAGAAAAAACTCTTACGTTTGACGTTCTTGAAATAATCAATAAAATATTAAATTTAAAAATAACTTTATTTTTCGTATATGTACCATAACCATTGCAGCATTTATAATTTAAATTTTATATTTATATTTATCATTAAATTTATAGCAATGAATTCCGTAGAAAAAGAATATTTTGGTTTCGATTCCGAACCTAATTATAAAGAATTAAAGCAAATACCCTGACAAACCGACCAACAACAAGTTCCAGCAGCGTTAAAAAAAATCATATACCATCCGTACGACAAAAATAGGACATCCACTATTAATAAGATAATACAAGGCCATCCAAAAAATCACCACGCCAACCAACAGTAAATAATCCGGTTTCCAGCAGCAAATCCTATCAATCGTCGGTCCCACCAAGCAATCAATTTGAGGAAAACGTTATAATGATTATGAAAGCTACACGCTACTTAAAGGACATAAAGATAAATGTACTTGCCAAGCGACCTTCGACGATCATGGAACAACGTTAGACCTCCCTGTCGATTCCATCGAATCATCCAATAATTAATTATTTTATAGAAAATGCTTACCATTTTTTTTTAATTTCAGATGAAGTATTTCAGAACCATAATTTTCGTGGCACGAACAGCAGGGGAATATTGCCGTGAAATTTTATTCCATTATGGCATTACTGAAAGGTTATGATTGAATTTATTGCAACAAATTTGATCAATTATTATAAAAACTCAAAGTGAGCTGTTATTTATTTACAGAGGAAACAATAAAAAAAATGGAGATGTGGCCAACACACGACTTTCTTAATTTGATTTTTTTTTTTTTAATTTTTTTTTTTATTTGTTTTTAATTTTTGGAGACATTTTGTATTAAATAGTTTTTTGTAAACCTTACTCTTTTTAAGATATTTGCAAAATAAATTTTCTGGACCAAGGGAGTGGCCACTTCCGGTTAGCCAATTTGGAGTAAAATTCACTGGGACCTCCCAATTTATCAAAAAAGCTTAAATCTGAAGTTTCAGTTCGATTGGTTAAACCATCTGGGCTGTAGAGAAGACACAGATAGACTGACAGACGGACAGACTGACAGACTGACAGACTGACAGACAGACAGACAGACACCATTTCGAAACCCACTTTTTCGGACTCAGGGGACCTCAAAACAAATAAATCTCTAAAAATCTCAAGGTCCAAAATTTTCATGATTACTATACTTTATTTTACTAGAGTAAAAGAAAGTAAAATGTAATCCTAGAGTTGGCAATTTTGAAAATATTATCAAGAAATGGTTTCAACATGCCAAAGACCGTCAAAGAAGGAAACAATAATACAAAGATCAGTTTTAGGCAAAAGAATGCTTGATTGTTTTTTATATAAATGAATTAAATTAAATTTTTACCTTTTAAATAGAACTTTGAAATTTTTTTATATTATATAAGTACATACCTGAATTGAATTAATAATAATTTGATTCTTTATGAAATGCTTAGGTGTAACACATATCGCTCATACACGAGAAAAGTGACATATCTCAAAATATCAAGTTTCATAGAAAATAAGATTTAAATTATGCACTAAATTAAACATAACATTTTTTGTATATAGTATTTTCCTTAAAGGGCTATTAGAGAACTATGACCAAACGGTAGCTCAGAATAAGGATTCAAAGTTTTACTAATGCGAAAAATTATTCATTCAAGTAAAACTGGAATCTGAACAGATGTGTCACTTTACTAATAAAAACTTCTCCTAGTTTTGTAAGATTGTCACTGTGGTAAATAAGAGACTCTTTGAATTAGATTTCAATTTCAATTTTTATTTTAAATAACTAAAATAATTCAATTACAAAAATTAGATTTTATAGTAAGAAATATAGTAATCAAGAAATTATCAGAGAAAAAAATCAATACATCACCATTCATTGTCTACTTGTAGATAAAATGCAGAGAGATAAGGTGATTTTGATTCCTATTTAAAATTCGTATAGAACGACATGTAATAAGCGGAAATTATTCGTTTCTCGATTAAACCTATGAGTCCTTTCTTCTTCTTTTCTGCTATTGTAGGTTTCGTTGCATACACCGGTGGTATCCCCTCAACCATTTCACTTCTTCTTTTCCTTGTCTTCAGTGTGCTATTTAAGCCAATGAACTCACTGCCGTACGAGCCCTTGAAAGAAATGCCTTCTTTCGTAAACTGAATAACTCGAACTCCACTTATCTTCAGATACCCTGTTGGAATGCAGTCATTCAAGGATTTTATGTCCATGAAATCGGTGTAGCTCATTTCATGCACTTGAAAGTGCTTGTTTTTCAATTTTATACTTCGTATGATAGAGAAGTACGCTTCAGGCAGATAAATGGGCTCATTTTTACGTTTTAGTTTTATTTTATTTTCGATCATGGAGTGTGCCACGTCCCCTTTGTTTTGTGTATGACCCTTGATTAGGTATTTGTGTGTAATACTATTTAAATGATTCATTGTTTGTATAGCAAAGTTGTACATGTTTTGCATGTGATAATTTTGTTGTTGCCCACAACAATTATCAGAATAAAATATCACATCTAGTTTCTGGCCAACTTCATCTGATTCTTCTTTTCTAACTTGCTATTTCGTTGACACCACGATTTCCCTCAGCTTCATGTCAATCGTAACATTTAAGTGCATCTTTCTTCAGATCGTATACTGTAAAGTTATATAAAGGGAGCTTAGACACATAGTAGAATCCGGAAGCGTTTCCTCGTGGGCAGGGAAGGGCAGCTTGCAGGTCGTACACAGCAACATGAACAAATTTAGCCGTTTTCTTATCCTGCTCCTTTTCCAACCGGCTCAAATCCTTTTCAAGAATGTGATTTTCATAGGAGCTTTAAAGCTGTTGCTTTTCAATTTCGTTGCTGTTTTCATATATCGTGCAATCTTCGCATTGATCCTTCTTCGGAACGAAGAAGGATATATTAAATTCCGTTTTAAAAATCGTACTATACATAAGATAATTTACAAAAGAAAGATTATTTTGTGTCATTTCGGCTACGTAGTCCCTATGAAGATCTGCTAACGTTTTTCCGCTATATATAAACCCCCTTTGCGTATTTTGATGGCAATAATGGCTTTCCACTCGGGGAATCGACCTAATGTGGTTTCTAGCTTCGTTTTTCAAGGGCTCATCCAAATGTCGCGCATTGTTGCCATGCTTACCTCGTTTCTCACCTTCAAGGACTGTGCCACTGGCTGATTTTTTTAGCTTACTAATTACAGTATGAATTGGTCTATCGTTTATCCCAAGCGTATTTTTAAAAAATACTTTGCGGACTCTGATTTTAATTTGTTCCTTCTTGAAATAAAAAGCATGGATGTTAGTCCTTCGATTCTGCAATGTCCCATCGTTTCCAACCCGAACGTAGTTATATTTGGGATTAACAATTTTCATATTTTGTAGGATGTAGTCTCTTTGTCTTTGCAACTCCCCTAGCGCCCAATAATCACTGAAAATTAACACTCTCTCGTCGTCACTAAATTTGGGTTGCACTGTAATTTACAGTTGTTACAAGGAGAACCCATTTTTCTTGCAGGTATTCTCTTTTTTTTTTGATGAAACAGAAATGTACTCCAAGCCTGTATTCCTTCGTTTTATTGCCTGATTTTTATGCCAGAGTTGAGATTTGCCTATTTTTTTCCTCACGTTATCTGTATGTTGATTTTTTTCAACCATTTTAGGCTCAGAATCCTCTTGCTCGGAGTGTAATGAGGAAGGATTAAAATTAGGATCTATATCACTGTCGTCATCATTGGCAAACATGTCCTCTACACTACTTTCACTGTCATCTAAAATATTACACAAGAATTGTTTAATTTGACGCTTCGGTTAGTTAGTGATTCAATGATATTTTCTTACTTTCATTGTTTACAACCTCTTCGAAGTATACAACCTGAGGCACTTCAGCTGCATTTTCATCTGTTGCCGTTGACGTTTCATGTCATATTTCATTTTCTTTCATGTGCGGAACCACCTTAGCCTCATGATGTTTAAAAGCCGGAGTTATTTCATTTTTATTACCTTCTATTATATTAACCACTTCAGTCTTATTATATTCCATGGCTGGAGCCACTTCAGTCTTATTATATTCCATGGCTGGAGCTACCTCAGTCTCATTTTTCTTCAAGGCAGACACCACATTTTCATTTTCATCCTTAGTCTCATATTCCGTAGCCGGGGACACCTCAGCCCCAATATCTTTCATGGCAGAATCTCTATCACTTAAGGCCTGCCAAATTTTCTTTGTGTTCCCTATAACAAATAAAGTAACATTCAATATATTCACCACGCAAATAAATATTTATCATGAAGACAGAACAATAAATAAATTAGGTGTGACAATACCTGCTACATTAACTACACCAATGGCTTGCATTCTGCTTAGCTTCAAAATAAGTTTAGTACGATTTGACATCATTGAAATATGCTACAAATTTATAAAAACTACTTTATACCTAATTAGCTGGGTTTATATTTGCAGAAACTGTCACATGTCAAGATATTACGGAAATTCTTGTACCAAAATATTAACTAAAGTATATCAACTTATAATAATACACTTTTCTCACAAAAAAAAAAAAAAATACCGGTTAGGAAAAAAATTAACTAAACTGACACATAATAGGTTCCGACACTATTCAAAATAATAACTTGATTTTTTATCCACCAGCAAAAACACTTAACAGTCACATTTCAGAAACATCACTTTGTCATGAAAAACAAATGCTTAACGAATTATTTGTTAGTATGAAATAGTGTTTCAAGTAGAAATGTGACGTTTTTCTATATAATCAAAGAACTTACCTCTTGTGCTGCACGTGTTCCTCAAAATTGTCCGTTCATAAAAGAAAGCCCGTGTAGCCTCACCTCAATTGTTTTATCTGATGTTCCTGGCCAGTCGGACCATTTCAGAAAGTTCGAAAGCTATTGTGAAGGAAATTTTTACGCGTCTATAACTTTGCAATTCGACCACCTAGAGGGTAAACCTTATCTGGTCAAGATCTATTAGTCTGTCTGTGTTTTATGAAAATCGGATAAGTACTTTTTGAATTACTATTTGTTAACGGACATCAACAGCGGGAATTTATCGCTCTATCGCTTTGCTTGAGTGATATGCTAGTACCTGGTAAAGCAAAAGTTTATTTTTAAAATGTTCTGGAAAACGGAGGTTCAGTTTCAAAATTAGACTGGAAATTTCCATTTTCCCCTTTTTAACTTTTTGGGGTATATGAAATAAAAATAAAAATTTGAAGCACTGTTCCCGTTTTTGGGGAGTACTTTGCGTTACTTAATGCCCAATAATAGTCGCCTTCCAATGGGAAAAATTTGCTACTTGAAAGTACTTAATTGTGAGAAATTGAGTAACACAAGTAAAATTTAGCCATCGGTTTAGTTGTTTTTTTGTCTTTTGTAGTTGTATATTATAGTAAAGGCGATAAATAAAATTAGATTCAAAATATGACAGAAAATTGGACATATAAATGAAGGAAAGCATTGATATTTACCGCAATGATATTTAAATCAATACCAGCTACTGTGGAAGACGACAGCTATTGTGGACTTACTCATTTATGGTTTGGGTTGTTTATTTGTCAATGTAAACACTTAAACACAACAAATTTTTGGTCATTGTCAATTTTTTTTTTTATTTGAGATATAATTTTTAATTTCTTAAATTTTTTTGTTTTTTTAATGATAATCATAATAATAATAATATAAACAATTAAATATAATAATAATCATATGTTTATTAAGTTTATGTTTAAACATAAAATTGGTGGAAAAATTGATTTAATTCATTCATAATATAAGAATATTTTTTTTTTTTTTGGTATAAATTAAAGAAAAAGATTTAATAATTTATTATATATCACATTTTAAAAAAAATATTAATTATTTTAATTAAAATTAAGTTAAGTTCAAATAATTTGTTTCCTCATAAAATACAAGAAGCATGTACATAATTATTAAGTTTATTTTATTAAATTTTTAGTATTTTGTATAAAATTTATTTTATGATTTATAGAGAGAGTTTCATTGGGTTTTTTAATTAAAAAATTATATTTAATCTTTTTTATTATTAAATAATACATGTAATTTTAAAACACAGATTTCTTTTTTTTTTTTTAAGTAATCAAAACTACTTAACAATAATAACAATTTATATATTTATTTATAATTAATTAATACAATTTATATATCCATAAGTAAAATATTTCATAATCGCATATACATTAATTAATTAATAATAATTTAAAATGAAAACAGTTAATAATTGTTCAGACTTTTTTTTTATTTATATAATTTAAATATTTTTAAAGTAAAAGAATTTTTTTAGTATTATAAGAAATACGAAGCTTTTTGTGAAATTATATTATTAAACCACGGAAAAAATTATTTATTTTTAAAATTTTATTTAATTATTAATTTTTTTACTGTGTTAACATTTAGAAATGGATAAATATAATAAAAATATATATAATACGTATATTTGTAACATATTTAATCAGGATATGAAAAGATATGTATTTTTATTTATTATTAAAAAAACAATTGGTTGATATTTAAATTTTTTTTTTTTTAATGTAACGATGAATTATATTGTACAAATTATTGGTAAGCTCTTGACATTGCCAAAAATATTCCGCAAGGCAATGTTGAAATTAATATAGTTAATATTTTCGAAAATAATCAAAATATAAAGTATAAAACATAAATTTAGGCGAATATTGAAAATTATTAAATTATTTATCGCCATTTTAAAGTTATTGCAGTTCAAATGGGCAATCAAACGTTTGAAAAGTAAACACTTGCCGCAGTCTCTCATTTTCATCACCAACAAATCAATTTATTTATTTAAACAGTTTAAATATTTTTTTTGAACAGTAGTGGATCCTTCCCGAGAATTCCCGGGAGCAAAATTGGTAATTTTGTATAATCCCGATTCCCGGAAATTTTGATTAAAATCCGATTTTGATTAAAGCGAAAACCCTTTTTTCCACAATATTAAGACTTTCGGCATATTAAAGATAATAATTGAAAACCATCGCTGGATATCCAAAATTTGAAACCCTTCCAAAAATATGGATCTAAATTTTAAAACCTTTAGAAAAATCAGATGAAGCTGAGCGCTTTACTACTTATTTCAGAGGGAATTATTCAATTTCTATTAGACTAACTTTATGGAATATTTGCCCTTGGGCAATTTTAAACCTAGCAAACAGCTGCAAGGACATCGTCATATTTTCGAAACCATCGAGAATCACTAAATATGCAAATGTTTTTGTAACAAAATATTTCAATTTATTTTTTTGTTCTTTGAGCTATTTTCAAAGATTGTTCTCTTATATACAAATCAAGCGGTGGGCAAACACAAGCATTTACGAAAAGCGATTTTCAGTTGACAACTTTGTAGTTTTTCGAAAGAAATCTGAAGTAGGGCGTTTCACACTTGAATAGGAAGTTGATCTAGATATGTATGTTCAATCAATCAGTGTTGTTGAAGATTATGCTTGGGCTTTCAACTCATATGATTTTTTCATCCAAATTGTTTTTGTCTGAAATATCGAATTTTTGCCTAAATATACAAACATTTTTACGTGAGGTTTGGTGTGGAAAGTCGGTTTTAGTAAATTTTGTGATTGATTTACTTTTTGATTTGTGTATGAAGAAAGCAATTTTTGAGGGATTCTCTTTGCTTTTTTCCAGATGAACACGATTAGGGTTCGAAAACTGACGCTTTGGTTGGAGTGGGACGAGGAGCTCTGAACCAATAAAAAATGTTTTATTAATAAATATTTCAATAACAGTGAAGATTGAGTTAAATTAAATCGAATATTTTTCCAGTCGCAACTAACTATTCTATAAATTATCTCGGCAAAGGTAATCACTACTAACCAAAGACTTATAAATAGAAAGTAAAACTTGATCAATCAATGTCAACTTCAGAGGAGGTAGAAATGTATAATCACTAGAGAAATATCAAACGATTCAGTTAATTTCAATTGAATCCGAAAATTGTTTGCCTGTTTTTAAAAGGCATCCGGATTTGTGTAAAACATGATCCCGATTCCCCGGATTAGAAAAACATCCGGGAACAGGACCCACTATTGAACAGTTTAGCAAAGCTAATAATTTGGAGACTTCACAAAACTTAGAGGTTTAGGTGATCCTACGTATGCAGTTTATTCTCAGTCTGAAACTAATACAGTTTAAAAAAAATCCTAGATAATGATTGATATGACACGCGATTATTGGTATACTGTTGATTTCACTACCGAGAAAATTTTTTTTAACATATCTAATCTGAAAGGAAATTCTGAAAAAACCAAAGAGAACTCTGAGCTGATCTGAGTCCATAGCAGTGTATCAGACTGTAAAGAAAACAACGTCATTTAAAGTTATTTTGAAAAGTAAAACAAACAAAAAACTTCTACAAGCACGGAACAATCAGTTTTAACTGACGGAAAGAACCAAAAAATGTGATATTTTATAAGTGATAAAAGTCAAATGATGGAACGGAGATGATCTCAGGTTTAAAAGAACATGACGCAACTAACTTTAACGGTAGTAACTACACATTCGAGGAAGTAACAAGATTCAAGGGAGTGATGTAATTCGCCGTATCTTTAAATGACTGTATATAGGATCAGCGGTCCGAGGAGGGAGGGGGGGGGCGAATAGACAAGAAAGAAGAGACACATGATATGGTTAATATAAATTTGGGTGACCGCATGGGATCATGATGATAATGATGGAATAAAATCTTGCCCCTCCCCAAACTGCAGGTGGAAAAAATAGTTAAGGAAAAAAAACGAGAAAAGGATAAAGGGGGGAAAAAAAGAAAAAAAAAGTGAGTAAACATAATAATAATTAGATTGTGGTTATCTTGTGCTTTAACAAAAGTTTATAGAAAAAATAATAATACAGGGTGGCTGAGACCAAATGTTACTAACTTCACTCTGCTGTCATTTGTGTAGTTGTCATTTTCGCGCATTAATTTTTTGACAGATTGAAGTTTGGTTAGTTGTTTATATGTGGTCAATAAATAATTGTTCTAAATTAATATCTTAATAAAAAAATCGTAATGGAATTCAAACGTAATAGTGTAATTGCACTGTATTTGGGTGGAAATTCACAAACAGCAATAGTTCGTCAGCTCCAGCATTTGAATGTGAATAAAATGTTTGTGTATCGAACCATAACTCGATACAACGAAACTGGTAGCATCGCTAAACGCAACAGAGGCGGTCCTAAAAAGACAGCAACATCAAAAGAAATGATACGAAAGGTGAAGAAACGAATCCAACGAAATCCTCGTCAAAGTGCCAATCAATTAGCCGCACGTCTACATGTTTCACGATACAGCATTCAAACCATATTGAAAAATGAACTACACTTGAAGCCCTACAAGATACAAAAAGTTCAAGATCTTACGGAGGCACAAAAAAAAGTTAGGCTTGAAAGAACACGAGCATTGAAGGCCTTGGCCGAACGTGATGAGATTCCAAAAATTGTCTTTTCTGATGAGAAAATTTTCACCATTCAACAGCATGTGAATAAACAAAATGATCGTGTTTGGTTAGAGGACAAGTCCAACGATAATTTGGACACAAGAGTTGCCATGCGCAAGCAATCACCAGCTTATGTTATGGTTTGGGCTGCAGTTACTGCAGATGGACGCACTCCTCTGGTTTTCATCGAACATGGAGTCAAGGTAAACCAAGAGATGTACCGCCAAAAGATCCTAAACGATGCTTTGCTACCTTGGGCACGTAAACACTTTGGTACGAACCGTTGGACATTCCAACAGGACTCGGCACCGTCACACAAAGCTCGAGCGACACAGCAATTTTTACAAAATTGCGTTCCGCGGCTGATTTCGTCGAAAGAATGGCCACCATATTCACCAGACTTGAATCCCATGGATTTCTCCATATGGTCCATTTTGGAGAGTAAGGTGTCCACTAAAAAATACGAAAGTGTTGATGCATTGAAGTCAGCTCTTGTTCGAGAATGGAATAAAATTCCGCAAGCCCACGTTCGGTCAGCATGCAATGCTTTCTATGGAAGACTGAATCAAATAATCAAAGCCAAAGGAGGTCATATCGAGCAGTAACATGTTTTTCATAAAATGTAATATGTTTTCAACATATTCCACGAAATTTCAATAAAAAATAATCAAAATTAAAAAAATACAGCGTTTTCATTTGGTAACACTTGGTCTCAGCCACCCTGTACTAACCCATTTACTAACTATTGACTGCAAAGCTGGCTGAAACCGGGTCGAGTTTCTAATACATTCCTTTCCTATCCTTTGGTGTTGTTTTATGTAAAAGGGTGTACGGTTGCCCGGCGTATTCCGGGAATCTTGCTTAGGCTTGATCTTATACCTGCATCAATCAGTCAATCAATGTATACAGGATCAGCGATCGAATTAATATTTCTATTCAAAATCGTTTAGTGGTAAGTAAAATGATTGTGCTTTTAGTGAAACAAACCATTTTAAAGCAGAAACTTTAAATCTCATCTAAAAGTTTAAAACAATCTGTCTATTACAAATCAAGCTAAAAGTATAAAATATATATCGTTGGACAAGTTCTTTCTTGGTCTAAGTGCCAATATATCACATTTTTTTATTTTGGTTTAAGTCCATAAATATGCATAGCGCAATGTTCAATTATATTTGATCTCCAGAAACGACTACTTTTCTTTTGTATGCAATTGTTATATCTTCCCAGAAAGAAAAGAGTTCAAGATACAAAAAACCGACATTTCACTAAAACATATCGACTCTTTAGAGCGCACAAGTGATACGGCCATATTTTAAGCTTCCACAACAACATCTCTAATTTTGAAAATACAATAATTGGAATTTTTACTCAATCTCCTTGGAAATAGTGTTCTAAAAGACGAGGAATACTTTTCTCACACCTTAATTTTCTTTTACCACAAATGTAAAAGTGAACGTAGCACTTGTCTGTTTTAAGTTATCGAAATTAATAAAAAATTGTGGAGGCCGAAATTTTAAACGATTAAATTTTTTGCTGCCGATTTATTCTTTAAAAAAAACTATGCTTAAAAATCGGTGAAAAGTTTTGATTAACATTTCATGTATAAATATGAACAAATATTTAAACTTAAAACAAAAAACAGTAAAAAACTATTAATTAACCCTCACTCACTTAATTGGAAATTTCTGGACTTCGAATTTTTTCAGAAATATTTTATCATTCACTGTGTTCCATTGGAAACAATTTGCTACTGCCAAGTACTTGTGAGTAGATACACAATAGAACGCGATTTTTAACTTAACTACATAAGAGGGTGCAAGATATGCGAGAAATTTCAAATATCCAATGTAAAGGAACCGTTAATTCCCCATGAGATTACAGAGTTGCCGTTCGAAAAAATTGCGTGTGATATCATGTAAGTAGGGGTAAAGATTACCTAGTAATAACAGATTATTACAGCAAGTGAATAGATATAATAAGGTTCAAAAACAAATAATCTGGCGAAATAATCGAAAAGCTTCGAAGATTCGAAAGCTTTATTTTGAATAAGTTCAGTGAAAACTGGAAATTTAAAATTAAAACTTCCAGTCCTACAAATCCAAGGTCTTATGGGCAAGCCGAGAAAGTAGTGCACATAGCCAAGAATTTGGTGGAAAAATCTATAGAGGATGATCAAGATTTAAATTATACACTGTTAGAATATCGTAATCATCCAGTGGCTAATTTGGGCAACTCACCAGCACAATTACTTTTAAGTCGCAGAACTAGAACAAAAATTCCAATTAACGAAGAACTTTTTAACCGAAAGTTGAAAATAACGTAATAAACAAGCTTAAGGCAAATCAAAGTAACTATGAAAGATACTGTGGAGTCATCACATCAATCGTAATACACTTGTCATCATATAACCTGCAAGCTGCAACCAAGGCTGGGTAGTAACGAATTACATGTATTTGAATTACGTAATACAAATACAAATTACAATTTGTAATTTGTAATTTAATTACTCATTTTCCAAGTAACAGTATCTTGTATTTTAATTACTTAAATTCTAAGTAATTGTAATTTGTATTTTAATTACCCCAGTTTTTGAAATTTAATATTTAAATTTTTACAAGGCTTATTAAAATTTGGTTCCAGAGAGATCAGTATAAAAATAATCTTTGTTCTAATGATACGGTTTTTCACTAAACGAATTTTGTCAAATCAAATTTATCAATTTACAAATGTAAAGTAATTGTAATTTGTATTTTAATTACTCCACTCGAAAGTAATTGTAATTTGTATTTTAATTACTCAGTTTGCTGTAATTCGTAAAAGTATTTTAATTACTCAGTGTAATGAGATGATCTCGCAATTATTATTTTTTATAGATAGAACGAAAATTCATTTGATTAACGTAGTTAGTATTCGTTTTGGCTTCTCGGTATTATAACCAAAAAAAGTTTTAAAAAATATAAAAAGAAATTAAAAACACGTTGTTTATTAAAAGTACATAAATAGTTTTATTTAATTAACGCTAAATCCCTACAATTGGTGACCCCGACGTGATTGAACGTGAACAAAATAAATAGTTAAAAACATTAACATCATCTAATTAAAATCGGTGATCCTAAAAAAAAGACTCAAGCGTAGGCATTTTATTGGTTAAGTTATACGTAAGACCATTAAATAACGTGGAAAAAAAAGTTCAAAAAATTGTTTTTAAAATGACGCACGAAGACGAAGATAATAAATCGATTGTGGTAAATAAAGTCGCGGTGAAATTACCACCATTTTGGCAAGCGAATGCGGAAATATGGTTTCAGCAAGTCGAAGCACAATTCCAATTAGCAGGAATAACGATCGATGCAACCAAATACTACACTTTGTTGACAGCTGTGGACACCAAAATATTGTCCCAGGTAACAAATGCTGTAATTAATCCACCAGCTGAAGATAAATATTCAGCATTAAAACAAGCCATATTGGAACAATATGCCGTGTCGGATCAAAAGAAAATAAAAACTTTGCTGGAAGATGTGCAGTTGGGCGATAAAAAACCGTCCGGCCTTTTAAACAAGATGCGAACACTCGGCGGATCAAAAGTCGGAGACGAAATGCTGAAACAAATTTGGATGCAACGATTACCGAATCAGGTTCGGATGATTATTTCAACAAACGACAACAGTTTATCGAAGTTGGCATAAATGGCGGACAAATTAATCGAGTTGGGTGATTTTTCCCAAATTAGTTCAGTTGAAAAATCAGTAGCGTAAACCTCCACAATAGCATCACTGGAAGCTAAAATTAACGCATTATAGCTGATAAATTAAATAAAATCCAACATTCTGGTGGATTTCAATCACATGAACGATCAACATCACGACGATCATCCACAACACATGATTCATCAAGAAAAGAACCGAAGTATGATCAGTGTTGGTGGCATTTCAAATTTTTTGCCCCCCAAGCAGAAAAGAAAAGCAGAAACCCTCAAATCGAACAAAACTCTTCGCTGCAAACGGCACGTTCATTGCAACGTACGGTGAAAAGAGAATGTCAATAAATTTTGAATTGCGACGAGAATTTCCGTGGACATTTATCGTGGCCGACGTAAATCACCCTACATCGGGGCGGATTTTATTAAACACCACGGCATGATAATCGACATGAAAGAAAATTGCTTGATAGACAGCACAACTAAATTATCACCAAAAGGTAAATACGTATACGGTACCACCAAATTTGGAAACAAAAATATATTGTGACATTTCACAAAATCGAGTTCGGCCATTCGTTCCTTTGGAGTACCGACCGCCAATCATCCGTAAAGTGTACGAACTAACATACCCTGGCGTTCGCGGCACATAGAAATTAATTTACGATCGATTTGTGTGGCCATCGATCAACAAAGATTGCCAAATTTTCGTAAAGGAATATATGCAGTGTCAACGATCAAAGATATTACGGCACAACAAATCCCCGATTTCGAATTATATCCACCCAAATTCGCGCGATTTGAATACATCAATATCGATATTATTGGATCAATGCCACCTTCAGCTGGAAATAGATACTGTTTAACAGTCAACGATAGCTTCACTAGATGGCCCACTGCAATTCCGATGGAGGATATTACAGCAGAATCTGTCACTAGACATCTTATCACAGGATGGATTCAACATTTCGGAGTTCCAATAAAAATTACATCGGATTTGGGATGCCAATTCGAATCACAGGTGTTCAGAGAACTGAGCGAAATTCTAGGCGTAAAACATTTGAGAACCACACCATACCATCCGCAGGCCAACGGAATAATCGAACGTTTGCACAGGACTTTAAAAACTGCCATCAAAACGACGATTGGTCAAACTTGGTGCCATTAATTTTGTTGGGACTACGGGTCGTGTACAAAGACGAACTAAAAGCATCTCCGGCGGAATTGGTATTTCATAAAAGAATTTCAGAGAATGATGTCTACTATTCGGCCTACAACAACTACTCTTCACGACAGCGCGAAAGTTTTTGTATAAAAGGATCTTTTAAACTGCTCACACGCATTTGTGAGAACGGATAGCGTACGTGTCCCATTACAAAGCCCATATACAGGCGCATATGAAGCGATGAAGCGTTTCGAAAAATATTTTGTTGTAAAAATCAACAATAAAGGATCAAACATTTCTATTGATCGTCTGAAGGCAGCTTTCATTCCGAGTGAAACTGAAGAGCAAATAATACGATCATTCAGGAATAACACCTGTTACTCCACCAGAAAAAGCAACGACACCTGTACCATAACCAGTCAAAACTACAAGCACAGGAAGAATAGTAAATATACCCGCACGTTTTCACTAAGTGCAGAGTATTGTGGTCATCACATCAACCCGTAATACACTTATCATCATCTCAACCTGCAACGCATACGTACGGTAAACCTGCAATAAATTGTTGATCTCGCAATTATTATTTTTTATAGATAGAACGAAAATTCATTTGAGTAACGTAGTTAGTATTCGTTTTGGCTTCTCATAATTGTAATAAAAAAAAGGGTGAAAAAATATAAAAAGAAATTAAAAACACGTTGTTTATTAAAAGTACATAGATAGTTTTATTTAATTAACGCAAAATCCCTACAATACTATGACGAACGAACTAAACAACGATCTGAGTTTATGAAAGGACAGTCAGTAATTTACAGGAAAAATAAAGGTGGATTTATATTATCAGTTCCTTTCAGTTCCTACTCGTATCGTGTCAGACATCATCAATTTATACTATCCGTACCTTTCAATTCAGGCATTTTCTTCGTATGATTATCGTATACACAAATTTGTATCTTTTGGTTGTGTATAGAGTAAAACACAGAAAAATACAAAAATGTTTAAGTAGCAATTTACACCCAGTTGTACTTTGCATGATCGACCGAAGTTTTTTGTATGAGATGGCATATGAAAAACATGAGACGGATGTATAAAATTATAAAATAAAATATTCGGTTTTTTTAAATGTGTGAGAATGAATATAATGGTTAGGCACCTGATGTCAACTAGCGGAACTAATGATTGATCTACTTATTTCATTTTTTGATTTCCAAGTATTTTATCATTCTAGATTTTACTTTGATGTGAAATATACGTAAGCACAAGAAAATTTTTAAGGTGCAGTGTAATAGAAAAATAATTCATTTAATAACTATTAATTAATATATTAAATATTAAATCCAAATTATGTAAGTACCTATTTTAGTCTTAGATATTTTGAATATTTTGAATTATTCTTCAACTTGAATTAAATTAATTTTATTTTATTAATAGTAGAATTTATTAAAAAAGTTATACGATTGAGTGCTCCAACAGCGCTAATTTAGCGATCACCGTGATCGCTCAATTTGACCTCACGTTGGCTTCACTATACACTATATCTACCTTACCGACATAACAGCACCATCTATCAACCAATTTCTTAAACTAACCGTTTACAAATACTACTGCACTATATATTTCGTCGGTATTCGTTCTTTTTTAGACGAAATATGGTGTAAAGTGTTGCTCACGGTGAGGTCAAATTTAGCGATCACGGTGATCGCTAAATTTGCGCTGTTGGAGCACTCAATCGTACAACTGGGCAATTTTTGTTTGTTTCGCTATTCTTTCGTATTTTTTCGCCTTCAGATCTCAGACAAAACATTCTTTTCAACAATA
This sequence comes from Tipula vernalis, assembly GCA_958295665.1. Lineage (NCBI taxonomy): Eukaryota > Metazoa > Arthropoda > Insecta > Diptera > Tipulidae > Tipula > Tipula vernalis. The sequence goes on along the minus strand of OY282560.1, from coordinate 277,197,140 downwards.
TGTGTCTGTGTCGGTACGAGTAGGAACGGATAGGAAAGGATAATATAAATACTCCTATAGAAAATATATGTAACAATGTTTTTTTTGTCTGACACGATACGAGTAGGAACTGAAAGGAACTGATAATATAAATCGACCCTTAGTGTTACCGACATAATTCATGTAAAAGTTTATAATAAATAATAAATATAGTATATTTGTTTTAATAATAATACATAACTACCTCGTCGGACACAACGACACAGTTTAAGTATTCAAACTTAAAATGTATTATTTTTAGGGAAATTGTTTGAAAGAATTTTATTAACTAGCAGCTTACAAACCTGAAATCAACCAGAGTTAAGAAAGGACTGTACGAAGATTAAGATCAACAAACAAATCGCGCTACTATGTAGTTTTGATGTATATGGCGTTGCAGATAATAATTCATCATTTTTTCTAAATTATAACTGCATGGGAAGGAACTATAAAAAATTTGAAGATTCTGCTTCAAATTCTGCTTTCCAAAATTTTATGTTAGGTTATGTTAAGGTATTTTTTCATTACAAACTCATATAGGAAGCGGGTTTCAGAATCGGGCTCATAATATTAAATATTAGATTAAGGGGAGAGTTAAACAATTGGAGTCACTAAAAAATATATGCCAGCCCAACTTAAAAGTTCAAAACTTTCTTTCTCTCAAGTATTTTTTTTTTTTTTGCCAACCTCATAAATTAAAGTTCTATACTTCCAATTTTTATATACCAGTCCAAAAAATTAAAGGAACAAAAATGTTTTTCAATTTTTTTTACGTTTTTTGAAGAACTGTCTCTTTGTGAAAAATTAGTGCAGAGATGGGAAAAAATCATTTTAAAGCTTCAAGTTTCTAGTTTCGAAATTTTTTTGGCAAAACATTTCTGTGAACTACGATTATTGCGCAATCATAAGAAATAACGCGAGAAATTTTCTAATTTTTTTCAGATCGACGGGCCCAGAAATATTTTTTTTAGTTAAACCAATCAGTCTGTTAGCTTGTTAATTTAGATGCTTGTTACAATTTTTGGCTGAGATATATAGCGGACGTTGCCCGCACCAAAATGTATTTTTGGTGCTCAAACTCTTGATTTCCTCAGCCACAAAATCTCTACAAATGGCATATATCCTTCACAGGAAAGAATACGTGCTATCGCAGAATTCCCATCTCCTACTTCAATTAAACGCATCCAGCAATTTATCGGTTTGGTAAACTACTACCACTGATTTATACCTAAACTTGCTGAGTTGCTTGCCCTAAGAACTTCTCTTGGCCTGAACAGTGTGAATAAGCATTCAAAAAACTGAAAGGATTTTTCTCTAAAAAGCTCTCTGACGCTAAAATAAAATATTCAGCTCTCGACAGGGAATTATTAGAAATATATGGTATTTAGCAATCAAACACTTTCGTTACTTTATCGAAGGTCGAAATCTCGCCATTTATAATGACCATAAACCACTGACTAGAGCCATTCAATCGAAAACCGAGTCCAAGGCAAGCACGCCACTTAGATTACATTTCTCAATTTACTACGGATATTCAACATATTCACGGTAAAGACAATATGTCCGCTGATACACTTTCTCGCATATCAGATCAAGAAACTGCCGCTGTCGATACTAACTTCGATATTAACACAATCGCTAAGTCACAGGAGACAGACCTAGAACTTCAAAATTTACTTTCTGGTTATACAGGTCACACTAGTTCCAATATGAAACTAGAGCTCTTCTTACTGCCTGGCCTAGAGATATACTGCGAAACATCAACAGGGATCAATCGTCCTTACATTGCAGAACCACTACGTCGAACCATCTTCGACACTCTGCACAATATTTCGCATCCAAGTATCCGTTCAACTCGTAAATTAATCACAACCCGATATTTTTGGCCAAACATAAACAAAGATGTAACTCAAAGGGCACAATCTGTTTATCCTATCAGAGATGTAAAGTACAACGACATACCAAATCTCAACATGAAAAATTTGCATTTGGACATAGTGGGACCACTTCCCCCTTCTAATGGATATACACATATACCAACTTGTGTCGATAGATCCACTCGTTGGCCTGAAGCATACTGCATAAAAGATATTTCGGCTGCAACCATTGCTCAAACATTTGTAGAAAATTACATTTCCAGATTCGGAGTTCCAGGTACCTATCACCCCCAATCCAACGGCATGGTCGAACGGTTCCACCGTCAGCTCAAAACATCTTTGAAGGCCAGAGATAACACAATTCATTGGAGCTCAGAAATTTGAATAGTTTTGCTTGGAATCCGATCAGCAGTGAAAGAAGATCTAAACTGTGAGAAAAAAAACTAATTTGAATAAAGTACAAGAAAATTACTTTCTATGCTTTTTTTAGTGAATCTACGGCTACTTTACAAATATTGATGAGAAGTCGTATGTTGCCAGCAGTGTTGCCAAATTAGCACTTTCAGTGCTAATTTGGCACTAATCATTTTAATTTAGCACTATAAGAATCTTCTTTGCACCCAAGTACAATTTGGTACTATTTAAATATGTTTAGCACTGGTCTAATACTTGCAATAAAAAAAATTTCATCCTTTATTTTCGTTGCTCAAAATATGAAATCAAAATAATAAAACTTACTTATATTTCGATATCCGATATACATAAAACTAACTCATTTGCTATATATTGTAATATTTAGAGAGAGAAGTATAAACATAGAAAGTCAGTCATCCACTCTTTCTCTTCCCATTTCAACTACAAAAATCAAGTGGATCACAGTTAACCGTTGTTCTTTTCATTTTATTAAAATTATACTAAAAAATACTTAGTTTTTGAATTTGTGAGTTTATATTAACAGTCGGAAAATTTATTTATTGTTTTATTGTGTATTTTTGTTATTAAAATGTGAACGTGGGAGAGGAAAAATAGTTTAGTTTTTTGCGTATGTAAATGAAAAGTCAAATATTCATTTTTTGTGGATACGTACCTGAAATGGATGTAAACTATTCGGATGTTTTCGATAGTAATGAGTAAGTTTGATTTTTTTTTATTTGTTGATACCACCATTTGGTCATACATAATTATTAGAAGTTTTCATAATTGTACTTATTTATCTAACTGAAAAGATCTCGTTCACGTGGTTTACCCGTTCTACCAGAAAAACATATGTCGTTATTAGATGTTGATGTCGAATCTGATGAATGTTACGGTAGCAATAAGTATGTATATAATTGCCAATTTATTTCTTAACCATTAAAAAATTATCATTTCATATTTCTTGTATAGATCAAAAAACCATCGAGTACAAAAAAACAATCTAAGCAAAATTATACAATTCGTGAAGAATGGTTCCAAAATGAGAAATATAGGAATTAGATTGTTCGAGTCGAGAATCACAAAAACAAATTATCATGCAAGTACTGTAATAAAAATACTTTCTTTGCAAAAAAATTTATATTAGATAGACATGCGAGTAGTAACAGCCATATTTCGGCATCAAAACCATTTAGTGATCGTCGTCAACTCACTATTAGCTATCCAAAACAAAACCAAACAATTAGTGATTTGGAAACACATTTATGTTTATATGTGGCCTGTAATCAATCGATTTTGCCTGCCGGGCATTTGTGCGATATAATTAATTTTAAGTACCAATTAACACCAGTGATGAAACTGCGTAGAACAAAATGTACGAATATAATACAAAACGTATTAGGCCTACATTTTCGAACGGACTTACAAAATGATGTAGGTGATTCCCCGTTTAGTAACTTAATTGATGAACGATATAAGCGTTACCAAATATTTGGGGCTGGCCATAATATATTTTTCTATACATCACGGGAAAATAATTTCAACATATTTAGAATTATCCGCGCTATCATCATGCGATGCACAGTCAATTGTATTTACAATCAAGGAAGTTTTAGCAAAGTTCAATCTAAATCTGAAAAACCTTCTGGGATTAATGGTGTTCATGCCATTCTAAAGAAAGACGTTCCATCTATAATTTTAATTAGATATGCGTGTCATTCGATCGTTCTGACGGTACACCATGCAAGCAAATGTCTTCCCACAGAACTAGAATTTCTATTGAGGGAAACCCATAATTGGTTTGCTCATTCAAGTTTAAGGATGCATAAATATAAAGAATTATACAAAATAATTAACGACAATTTAGATCCATTAAACATCCCTAGAATTGGCTTTCTATTGAAAAATCAATAAAAACGGTTCTATCGGCATGATTAGAATTAAGTACAATGTTTAACATCGAAAAGCAGGATTGCAAAACAGCGGAAATTTTAAGCCAAATGTATTCAAAGAAAGTTTATAAAATTTATTTAATTTTTTGGCACCAATTTTAAAGGAAGTGTCCAGTGTAAATCTAGCATTCCAATCAAAATCAGCTGATCCATCTAAATTGTTAAACGAAATGGTTAATTTATTAAACTCATTATCTCGAAAAATTGTTTATAATCGAAGATTTGACGTATTCGAAATGAATATAAATGACTACGTAGATTGGTCATCGCAGTTAGGATATTATTTTGAAAATGAGCTTAAAAATTTAAGACAACAGGAACGAGAGCCTCTTAGAAAAAATTGCATTATTTTTATTAAAAATTTAATATTCGAGCTAAAGAACATTATTAGTATAGAAAAAGTTTTATCTAAGCATAAAGAGTCGATTCTTCCAATTTTGAAATGTTTCGAGACTGACCCGACAATTATAACTGAAATAGAGTTTCAGTACCAAAACTTAGACACCATTAAGTGGCAGTCAACAACAACCGTAGATTTGTGGTTAGAAATAGATAAATACCGAGATTCAGCTGGACAAAATCCATTCGAGAATATAACAAAATTTGCAATATAACTGTTAACACTTCCTCATTTGAATGGTGATATCGAACGAGTTTTCAGTCAAATGAACTTGGTCAAAAATAAAACCCGAAATCATATGCAATTCGAAACATTAAATGCTATTCTCACCATTAGATTCGGTTTGGAAAGGTATGGTCAATGTTGCAATAACTATATTTTGCCTCCTGACGTTATGAAGAAAGTTGGCACAATGGCCGCTTACAATAAGGATGAGGAAGAACTGCCGATTATTAATTTATTAAATCACATAGACTAGAGCTTATTCATATTTTCAAAGCTCTAAAACATACATATGTACATGTGATTTAATATAATACAAAGTATTAAACTTTTTCGTATGGAATATTAAGTGAACCAGTTTATTAACAATTTTTAATTTTGTTGTATAGTTTTATATACTTTGTTGCTTCTACATATGTTAATTATAGTTTCAAATTATAAAGACTAACGAAATAATTTATCAAATAATAATTTAAATAAAATTAAATTTATTAATTTTATGTAAATTTTTCGCATCATCAGGATTAATATTAATCAGCGAAAAGAATAAAAAATTAATGGAAATAATTTAAATATTAATTTATTTAATATACTTATTATCATCTTGTTATATTGTTTTTATTATTTTTTGTTAATTTGTGTTTAACAAACCGTTTAAATCCTTATTTTTCATTGCAATTGAATTGGTCAAGCAAAATTATCAAGTAATTATTACTGATTTAATATTAAATTATTATGTTGAATTAAATGAAGATATATGGTATGTATTGAAGACGAAAATAAAAGACTTAATTTTGATACAAATGTTGGTATTATTTGACGAGAAAAAAATTAGCACTATGTCCTATCAATTTAGCACTATTTTAGTAGTAATATTGCACTCAACCAAAATAAGTGTTGGCAACACTGGTTGCCAGGTATTTCTACAGCTTAATGTACCCCTAATAGCCCTGTACATTTGCAAATTGATTCATCCAACCGTTTTTCTGGACCGATTGATCAAAGGTTTACAAAACAATTAAAGGGATAAAGGGGTCTTTCACTATTCTGCATTAGTTACTTGCTAAATTTAAGAAAAATGTTTTTCTCAAAAACTTCATAAAAGAGTCTTGTAGGAAATTTATTCAAGTTTTTAAAACGGCAAAAAAATTTACTGTGCGATCATTGGTTGCTTAGATATCGATGATCAAAGACGAAAGGATACTTTTTCTGATGATTGCGCAATAACCGTAGCTCACAAAAACGTTCTGCCAAAAAATCTCGAAACTAGAAACTTGGAGCTTTTAAATCCTTTTTTCCCATCTCTTACGACCATTATGTACGGCTTTTCAAAAAATTGAAAAAAAATGTTGTTCCATTAATTTTTTGAAGTACAGTCGAAACTCGATTTTTTTTTTGCACAGTCGATTTTTTTGAAGCACTTGTTTATCCAGGGGTAGGATGTTGCAACATCACTTTCGATTTCGATTCGAATTCGATAGAGTTTATGTCTCTTGTTTCAAGAATAAAATCGTACTCTATTTCGCTTTTTGATTACGCTTTTTCTATTGCGATCTCTTTTTGTTGCGTCCTTTTCCTTTACGTCATATCAATAAAGTAGCACTAAACAAAAATTTGAGTGATAAATAATCATGAATATAAGTAGAAATCGAATGTGGTTTTATGCGAGCAAGCTGAGGCAAATAAATTATAATAATCTATAAGGGAAATGAGGTTATGTTTCCATAGTAAAGTTGCCTGCCCACATCTTTTCGTTAAAAAAATATTTGGGGTTCTCTCGTCAGGCGTCGCGCCAGTAGTTTTAACGAAATATTTTGATGTTGTTGTTTTCAATTAAAAGTCAAAGAGTCATTTGTTATGAATGAAAATTTGTTTTCTAACTTTTATGTTTTGTAATCAGTTTTGTTTGATTAACAGTGCCACGTTTTAAAGAAATATTTTGAATATTTCTTTAAAACACTGTTAATCAAACAAAACTTCAAAGTTACAAAATGAATTTTCATTTTTAAAGTTCAAACTCAACGCAACCGGTATAAATAATACTTAAGTGTAATTTTGGTGACATTGAAATGGTGTTACGCCAAAGCCGCCACCAAAAAAAGTACCACATATACTTTCTCCTGTGCAGTCTCCTTTATCTCCCCCAGAAAAAATTGAAGAAGTTATTTGTGTTTTACATATTAAATTTTAAAAGTGTTCCCATTATTTATTAACCACAACCTTTAGATTCACTAGCTGAATCTGCTTCCGTTGAATATTTTGATACTAAAGAACGTTCGAAAGAAAGAAAGAAAAATTTTGAACCGAATAAAACTGATGATAAACTAAGTAATGCTATGACACTATTAAAAGCTCGGCGAGAAGGCAAGCAGAAACGCAAAGAAGAAGAGGCAAAACGGCAGACCGGGAAAGAATGCGAAGAAGAGAAATTCGATGATGTGGATGTGGGCGGTGGCAAATCTATGGTTAAATTGATAAGCCGTTTGTTCGGTATTCCCCACCGTGCGTATTTAGAACTCGATTCAATTCCACTTTATTCCCGTTAGTGTTTACATAGGGAATCTGTCGAAGAATCTTTTCTGCATCTCTGTTTCTTGAATTGAATAAATCCATAGCCCAAAGAATTAAATTGGTCAGGGTTCTCGATCTTTTTTTCTGGGCGGTTTTAGCTCAGGTTTGTCCTTCCTTTTCTCCGAGTACCAATCGAACCTCAGCACTCGATCCTCCATTTGTTGTATCTAGGATATCCTTTTTACTTGTCTCGTAATTCATGGCTACCACATCAGCAATTACATGTTGTTTTATTTATGTTGTGTTTTGATTACTAAGGTCAATGACCTTGAAATGTTTTCTAGACACACGATCATCAATAAAAAATCTTAATTCTAATCTATTCTTAATCTTAATTAATAAAAAATTCTTATTTACGATGCTTTAACAAATTAAAATTGTGATTTGAGGAACATAACCTCAATTTTATAGAAATGTACATAGTAATCACAACATAACACAAATAACAAATAAAACAACTTTGTTATACGTAATCCAATTAAGATATATACTAATAATTACGAATAGCAATAATAATAAAATTTAACAAAACCATAAGTACATTGTATACATTTTGTGACAGATATTTCGTTAAAATAAAATAAACAATCCGTTAAATATAAAAATAAAACATCCGAATTTTCGTTAAGTAGCTAGTACTGCCGCTCTGGTGATACAACCCGAAATCTCAGATGTTGGTGCGCGAATTCTAACCTAGCTTCCCTTATAGAATTATAATTTATTTGAGCTGAGGTAGCAAGAACAAAAAGCATAATTGAAAAACGCAAAAGAGTATATTTTTATTCTTGAAACAAGAGACATAAACTCTATCGAATTCGATTGAAAGTGATGTTAGAACATCCCACCCCAGATTTTCAATTGATTAACCGGGATTTTTCATTTTTATTGTTTGAAATCAAGGATGATCTTGCGCGGAGGAATAATTATTGTTTTCTATAGTAAAATCAATTCTTTGGTTTTAGTAACAGCTAAACAAAGTAAAATTTTGAAAGTGTAAAGTTGTAGCAGAGACAAATGCCAGTCAAATACATTAACGGTTAGATTTACATTTAAAAACTTAGAAACTTTAAAATTGCTTCCTCTAAAAACGTTTGAGTAACCCATTTCAATAACACATACAAAATTTGATCCTTAAAAACTATTGGCAGATGAATCACAGTATTGGAAAAAAAGAATACATTTCCATCACCAAATTAACAACTAACTAATTTTTTTTTTTTTTACAAAACCGTTCGATCACATTCATTTATAATACAGTGAAATCTCACTTTAACGAACACTCTCATAAGCGGACGCCTCACTTGAACGATCAATTTAGTGAGTCCCTGTTTATACTTTTCACAAGGTAAAACTTCCTCCCCGATGTCCGCTCAAGCGAAGTTTCACTGAATTAAGTAATATTAAATATTTTTAGTAATAAAAATAATTATTTAAATGCTAAATATTAATTAATTATATTTTAGGGATAATGCAATAATACTTTCAATGTTGTTGTGTGAGAATACGAAAAACTAAAGTTAAATATTATCCGGAATTAATTTTTGTTTTGGTTAATATTGAAGTTAAAATTATAAATAAATAAAATTTACACATTTTGTGGGGTCATCGGTCGTCATTGTCTTTATGATTGTCTTCTCAATAGTCGTCATCGTCACATAAAAGACGGAGATGATCGTCGCGATCGTGATTTTGAATTACGCGATGGACTTTTTAAACTATGACGTGATGTTGATTTGCCCGTCCGATCATTATTCCATGGTTCGGGAACACGACCGCACCATTGTAATAAATCTTGTACTTCAATTTGTAAGATTTTTGGTAATTCTAAGAATACGTCTGAACTGGTCAGATGACTATGTTGCGAAATAAATGATAAGCAATTGGTCTTCAGTGATGTTGCATTAAATCGGTCTGCAATACCCAGCAAGCAAATGACCGATTCATCATCAATTAATGAGATCAAAGTTGTTTCGCATATATCTTTTAGCTCGTCGACGGAATAACGATCAGCTAACAGCATTAATTCGCAAATTTGTTCAACACCAACGGTACGATCTATTGGAGCACCATACAAATATAGCAATAGGCGGCGAAATATCACAGGCGATGTATCATGAATTGTTATTTTCCGATTTATATCCTCTTGCATACCAGACAATAATGCTTTCATAAACCACTCACAACGGGCCGCAATTATAACACGATGTGCTTTAAATATATGTACCTGTGGTTTATTCGTCTCGTCCTCCTCATCGTCCAGAATACCAAAACTATTACGATTGCCGGCACCATTTGAACTGTAGATGATTTCAAATTCCATATCGGCCAGCTGTCCTGAGTGTAGCAGTCTTAGGGCATTTTTCGATAAACTACTTTGAGCGGCTAATGGTGACTCGCATATGTTACGAATTAAATTTAATTTTACTGCATTATAATCGACCGGTTTACGTTCCACTTTGATTTCACTTTCAAGAATATTATTTTGTTCTAATAAGCCCAAATCAATCATTGCCTGCGTAAATTGATCTCGTTGTATTAGCTTACAGATCTGAAAGTATCAAAAAAACTTTAAAAATAACATTTCAATAACGTGACATATTTTTGTAGAACTTACATGGTCTACAGCATCATTCAATGCAGATCTGTGATCTAATAGTTTCGATATTACGCCATTCTGAGAATCGAAAAAAGAATAAAATTTAGACAAACATTTCCTCTGCTAAAGGGAAAGGTAAACATAAAATCACATCCAAATAACAGAACAAAAGCAGACAATATTTTTTTTTTTTTTGCAAAAGGGTGGGTGTTCGTTGCCCAGAGCACTGCGACCATTGAAAGATTCCTACGTGAAATGTAGGTCTATATCCTTGATAAACGCCGCTACCTGATGCATATCTAGTGGGTCAGCATTAGGCCACTGGATTACGTACGCATTAAGGAAATTGAGTCTTTTTATGATGATAGCATCACAGAATCTTCACTGGTCCGTAAGGGACCTTCACATTTTATGTAGATGGCCGTTAATATTATAACTGAATAATTTCTTGGCCTGTCTCATCCCAATGGAGGACTCCCAGAGTAATTCCCTATAGTTCTGCTCCCAGTCCCTTATCCCATCTGCCAAGTGGGTTTTGGAAAAAGCAATACAAGGACTGGGACCCAGGAAATCTCGGCTTGCTCCCATTTTTCCACATCGGTCTGCTGCCTAATTTCCTCTAATGGTGGAGTGGCCAGGAGACCACAAAAGGGTGACTTTGTTTGCTTTACCGAGTTCTAATAAATTACAGTACAAGCTCCAGACCAATTTCGAGTTGAACACTGAAGCTCGTAAGGCTAGCAGAGCTGCCTGGCTGTCCGAGATTATATAGATCTCGGTCTTCTTATATTTCTTTTTGAGACATTGAAGCACACATACTTCAATAGCAAAAGTCTCTGCCTGAAAAACTGTGGGGGTGCTACCCAGTGGTATGCATAGTTCTAGGTCGGGCCGAATATCCCTGCACCGGTACCCCCGTCTATTTTTGACCCATCCGTATACCATACAGAAGCATGGCGGGGGAGGGAGAAGATAATATTTTCTACCAGTGCCCTATCCGGCAAACTAATAGTAAAATTCCTCCGACAGTCGATTGTCCTTACCATCAAATCCGATAGTTGGATCAATTCCACATTTGTCGGCTCAGTCCCATGTTTTGCCAATCATTCTTTGGCAGGTGAAGTAGGCCTTATTTGCCTTGTTTGTGATATGATTTAAGTGGGGATTAAGTACGACTCCCAGAAATTTAACCTCCGTTGACAATTGGAGGGTTACCCCCCCCCAGGGCTATCGGCGGGAGGACGGTTTTCCTCCGGTTAGTAAAGAGAGTGCAGTTGACCTTGTTGGGATTTACCGTAAGGCCCACCTCCGTGCACCAATCATTTACTACCTCTAGGGCTTGTTGCATTCTTTCCTCTACTGTATTTGCGAATCTGCCCCTAACCATTAAGACTAGGTCGTCCGCATAGGTAATGTTCGAGAAGTCTAAATTTCTCAGTCTAGTAAGTAATTGATCCATCACGATCAGCCACAATAAGGGAGAGAGAACACTTCCCTGGAGGCAATCCCTGGTGGCCGCTATGATGATGGTTTTGTCTCCAAAAGAGGCCGTAATCCTCCTGTTTTTTAGCATGTTTATAATCCACCTTACGGTGAAGGGGTCTTTACGCCTTGTTAGTGATTGTTCCTGAATTACCTCGAAACTAGTATTATCAAAACCTCCCTGGATATCAATGAAGGAGCATAGTAATAATTCTTTATTCCGAAGCGTATCTTCGATTTCCGATGTCAGCTCGTGTAGAGTCGTTTCTGTTGATTTCCCTGCTTGGTAGGCGTACTGCCTAGAGTCCAGAGGGTATCTTTGGAGAGTGTTGGATCTGATACAAAGTCCCAGAATTGTCTCCATGGTTTTCAGTAAAAATGATGTGAGGCTAATAGGTCTATAAGACCTAATCTCCTCTGCGGATCTTTTCCCCGCTTTTGGGATAAAAATCACCCGAACCTCCCTCAAGCATATTGGAACACATTCCAAGCTGTAGCTGGCTCTGAAGAGTATAGTAAGATAAGGCACCAAAGTCTGCAGGCTTTGTTGTAAAGGCAGACAATATAAGTGATTGGAAAATTTAGAAAAGTTTTATTAAAGAAAATCAAGACAAGAGGAAATTCACGATGACTGATGTGAGATTATCTAACATCTTCGACCAAATTATAGGAACCACTCGAAAGAGGCCTCATTTTTACTTTTTAGATTTTGGTAAAATAATGAAATGCCATCCCATCTCTTTAATTATAACGGAGTAACATCCGGATTCATTGAAGAGGCAGAAAATGCTTCATAACGCCGATTCGTCGTTAAACTTCCGTTCTACTATGGCCAAGGATGGTGTTTCATCGCCAAATGCTCTTTTAAATTTTTGTGAGCATTTCCGTCATTAAAACGGTAAAAATCAAGCAAACTATAATGTTCTACTTCGCGAGTAAATTTCAATTTGTTACCAAAATGAATTTCATTGAACGCTTAGCAAAAATCAATGACAAATAATTTTTTGTATTGTTCAACGCCTCCCTAACTAAACAAAACCCTAGATTGACATCCATAATATGAAAGAAGAATGTGTCTAGCCCCAAAATATATTGCAAAGATTTCAAACTAAACTATAACGCAAGGCTTTTGGAAATCTGAAAACAATTCAATTGGCTCAACTCAATGGTCAAGCAAATCTTGACCAAATTATCGAAAATTCTGACAAAATATACTCACAATTTGACTTGTAGCCAATTTAAAACAAAACTTGAACTCCTTCCATCCTATTTTCTCGTCAATACTATCCGAAACTTCCTCCAACCGTTTAATATACGAAGGCATTTCCAAAATCAAATGTTCCAAATTTATGTGTATTGTCCGTTGCTTATCGATCGTTGTCATTTCATTGAATGTGAATTTCTTCTGTTGTATAATTTCGAGCGCTTGCGTTATTCGCCCATAAATATCACGCATTTTTTTCACCTCATACATGTATAGGACAAATTTCAAATCATTTTCGGTACCTTGAAATCGTTTAGGTGACGTTGCCGTATTTGTATAACCAATCGTTACAATTGGTGTGGAGGATTGGAAAAATGATTGTTGGTCGTCATACGGTAGAACATCATACTCATTTTGCCTATTCAATGAATTCGAACGATTCGATGTGGTTTTTTCTTTGCTACGGGAACAATGTTCAACAGTTATCGGATTATTTAGGTCTTTGCACATTTTCTCGAGCGATGATTTTATTTCGATTATCACATTTGTAATTATTTCTAATGATAGCTCTATTTCAGGTACTAAATATATAATTAAATCTGCTTTCTCATCGCCTGTTAGCCGCGACAGGACACCAAAAATATTTTGTAGAATTTGATGGAATTGTGACATGAATATTGGTAGGCGGGTGCGGACATATTTTATGATTTCATGCCGTTGATATCGTGTTAAGTTGGCAGCATCCTTAACAAATATATTACAGAATTGTAATAGTTTTGCACAGCCTGAAAAAAATTAGAACAAATCGATTAGCGCACACTAAATGCATTAATAATAAATTTCAAAATTACCAATAGCAGCCTCTCGTATCCCATGTTTGAAAATTTGACACAATGTTATTGAGTTGCGCGATATTATGGAAGGATTTATCGAATGAATTATTTTATTTAAGCATGCATGTACGTCCATTATCACATCAATCACAACTGAAAATAACAAATACAAAAATGTTTATTTGATTCGTGCCATAATCATCGCATTACGAGTATACGCACATTTCTTAATTTTTAAATTGGTCAAATATTTCCGGCACGGTCCCACCAATTTATTCAATGGTGCCGTACTTTCGCCTATACTAATTAATTTCTCGCATGTCTCCTCGTCCAAACTGTGCGGCAAACATTCTGCGTACAACCAATGAAGTATAGGCGATAACATGAAGGAGGGTAAATTATACAACACAGATACTGGTGTTAGGGGGGAAGACGGTGGCGTATCGAATGAAGGAAATGGTGATAGGCTGCGTTGCCGATAGGGTGATGCTAATGGATTTCTAAATGTTTGCAACGTAGCCGTCGGTTGTAATGGATCTGAATGCGATTGCGTTTTTGAAACATCGATTGGCGGTAGCAAAAAATTAAAAACTTCATTTTTATTCGCCTGCAAATTCGAATCAGATGATGATGTTGGATATTTTTTCGGAAATTCAATGATATCCGTTTCTTTTGCTGTCGTCAGGCAATTAAATGAACTCGATATATTACTAATTAAGCGTGGCGAAAAGTTGAACAAATCAAATGATGGTGGTACCAGAAAATTACTAGAACTAGGATTTAACGAAATATTAGGAAGATCATTTTGACTTTTGTGGGTGTGCTTGTGGCTCGAGATAGTCATTTCAAATTTATTTGAATGCGACAGTGCCTCGATATTTCCATCAGACTTTTCCGACGATGGTGCACGTTGAATCGATAAACTGGATTGATAATTTGTTGTACATTCAAAACCGTTTAAACGTAAAATTGGTGAATGCACGTGGTACTGTAATACAAGGAAAAAATTATAGGTCATAATCCCTTATAGATACAGGGTATTCTACGAAATACTTACACTAATATTATCAGTACTTTTGATTAAAACATCACTGAAGTATCCTTCGTATAATGCTGTCAGTAATGAAAATGGCATTTCTTGACCAGCCGATTGACTTTCCTTAACTCGATTACACACCATTGTAACCCATTCGTCACATACCAACGTCATTGTATCCGCCGGTGTATATGTATTTGTCTGTAAATAATTAATTGCATGATTATACGAACAAAAAACTAATAAATTTATTTAAATTTACCTTAAACTCTATACTCAGTCCAGCGTATGCACCAAACACAATCCCCGGCCCATTCGATGTCATTTCCATAATTTCAAATGATTCACAACTAAATAACGTGTTTGCGGATTCGGTGCACGAATCAAATTCGGTCAGTTTCTTCTTTTGAGCATCATTTTGTTGAATTGGATTTATCAAATCGTTATACCAAATGATATCACCCATTTCGTCCAAACGAAATTTTATTCTGTAAGTAAATAAACACATGTGTTATAAAATTAGAATCACCGGTAAAATTATCACTAGATTTAGTTTGTACTGAATGGTTAAATCAATACATCGAGAAATTACATACCCTTCCAGTCCAGTTTTCCCTGATCGTCCATAAAGTGAGCATTCCGTTATCTACAATAAACATAAAATAAAAGTTTTAATAAAATTTTAAGATGGGCGTTTTGTAACTAGGTATGTAATTGGAAAGCTTATATTTCATGCCAGCGGCATGCATTCGTACGCATTTAACGAAATAAAATGTAAGTCTTTCTTTACTTCTGGTTTAATAGACATATCAATAGCCCTCTCTTACATATCAGAAGTGGGATCTACTCTCAAATCTTGTACCTAATCCTACAGTGATCAAAAAAAAAATTGTGCGAACATGTCAAACCCAAACGTGGAGTGCGCCAGAGTGACAATGCGATTTGGGCCAGTTGTGACACCGGATGCGCAATTAGACCTATCTATGGCGGAGGGCGGAGCAAATTCATAGATATATTCTCCAGAGGCGATTGAGGATTCTGAGAGTTTAGATTATCAGCAGAATGCGAATGGTGAACGAGTTCTGGATCTATCATGGACCGCAGTTAGGGACACCACTATGGCTACCAAAAAGATACCTGGACAGATTGACAATTCTGATGTTGCACCTCAAACATCAAGAAATCAGCAGTGTGGTTTGGAAGGTGTTGTGTTGCATTATCGGGGACAGCCGGAATATTCCCGCACAACACTTAGAGGCCAAGGGGGTCAGTGTGCTTCACTGATGTTACCGCACCCACAAATCCGTCAGCCGCAGTTGCAACCGCGCCGCGAATATGCACAGGCCGGACCGTGCACCACTGTCGCGCGTATTCAGCAGGCCCCAAGGTCTATAAATCAGGAATTGCAACCTAGGCGTGCTGAGGGTAGTTATTATCCACAAGTAACGGAGCTCGCTCCATTGATAATGGATTTTGATCCGGCGAAAACATCGTTGAAGGCATTCTTGCAGAGTGTCGATCGCGTGATGACTATGTATAACCCTCCTGAATTAGTTTTAATGCATGCGGTTACCTTGAAGCTAAAAGAAAATGGCCGGAAATGGTATGAATCATTAGACAATGCTTTAAATCATGGATATTTTTCAAAAAAGCATTCATCGATGAGTTTTCCGATTCGCGAGATGCTGTCGATATTCACCGTGCTTTGGAAAAACGAAAATGTGCTGCGCACGAAGATGTGGTTGATTAGGCCTACGAAATGCGACGAATTGCCTCGGAGGCAAACATCGATGAGAAAAATGTAATAAAATACATCATAGGCGGATTAGGGAATTCAAATCTAATTTACTCACTCAGTGTTATGAGAATTGCAACTTTCTCGGAATTAATGTTGAGACTCCGGGCACACAATTCGATGACAAAAACATTTTCAGACCAGGGTGTTTTGGCGAATCGATCATCCCATACTCAAGTGCATCAACCTGAGAGACACTACGACTACCAGCCGTATAAACGAGACATGCGGTCAGTTATATGTTATTGGAGAAAAGAGGGGCATTATGCTGCCCAATGTAGCAATAAAAATCGGAATCAGAGTCTCACCAATCAAAACAAACAGGAAAAACCCAATTCTACAAATACCAATGTCAAAACTATTACTTGCATTGTTGCTAGCAAATTTGAATATTCAAAACCTATTAGACTAAACGGGATCAACGTGGACGCTTCCCGTTGATTTGGGAAGCGAATGCACGATATTGTATTAGAATATTGCCGATAAATGGTTTTGAAGAATGAGAAATATAGCCAGAAATTGCGTGGATTTGGAGATGGGGTATGCAGTACAGTGGGGAAATTAACGGCAGAAATACAAATTGATGACGTCACTCTGACCAATTGTGAAATATTGATTGTGCCCGACGTTCTCCAACCATTCAATATGATTGTTGGCAATAGTGTACTTAATCGCGAAAACGTGGTTGTTGTCAAGGGCTACAATTTCTTCAAGCTGTTGAGTATTACTAAAGGTGCCAATAATGTCACGAATGTTGTGAATTGTCTGAAAAGGGAACAGGGATGTGCAGGAACAGAGGAGTTGGCCGTACTGACAGAGACTGTTTCGCATTAAATATGAGCGAGCTTGGCCTGACTACTAAAGCAACAATTAAGATAAAGCTAAAGGATGAGAGACCTGTTTTCTATCAGCCCTATCGACTTGCTTATACCCAGCGGGAAACTGTTAGAAATCATGTAGAGGAAATGCTGCAAAATAACATCATAAGACCATCGACTTCACCGTATGCATCCCCAATCGTGATCGTCAAAAAGAAGAGCGGTGAAGATCGCATTTGTGTCGACTATCGCAGGCTCAACGACAGAACTGTGAAAGATCATTTCCCATTGCCGAACATGGGTGATCAATTACAGCGGCTGGCCGGCATGACATGATTTTCGGTGGTTGACTTAGCGTCCGGGTATACTATCAGATCCCAGTTGATGAGGAGTCGCGTGTTTTAACTGCGTTTGTAACGCCAGATGGGAAGTACCAGTTTAATCGTATGCCTTTCGGGCTTGTTAATGCACCATCAGCGTTTCAGCGTATCCTGAATTCTATGGCTGGTGAACTCAGTAACCGGATTGTTACATATCTCGATGATGTGGTTATCCCATCAGCGACTCTTGAGGAAGGTATACTACTACTAAAAGAATTCATGGTCAAACTACGAGAATACGGATTGAAAATGAAACCTTCGAAGTGCAGGTTTCTGCAAACACAAATCGTGTTCTTGGGCCACGAAATTTGTAAGGATGGTACCCGTCCGGGAAAGGAGAAAATCATGTGCATTGAGAAGTTCGATGTTCCGACTAGCGTCCATGATGTACGGAGATTTGTTGGATTGGCAAGCTATTTTCGGAAGTTCGTTCCGAAATTCGCTGAGATTGCAAGGCCATTGGCCGATCTCACTAAGAAGGACCAGGTCTTTGCGTGGGGCGATGAGCAAGGCGCAGCTTTTAACCAGTTTAAAGCTTGCGTATGTTCTCGAAATGCTTTGGCTCTTTATGATCCGTTAAGGCGACACGAGATAAATACGGATGCCAGTGCAGTTGGGTTAGCAGGAATACTAATTCAGGTTCAGGAAGACCGTAGAAGACCAGCCAACCTATTTTAGCCGAAATACAAACGCTATAGAGCAACATTACCATAGCTACGAATTGGAAACCCTGGCTGTCGTGGAATCGGTGGAACGATTCCGAGTGTACGTCCTTGGCAAAGCATTTGTTGTCATCACGGATTGTGAGTCTTTACGAACCGCTGCAACAAAGAAGGATTTGATTCCTCGGGTTGCGCGTTGGTGGCTACGGCTGCAGGAATTTGACTTTGAGATCAGGCATAGAAATGGACAGCAAATGGCTCATGTCGATGCGTTGAGCAGAGCACCTGTTTTGGAAAGTGTTGAAGCAAGTGGAGCTACGTTGGATGTGTTCTTGATAGAAGATAGCAATAAATGGATGATTACGTTGCAGAAAACCGATGAAGAAGTTTCTACAATGAAAGACCAAATTTTACGAAAAGATCGGGCGATGAGTAATTTCGTGACTCGAGATGACTGTGTATACTTTAAAGGAGAAAGTGGGGACGAATTGTTTGTTGTTCCAAAGTGCCTTCGTGGCCGATTGGTATCAGAAACTCATTCAGCAGGACATTTTGGGTTAGAGAGAACACTTGATATTATAGGCAAGAATTTTTGGTTCAAAAAAATGCGACCTTATGTCAAAAGGCATATCGCATCCTGCATAGAATGTTTGTATCACAAGGATAAAGCATACGTGGCACATAGATCATTTAGGACCCTTTATCAAGTCATCAAGGAAGAATGCCTACCTCATCGTCATTACTGACGCATTCACCAAATATGTTCACTGTCGACCGTCAAAAGACACGTCCACTAAATTTGTGGTTCGAGCTAAAGAAGATATCATCATCTATTTCGGCACGCCGACACGGATAATAACGGATCGAGGTTCTGCATTCACGTCCAAAACATTCGACCGATTCTCTGTAGACTTAAACATCAAACATATTCTAAATGCGACCGCCACCCCCTCGAGCAAATGGACAGGTGGAACGTACAAATCGGACTCTATTGAGCTCACTTCGGCCAATGGTTAGCGAGGGAAGTGAACAAAATTGGGAGACAAAACTTCGGCAGATAGAATGGACGATCAACACAACCGCAAATTCGGTGACAAAAAAGTCACCACATGAAAATCACCACAATCAATGAACTACTATTCGGATATACTCCAAGAAGTATTTTTAATGATAAATTGACTCTCGAGTTGGAAGGCGACAAAATATTAAATGAACGACAGGACTACGTGGAGCAAACAACGAAGTACCGAGAGGAAAGAACGAACAAACAACGAAGTACCGAGAGGGTTTTGCTTCGCAAAACATTCAGCGGCATCAAAAGTATAGTAAGAAGTATTTCGATTCACATCATAAGAAGCCAGATGTCTATCACGACGGAGATCTGGTTATGGTGAAGCGTGAGACGGTTTCAACGGGGAGTAGCACCAAGCTACAACAGCGTTATAGGGGCCCCTACCAGGTTATACAGAAACTGCATGGGGATAGATATCGGGTTATCGATATAGCACCTGTGGGCAACAAACGAAAGTTTACCGGCGTTTTCCCAGCCGAGCGAATGAAACTGGTGGAAAGACCAGCAGTCAGTAGCGATTCAGAGGGGAGCGAAGATTGAGGACAATCTTGAAGGTCAGGAAAGCCGAGTGTAATCTAATATAAGTGAAATAAAATTTGAATTTTTCTAAATATATTTTAAACGACATCTCTTGAATAACCTCGGTACTGTCTTGTCTTTTATTGTACCTCAGGTAACCCCTTTATCTTGTCTTTTATTGTATATCGGGTAATGCCTTTTAATATAATGAAATATAGAAATTGGCCAGCCCTACTTTCCTTTTTCCATTATTCTTCTTGACAGTTAGTTTTATAAAAACTAGTGTTGTGAAAGGACGTGTCGTGGAGTAGGGTCAAGTGGTGTGAAAATATATAAATCAGGTAGGATTGCATTTCATTGAATAGTTTGTATTGTATTTATGTGTGCCTAATGAATATGTGTGAAGTGGTGGCATGAGGCCTGCGTGAGTGTGTGAGAACCCGTATACCTTATGGCCAACCATATGGTACCAACATACTAATCCACTGTGCTGTGAAGATATATTCAGTGTTACTCCGAATGCTATTGGTACCTATACTAACCCACTGTGCTGCAATAATATATACAGTGAATCGTCAAGAATGAGTGAATCAATCCGCGCTGCTGTGGCCTTGCCCATCGATTGATCTTTGTTGATTAAGTCTACGTATGATGGTTGCATCGTCTTGCGTTGGTGGAATTGTGTGATAGAGAAGATTGGTGGTCATGGGTTATATGTGTGAATGTGACGCGCCTACTCTAACAGTTGTTTTCTTACAGTTTATATCTAAACCATCGGACATCGAGGGTGGGGATACCCAATAAATGCGTACGAAATAAAATGTAAGTCTTTCTTTACTTCTGGTTTAATATACATATGAATAGCCCTCTCTTACAGTAGTGAACTAAATGTATCTATACCTAAACAAATTTAACTGTTTTTATCAAGCCCCAACCGACGGTCGGACATCATTAAAAAACAATTAGGCATGACATCTATAGCCAGCTAATTGTCATTCAACTATCCAGGTTGAAACATATAATAATAGTTAATTTTGTGGTTATGTTTTCATTTAAATGTCAATAAATAATTCAGCAATGTGGTGAATATTAAGTAATACGGCGAATTTGCTAGATATATTGAGAATATCATTTCTAGCAAATCCAAAAAGATTTGGCAAATCGGCCATTTTTAACCATCACAATTTGTTAACATGTGATAAGTACGAGCATCTACCCCTTTATTTTGTTTTTTAGCACCGAATGACGATAAGTGCAGAAAAATACCATTTTGAACTGGCTGTCGAGCATATCTTTATACATACATCAGTTTATCGTGAGTTTATTAAAGCAATGCCGCACATATTAAATCCTAGTTTTGTTGCCGGTTTTACTGTGCACAGGTGTGCTAGATTCTTTATATTTGGAAGTGACTTAATTTTAAATGGTGTTCGAAAGGGTTAAACAATAAAACTTGTCATTTTGCCGGCGGTTTAGGTAATGTTTCTAGTAAAATAACCGGCAGGTTAAGTGTTAATCTAATATTTTAAAAGCTAATATTTTTATTCCATTGTTTGCGGACAAGTTCATCGTACAGTTATTGTTTGTATCTGACAACACGTGCATCTTTAGTTTTTCTAATATTTATCTGACAGTTTAGTCCTAAAAGGCGTGTTTTAGTATTCGTATCTGCTCTAGATCGCGAAAGCAATTATTCGAATTTAGTTAAATTAAAATCAAATGTTGTCAAATTTTTGAATTAAATAAGGTAGATCCAAATCATTCAAAATGTACATTTACTAAACGATCTTCGGTAGTTTGACCGGAAATCAAACTAAGAACAAAATATAGACAATGGCCCATTCCAATGGAACTACCGAATATGGTTTAGTAAATTTAAATATTGAACGTTAGTCGTTCAATTTAAAGTTGCGGTGATTATCGTCATATCTAACCATCTTAGCTCCAAGAGAATGTCCCCAATATTTGCATAAGTCAAGAATGGACAATGGTCTATATTTTATTAGCAGTTGCATTTCCGGACAAACTACAGAAGATGGTTTAGTAAATTGAAATAATGAACATTAGCTGTTCAATTTAAACTTGCACTGATTATCGTCATATCTACCCATCTTAGCTCCAAGAGGATGTCCCCAATATTTGCATATGTTAAGAATGGACTATGGTCTATATTTTCTGCTTAAATTCATTACCGGGCAAGGGACTCAAGATGCTTTTTTCAATATTTTGTTGAATGTTAATTATTTCATGTAATTTCTAATACGCTACCGGTGATTAGACCTTTTTAAATGTGTTTTTATTAACACTAGAAATATATTAGTATTTACGAACGATAATTCAACGGTACCGACTAATAGACAGAATTAATTTTTAAATTTTTTATATGATTTTTAATATGTTCCGAGGATTGTAGTAAGAGAATTCAATCCAGTTTCGAACTGATGAGCTTATGATTATGAAAAAATCAATCTTCTCATCAGGCCGCGGCGACTGGACTGATTATACCACAAATTGTAAGAGATTTCATCTGTATTAGTATGATTCGCTAGTACTTAAATGCACAATACATTCTGTATATATAGAATGTAAATTGTGGTATAATCAGTCCAGTCGCCGCGGCCTGATGAGAAGATTGATTTTTTCATAATCATAAGCTCATCAGTTCGAAACTGGATTGAATTCTCTTACTACAATCCTCGGAACATATTAAAAATCATATAAAAATTTAAAGACTCAAGATGGTTTAGTAATTTCAAACATTGAAGGTTAGTTGTTCAATTTAATCTTGGGCTGATTTCCCTCATGACCATTTTAGCTCCAAGAAAATTTCTCCAGTATTTACATTAGTCAACTATGTATGGACCACGTCTACGTTTAGTAGTTAGTCTTATTTCCGGACAATGTACTGAAGATGGTTTAGTAATATAATTATTGAACATTAACCTTTGATTTCAAACCTGTAGTGATCTTTTACATTCAAAATTGTATGGTATCTTTTCAATTTGAATTGGAATGGTTTTTGTGAAACAATATACGTTACTAAACTAATACATATTTAAAATTTTATTAAATTTATATTTAAATTTTATTTTTCTAAATGATTCCTAAGTATTTGTTTTTGCTATTTAGGAAAGGTTTAGGAAAAAATTCTCACGCATCAAAATATTAGATAGGTTCCTTCAATTGGACAGATTATACAAAACCAGCGTAATGCAAAAATAAAAAGAACTCGTTTAGATATACATTATATCAGAGTTTAAAAGGGGATGGCATTTCACTCGTCGCTTTGTATTTTTTTAAGAGCGATAATAAGAAATATTAAAAAACTATTCATAAGAAACGATATTGTAAAAAAAAAATATTGATCTGCTCGTTACGATAATATTATCCGTGAAGCATGAATGAGGCTTTAAGGTTGTAAAGTTCTCGCCTCAGCTCAGAACTTGTATATTTGATGATTATTAAGATTACCACTGGTGGGGTCTTAATAATCTTGAGAATGAAATAAACACACGATTGAAGGTAAATTTATTCTCAAGATTATTAAGACCCCACCAGTGGTAATCTTAATAATCATCAAATATACAAGTTCTGAGCAGAGGCGAGAACTTTACATGGTCCTTCGAGCTTATTCAGCATAATCAAACAACAGCCAACACCAGGGAGCTCAAAATGGATCAGTTACTACGAAAACAACAAGAGAAGAAGGAGCAGCTGCTTCAGATGAACATAAATTACCACAAAGATGGAGATAGCAGAAAAACAATAAGCTATCTCGAAGCCAGAATCGCTAAACTAAAAACATTATATAGCGAATACTTAACCATCGATGAGGCTATCCGAAAGATGGATCCGCCTTTAGAATCGCAGCATCCATATCTTATAGTGAGAAAACAAGTTGCTGACACATACTAAATACGCAGCTGTTAGATGATATGCGGCTACGATTAAACAACGGGCCATCGAAAACGCCGACAATAAACATACCAGAGAGCAACCTGCAACTTCCAACGCGGTCCAAACAACAACCAGCAACGGAAGAGGCAACAACGCTACAGAACAACCAGAGGAATCAACAACCAGATGAGGGAGCAAAATGCGACCAAAACCCTTATCAGCCATTATACATTAATAGCTGGCCACCTCAAGTGTCAAAAATGGAAGACAATAACAACAAAAGGTTGTTTAAGAGGCAAGACGTTCTGATGCGACAAATTTATCAGAAGCTAGCCTCAATAGAGTACTCACTGGATACCAACAAAAACCAGAACGCGTACTTCGAATTAAAAATGAATCAACTGACCAAGGAGATGGAAGAGATTGATTCACTACACATAACGATCCTCGTCGAAACAGAAGAAGAGGAGCAGACATCGGATTACTTCCGTAAAAACTACTACGGTACACTCAAGGATAGGGTGGACTCCATGATAGTGCGATTGCAAGAAAGACAGACAAACAAACAACCTCGATCAGAACAACAACAGTGCAGCTGCCTAAAGTCGAACTACCAACATTTTTGGAACTCTTTCAACGATATCTTCACAGAGCTCATCCACGGAAACAACCAGCTATCAGATACCGTAAAAATGACGTATTTAAAATAGCACATTCAGAAAGGGGCAGCACAACTAATAAGTCATCTAGCAACAACGGATGACAACTATGAGAAAGCTTGGAAAATCTTACAAGCCAGATACAACAACCCTAGACTTCTGGCAACCAAATATTTCAATTCATTGCTATCATTATCAGCAGTGCACACAGAATCGGCGGAAGCAATTCGAGCCCTGTACGATACAGCAAGGGAAATGCTCCACAATATTAACCGCCTCAATATAAGCGCTCCATTTGATACATTCATAGCTTCCATCTTAAGCAGAAAATTAGATCCAGAATCCAGTAGGCTGTATGAAGCAACATTACCAAATCCTAGGGAAATTCCAAAAATAAACGAATTATTTAGTTTTTTGGAAAGGAGATTTCCATCTTTAGAGGCGATGGGATACACTAAAGTAAGCAGCCCTCGGTCACAATATATACCGCCCCTAAGACGTGTATATGCTGCAACAATCAACAATCAGTGTCTGGTAAAGGGAGGTAGTCATAAGTTGGAGGAGTACAAATTATTCAAGGAGATGTCGACATTGGATAGGAAAAAATTGGTGAGCGGAGCAACTATCTGTGTAGGTTGCTTAAACAAACATTCCAATAATGACGTCACTCCCTATTCCTGATCATCAACTACACGCTGCATGGTATGGAGCTCACCATACTATTCTACATGGAGACAACTCAGTAACAACAACCACTAAGGGTACGACACAAACATTCCTGGTCAATCAGCAAGGCCCAATATTATTGCCAACTGCAATAATTAAAGCAGAAACAGGAAATGTAAATTTCACAACACTGAGGGCACTAATAGATCCAGGCTCACAGGCAACATTAATCTCTGCAAAGGCGGCCAACTTATTAAACATCAAAAAGAAGAAGGTTCATGTAAACATTTCTGGTACAGGTGGCATTTTTAAGCATTTAATAAACCTAAAACTAGCCGCAAGGTTCGAGGGAGACTTCCGATTAGAGGTTGAAGCCTTAGTATTCGACAAATTAACACAACAACTACCCGAGACAAATGTCGACACCAGTAAATGGACCCATCTGCAGAATATACAATTAGCAAATCCATCTTACTATCAAGCTCAATTAATCGATATTGTGCTAGGAGCAGACTACTACCCATCGATAATAAAAAACAACTTGATAAAAGGCGGGTGTCAGGAGCCCAGGGCATAACACACGGAGTTCAGATGGATCATAATTGGAAGCATGGGTAATTTAGAATACCAAAGCAGAATAACCATGGTGTCAACCGAATCAAACAAAGCACAATTTCTGGGAACAACCACATTGCATTGGAAGACAACCTACCCGAAGTACAGCAGCAGGTGCAACCAGAGCTGGAAGAGAAAATAGCGCTAGTGACCGTTATAAAGGAAACACACTCTCTCTCTCAGTAGTATTTAACAAGGTCTCAGCGTACAACAAAATAAGGCGCATAGCCGCATATTTTTTGTGATTTATCGAGAGGTTGGGACGGGTTATCCAGTCTCACGCCGGAACGGATGATTTAGTACGAGTAGCCAAAGTCAAATGTAAGGACGCAATATATAAGCGGCCAATAATCAAGCTATGCAAACAACCAATTGAAGATCGATCTGAGGAACACTACCAATACAACCAACTCAACTGGCGACAGATGTAACACTCAAGAATAAAACGCCGAGCTCCAATCCGAATCATAGCGCCACACCTAAACAACAATCAAGCAGGCGAGCCAAAACCATACTGAATCCTCTAGCAATAACAATGCTATTAGTCTGCTGTCTACTGGGACTCGCAAAAGCCAACATCCAAGTAAACCCGTTCAATCAGTCCACCGGCATATATTTCGAGAGACTGGGCAAACTAGAAATTGTGGCCATGGAGTGGACTCTAGTAATTCAGTACAATATGAGCAGCTACTGGGACGAAATCAAAAACGTCAAACTAGCTCACGAAAAACTACAGACACTTTGCAAAGAGCTGCATAAACTGAATTGTAATATTCTAAACCAACTAAAATGGCAATTAAGGAACCTAATTGCGGATAATGACATTTAACCGTGGACCGTTAAACACAAATCTCACCCTAACATCAATAAACAACTTGATAAGGGAGCAAAATCACCTTCGACAGGAAATGTCTGAACTTCAGGAATACCAAACATACGAGGACAGAGTTCGATCAATACTACTTAACATACTCGAATTGAGTCTAGTCATCAGAAATCTGGAGGATACCCAACAGGGTCTGCTTGGCGTGGCTTATGATGCTCATCGTGGAATCATACACCCGGCTATACTTACACCAGCACAGTTAAACAGGAAGCTGCAGTTAATTCGGCAGCACGTGCCGGCGTCCATTACCATCCCGGGACACAACCTCCACGACCTTACTCACGTGTACCAAAGCATGAAAACACGAACCAGAGTAACACAGCAGAGTATAATTATTAAACTCACACTACCGCTTTCTTTCACGTGGGACTGGCCATAGACGACCGACGAGAGCACTTCGCAACATTAACAAGAGAAGATGTGAACTGCTGCCAAGTTTTCGAACCAACCCAATTTCTGTACAAACTTTCCCCAATTAAGAATACAATGGCCGACCAAGGAAAATGCGAATTAGCCCTATTACAGCGGAAGAACGAAATCAAAACCGTGTGCAATAGTAGAGCAGTAAATAGAACCAACCACTGGATCAAGCTTCACACCCCAAACCAGTGGATGTATGTCATAGCCAAGGAAACCACAGTCGATGTTATCTGTGACTCCACTATTCAACCGCACAAGTTCCATGGCTCCGGACTAGTGGACATAAGCCCAGGATGCATGCTAAGGGATGCTGAGTCACTAATCATAGCCACAGCACACAGTAACATCAGTATGGCATTTCATAATTCACCCGGTCTGCTACACGGAGGAGAGCATCTAAATGAATTCAATGCGCAAATCCAGAACAAGACTATAGAATATCAGCAAATCAAGTTACTGACCGCGCCAACAACAAGGGATTTCGAAAACCAAATCGCAACGCTTGAGCAGAATGAATTTCTTGCGCCGAATCAAAGCGTGCACCACATTCATATCACTATACCATGATTCATATAGTATTTTGGAGCGGCGTACTGATCGCAGTCAACTGGGGCATAAGACGCATGTGTAGAAGAAGAACATCCGGTAGCCACAGGGCACCCTCCCCACTACCAAACGTAGAAGCGAGCTTGGCGTAGCCTGAGTTCGCCACCAATAACCAACGCCGCTAGAATTACAGTCGCCCGCGAGTATGTTGTTACCAATTCATTAAATAACGTGAATCATCAACAGGTCATATAACTAAATTAAATAATTTGCTCTTTATTTGTGTTGTGTCACTCAACACCGTTTTTCCGGCAACTTACTTTTATTGTTTCTGTGTATAATGTAATAAATTTTGTATAAAAAGTCAAGCAAATGAAATATAAAAATCAGAATAAATTTACCTTCAATCGTGTGTTTATTTCATTCTCAAGATTATTAAGATCCCACCAGTGGTAATATAAATAATCATCAAATATACAAGTTCTGAGCAGAGGCGAGAACTTTACAAAGGTGTAAGACATTATCACGTCAAAACTCAACTCAAACTTTAAATGTGTTTTCTCAACATTTTGAATTATGCAACGGTTAGAAATTTGATGATATTTAAGCGTATTTCGCGTATATGTATTTGGGCCAATTTAAAGCCAATTTGAAGTACTATATGTATATATACTATGTAGAGCTCCTTATGTCATTTGAGAGATGACAAGTAGAAACATTCCGGTTATTAAAAATGAAGAGATATATGATTGAGGAACGCGTATTAATTGTTAAAAATTATTTTCAATTTGGTGAAAGTTATTTAGAAGTTGTAAGAAAACTTCGTACAGAATATGGAAGAGAAATTGTCCGTCAAAAGTGACCATTCGAAAAATTGTTGCAAAATTTATGGAAAATGATCGTTCAGAAGAAAATATTGCTGCTGTAAGTGCTAGTGTTGAGAATTCAAAAACATCAATTCGTCATCGTTCACAGCAATTACATACACATACCACCAACCACTTTATTCAGAAATTTACACAAAAAAAAATAAACGCAATAGACTTTGGATTACGTAGACAATTCGCTAATTGGGCCTGTTACGTGACCACTCGTACGAAGGGGTTACAGCATCGATCGTGTTATAAATTTGGTACAATAATATTCTGCTATAAAACCTACTCCTAACCAAAGATTAAATAATTATGGCTAAATTGTCATTTCGTCCTTCTTTTTGGATTCATCTTTCGACGGGTAAGGTCAGCATAATTTGGATAATAAATATTTTTATTACAATATATTGTGTAATAATAATTTGCCAAAATGGCACTTTAATTGTTGTAAAACTAATCTAAATTAAGAAATAATAAAAACTTATGGAGAATTCTTTAAAATATATATATTGGAATAAATTCGACAAATAAATTGTTTCAAATTATAAAAACTTTTTATGGTGTATTGTAAAATTGTTGTGATTGTGCCAATATTTTCATTAAATAAATCTAATAAGTCGTGGAGTGTTTTATTCGAATGGGAAACTGGGCGCTTCAATATCGTACGCGCATAACAGGCCATACAAAACCAAACTTGAAAATGCGAAGATTTTCAACAAAGTCATCTTTAGCGACGAAGCATATAATGAACTGGCTGGATTTGTAAACAAACAAAAGTGTTGAATCTGAGGTGAAGGCAATCCACGAGAAATAATGGAAAATCCGATGCATCCATTGAAAGCGATTGAAAAAGTGATTTTTTTCCTTTTTTTTAAAAAAAAAACGAAGCTGGGACTATTATTGTAAATTGACCTTGATATCGGAATATGATTACAAATATTTTTTGTTTGACGAATTGGAAGGTATGGATGTCCAGAAGATGTGGTTTCAGGAGGACGGTGCCACATGTCAACGCTATGGTAATCGAATTATTTTACGAAGAGGGAACACCCCTAGATTGATATCCTATGGGGTTATTTGAAGGCAAAAGTATATGCCAAAGAGTTGATTAACTAAAGGAGAATATTATTAATTGTGTTCAAGAAATTGAGCCGCAGTTATGCCAGAATGTTATCGAAAATTTTGGAAAAAGAATGGTAGCTTGCCGTACAGCAGCAGTGGGTCACTTACAAGGCATAATTTTCCGCTACTAAACCGGAACACTTTGTACTATCATTTGAAATAAAAATTTAGATACTTAGCAAATAATTTATGTGTTTTATTAAAAATTTAAAAATTAACCTCAAATTGGAACACCCTTTACGTTTAAACTAAATACAAAATTTAATTCTCATTTTCTGGCAATTCAAATATGGTATAGGGCCGAAAGGCCGAATGTCGGAAGGCCGAATGTGTTGAAAGGCCGAATGTGTTGAAAGACCGAATGAGTTGAAAGGCCGAATGTCGAAAGGCCGAAAGAGTCGAAAGGCCGAATATCGAAAAGCCGAATTTCGAAAGGTCGAATAGGTCGAAAGGCCGTTTGTGTTGAAATTGATTTGAAATTTTCATCTTTTAAGCGTGATTTACACGTTCCAACAATGTTTCCCAACAAAAAATGAAGAGATTAGTTATCGCGAATTTAATTTGAAAGACAAGAACAAATATATAAACAAACAAAATTTTGTTGGACTTTTTTTTTTTTAACTTTGTTTCCATAAAAAAATTTTTTGACTATAAAATATACTCGACCCGAGTATATTTCATGGAAACAAACAACAACAAACACATAAAAAATGGCGATTTGTAAAATTTGTATAGCGCTTTATTTTTATTTTTTTTAATTTTTATTTAAAAATTAAAATTTACGTTCGAACAGTTTTCATTTTAGCCAAGAAAACTCGTAATTTTGATAAATAAAGTGGCATCGCTGCGGCATTCGTCAAAAATTACATTGTCGATTTTATACCGCCAAAAAATTATAGCATGCCCGACATTTTCGTTTTATACTTTTCTCTTTTTATCGCATGTAAATATTTTCTATTGCGTGTAGCTCTAAGTCTCAACAAAAAAAGTTGGAAAAACATTGTTGGAACGTGTAAATCACGCATTAATGAACGAAAATTTTTCAAATTTATATTTTCATGAAAACCAAAATTTATATTTTTATCAAAATTTTTGTATAAAAATATTTAATAGTAAATCGCCTTAAATATTAAAATCTTCTTACGTTTTTTTTTCATATTATTAAAAATTAATTAATTATAATAAAAAACGAAAAAGAAATAAATTTTTTTTTCCCACAAAATTTGATCACATTAATATGCTACATACACAGGATTTATTAGCACGTATTTTTAATTTATTTAAATCATTAAGAAATAAATTCAATGGTTTTAAACATAGATTTCAATTAATTAGGTAAAGGAAAATTTAATGAAAATTCATTAAATTGCCCTTTCCACACGTTCGGCCATTCGAGCCATTCGGGCTTTAGACATTCAGTCTTTCGACACATTCGGCCTTTTGACACATTCGGCCTTTCGACACATTCGGCCTTTCCACATATTCGAGCATACGACATTCAGCCTTTCGACATTCGGCCTTCCGACCCTTTCGACATTCGGCCTTCCAACATTCGGCCTTTCTCATTTATATGCCAGCTATCAAATAAGATACGGAAATTATACTATGCAATATTTCGTGTATATCGTGTTTTTATATCATAATTTTGTATTGAGTTGTAACCTGTAATAATACTGTTTTGCCAAGCTCTTGTAGTGACAGATTAAGATAAAATAACTAGATAATGTAGAATGTGCGATTATCTAGTTTTTATGTGTCTACTCTATCCTTATAATTCTATAAGGATCAATTGAATTTTTCTTCAAATCTTGCAGTAAAGCTGAACATTTTAGTTGTTGTGCCAGCCGTGGACAATAAATGAAAATTATTACAAATATACAGCTTAAAAAGTTTGACTTCTTTCGCGCATAGAGGCTACACACACTGTTTTTTTAATATGCTTTTTTACCTCTATTGATCAACATTTAAAAAAATTATTTCGCTCTTTCAAAATGATTTAAAATTTTATTTCTAACATCGCTCTAAAAATAGGGAGCGAAAAAGTTAAAAATACCGCTCCCTCCCAATCTATACTACAGAAGTACAGAGTGATTGGAGAAAAATGAATCACCATTAGGTGAGTTTTTGGAATATCGCCAATTAGGATGAAATGATTTTTAAATGAAGTTCTGGAATACAGCCAATTAGGAAGGAACATGGCTATTGCTTAACAGATTATGATGAAATTCGACATATGCATTGGAAATGGAATTCTAAAATATTTTTTGGAATATGAGCAAGTAGTATATAGCTTGAATATTTATATACATACTTCTTTAACTTGGTTGCCCCACTAATAAATACATGTTTCTTATGTAGGAAGAAAGCTGATGAGTAATGGGCTCCTACAAATTGTAACATTTTACAAACTTTAACAAAACAGGTGAGTCCCAACATCGACGCTAAGATTTAGGACTAACTAGTCTTAGCAGTTGCTAGACACGGGTAACTTTTACGATATGCTACGGATCCCCTGGATGTTGAAATTCAAATTTATGCCCCTATTCACAAAATGTAAAAATTCTATAGCTGTAACATTACAGAAATTTTTTGTAGAGCAAAAGTTACAGAGTACTAAAAATTGGTATTTACAAACTGTAAAAACTTCACCACTGTAAATAAATACATTTGAATTCGCCGCTGTAGGAAAAATAGTAGCCTTTTTGATAAAAAGAAATGTCATCAAATAAATCATAACAAGTCATTAAGGCTTGAAACCCGAATGATGGAGAATGAATGAGATTATTTCAGTTGCTTACCTGATAGAAATTGGTAAGTATTTTTCATCGAGTGAATCCGATGGAGCCATTTCCGCGAAATAAATCAAAGATGAATCAGAAAAAATGTTTGTGCTTGGTGCAAAATCCGAGAAATGTGGAATACATTTTTTGACCTCCTGATTTCCGGTATGTACAACCATTGCCGAGTTGTGAGCAATCACAAAAGGTTCTTATCTCGATAGTCATATGAATCGTGCTCTTCTTTTCTACTCATTTGGCTCAAACGATAAATGGATTGATCAAGACCCTTTATATGTATTTACGTTCAGTTTGTCTGCGTTTGCAGACCCTATCACAAAATGTAAAAATTCTGTAACTGACTTGATAGACATAGGTAGGTCGATTCGACGGGGCTTTTTGCGTGAATTAAATCCGTATATTTGTTATTTGTATTTCGTCAGCCATCTTTTGTAATCAGGTAGCATAAAATTTTACACCCCAAATGAGATAAATGCGGAGTGAACACTTCATCCCTCAAGCTTGACGGCATATGTAAGGTATTTATTTTGAATTAAGTAAGGCGTTTCTTTGGGGATAAGAAATCTCACAAGAAGCTCAACACTGTCAAATGTATAGTTATATGAGATCAGACGTTCCTTTCTGTAGTGAGATGTTCTAGCCATCACTATTTTCGATGTTCGATAGTGTTCATGTCTCCCTTTTTAAGAATAAAATTGTACACCATTTCGATTTTTGAATTACGCTTTCTTTATTGCGATCTCATTCTTGTAGAATAAATGTATATACTGTTTCATTTTTTCACATCGACAAAGTGCCACAAACGAAAATTTGGATGATAAACGAGTGATGAATGGAAGTAGAAACAGAATGATGTTTTATTCGGGCATGCTGAGATCGCAATAAAGTATACATAATTCAAAAATAGAAATGATGTACAATTTTATTCTTGAAAAGGGAGACATGAACACTATCGAACATCGCAAATAGTGATGGTTAGAACATCTCACCATTGGACTTATTGACAGTTCCACAAACTTTCACCAAAATTGTGAAAAAAAAAAGTTATTTTGATAAGAGTTGCAGACCATCAAGCTTACTTGAATATTGAAGAAACTCTTTTAAAAAAACTTTTTAGCGAAAATCTCAAAAACTACAAATTAAATTATCTTGATTTCTTGTAGGTAAATAGATACTATCGCGAGTCATGGAAAAATCATGTCGAAAAATTGTTACTCTGCCTACTGTCTTCCACCGTAAAAAACGCCTAGGCGCTTTAAACGAATAGTGCGCCTACTTTACTACGTACGCCCAGAGCGTTTTATTCAAGTTAAATTATTTAAGTTACTACAATTTTTTTTCGAAATTTGAATAATTCGTCGTAACACTGTGAGAAAAAATTCATATATTACATGTATTACTTTGTCTTGACCTTGATTTTATTTGTGTCGTAAGATGTTCAGCAGCTCGAAAGTAAGACTCAAGAAAATAAATGCTCAATTGAAAAAATCATGTCAAAATCAATCGAATGTTCATATTTTCTAGAGTAAACCTGAATTTCTGAGATTTTGTTAATATTTCCAAATTTCTGTAAAACTTCTGAAAGTCGATTTGTTAAATTTTTAACGCGGAAAGTGATGAAAGGTTTATCTTGATAGTGTAATCAAAGGTAAAGTTTCGAACCAATTCAAATTTAGTTCTTGTTAAAATCCAAGAATTTAATATTTTTCAAGGCATTTGGCCAAAAATCTGTATTTTTTTGTTACCGTAATAGGTTGTTCGTGTTTTTGACATGGTTGGAAGGAAGAATGATGGTGGTGGAAAAATTATGGAACTTTTGAATTTTCTTACTATACCATGAAAAAAAATCATTTTTTCTTAGAGTTTTCGTACAACTTTTTCAGAATTATTTTATGAAGGAAGAAATTTTCGTCGTCAAATTTAGAGCATTAATAGAGCTGCTTACAACATCCGGTCTTGAGTTCAATTATAGCCACAGACCAACATTTAATCACAACCATGAAAAAAAAGATTTTGAGTACACAATGGTTCGTTGGGCTGACCACCTACTACATTCAACAAAACGTTATATAAATACTGTTCGAAAGATACCAGTTGAGACGCTATAAGCTCGATTCCGGCCTCTAAGCCATATATTTTTTTGACTGCAAACAATTTAGAGTATTACCAACAAAAAGCAAATAACATATTATTCAAACTTTCTGTTCCTTATTGCAGTTCGCAGGCTTAGAGGCAAAGCAAGTTCGTTCGACAAAATCCTAAATTCGATTTATTTAATCACTAAATTTTTTAAGTTTCAAAATAATTCTACGGTCAATGGAATCGAGGGATCAAGAATCGGCCCACAGAACACTCATTTAATTTTTCATGGAATGAATTAGAGAATTAACCCCTTTCCTTACCTACAAGTTGATAAGGGATACAATTAGCTATTTTGGTTTATATTTTGTGCAATGTGTTATCCATTATATTTTGTGTCCCCAATACACTAATGACAATTATAATGCTTTTATTATTAATATATTAGGTTTAAAAAATCTTATAGTTTTATTGACGAGTGGACCATATGCTCTATCGGACAAAAAAAAGCTTCGTTGCCAGATCTGGAAAAAATAATCACAGTTAGCTTCACAGAATCTTTGCTTTCGGGCGGTAGGAATCGCATTTCCAATTTTTGTTTTTTTCGAGTTGCTTTAAGGCTACCTTTCTATAAAACATGAAATTTTGGCGCAAATGCACCTTATATTCCTCCTTATTTTACGAAAATAACACGATATTTACGTTGAAAAATGTATCTTTATTTTCTTATGCTGTGTGCCTCAGAAGACTTTTCAAACTAAACTTTTGTGAGACCCAGTAATTCATGCAATATTTAAATAGATGTCACTAGGTTAAAAGTATACAACTGTGCCTTATACCAAACTAAACTTTTTAAATGTATATTTAATTTGTGAAGGTTTGTTACAGTATTAGTTTTATTTTATTTGTAGGTAACAAGAAACTAAAACAAAACTGAAATTTACAAGCATATATTTGCTAATGATAATGCTTATATCCGCAAAAACTTGAGTGTCTGCTAATTCGCTTAATAAAATTTGTGGTCTCTTCGCTCAACATCAAACTTTTAAAGGTTTCAAATTCTAAATAAAATTCCATGTTTCTGTGTTTCTATATTGGCTGGCCAGTGGAAAGCGGGCTATAGGGTCACTGGTAAAATTTTCAATATATCAAGATATTCTGTGAGAACAATTGTTCACAAAATTCTTGATGTTTGTAAAGCTCGCACTAAAGTTAGTCAAATTGCCAAGTCAAATTCATATAGTCTTATCGGCGAACAATTTAATCGACGATTAGCCACTTCAATATTTTCGAAAGCGTTAAGTGCTGTCGATGGATACCACTAAAAAATTGTTGTACCGCAGATCATTAATTTAATGGCAGTATGCGATAGTTCTGGTAAATTTATTAATATTTGTTGTGGATACTCGGGTTCTGTACATGACCATAGAGTCCAACGGAATAGCCAATTATATCGCAAACAAACATTCCCACCTCATGGATTATGTCTATTTGGTGACAGTGAATACAAATGTTCATTAGACCCGGTAGCTATTATCACACCGTTCGTAAGAAAAGGCAACTTAATCGCAGTAGAAAGAAACTTTAACGTTATGCATAGCAAAGCACGAAGCATTGTGGGAAATGCATTTGGAATAATGAAAATCGATGACGGGCGATTTTTTTTAAATCACTGGAACTGAAAATAAATGTTTTGTTTTTCAATTACATTTACATACTACGCATACTACATGTTTTAAACAGTACATCATACAAATTGAAAATTCGTCGAAAAGTAACCTCGTAAATTGACTTTTCATCTAGCATCTATGAGGAAATAGCGAAAGCTTCAAAATTTGAAAGTTTAGTTTGAAAGTCTTCTGAGGCACACAGCATTATAGACCATAACAAAAATGAACGAAAACGTACACGGTTTCTCTATACGCGATTCAAAGGATAATAAAATTTCGAACTGAAACGTAAAAATAAAATAATAATTTTTGTTGACGATGTCCTTCAAATTGACTCTCAAAGTGGTAAGTGTCGTTGTTAAAAAAAAACGACAAGGTACACGGATAGTTATTTGACTAACATAATGTAGATCTCCAATCATAAAAAAAATCATTCAAGCGTCGAACAGTTTTTGGTGACCTTCAGTAAGAAAATGAGATTTGAAACAGGTGTTGTCGTTGTTAAAAAAAACAATAAGGTACACGGCAAATTCGTAAATCATTTGAAAGGTTTTAATGCGAGCTTTCCAAATATATACTTGGTTTTTATATAGGCGATGACAAAGATGGTCAATTTTACATATATAAAGTAATCTATTTCTACAACAACTGAAACAATTTTATGTAATAGCATGTTCAAATGTTTAGTGTTCAGTTATTTTCTCAAGTGTATAGAATCGCAAAAGTGGTGCATTAGCAAAACTAGAATTACATTTTTTCAAATGGAGCCTTATAATACTACAGGTAAGTTTTTCCCATATTTTTTAACTTATTAGTACAGATTGGTTTATATGATTAAAGTACATTTCTAGATTCAGTAACAGAAACTTCGGTTGTCTCGCGAATTGATAAAGATTGTGTATTTTGTGGTATAAAAAACAAGAGGAAAAACAAAAAATCTTTTCCTGTAAAATGTTTCTTAGAGGAAACTGTTAAAGATTTTCAGAAATATGCAATCCTTTGTGATGATGCAAGAATGATTGAAAAATTATCGTTCACACACTTTTTTATTTTATCACAATGATTGTAAACTAAAATATATTAAAAATTGCGAACAAATTATATCAAATGTAGATTGTGAAGATAAAAATTATCGTGTAAACTACAGCAAAGCTTTTGATAATATATCAGGCATATTAAAAAAATCTCTACTGATAGATGAGGAATATGTGTATTTGAATTGTATTTATGATAAATACATATACTTTATTAAGCTTTATTCGGAAAATGATTTTGTTGTTCCTTCGTACATTAATAAATACTACTTGCAAAAGCGTATTATGGACGAGTTTGGAAGTAAAGTAACTGTTACAAAAATTAGTAGAAAAACTACAGTATTGCACAAGAGTGGTACTGCCTTACCAAATTGTGACATTTTGTACCATCAAAAAATGCAAACGGATAACTATATTGAAATGTTCAAGTAAGAATTTGAAATCTTATTATATTAGTAATTAGTTAGTAATTTCGCCGAACAATAAACTTATTTGTATATAGTAAATAGCAAAAACATAAATTAAAAAATTATTAATATAGTATACCTATTATTTTTACCAGTAACACTGCAAAAAAAATTCGTGAGAGTATTATGAATATAAAAAAAAAAAAACCAGTCCCCAATAATGTTACGTTACCAGCGCTAATAAACGGTGAATGTGAAATCCCTGAAATTTTGAAAAATTTCATAATGAACTGTATTTGCAGCCATAAAGAAACTAATGATCCATTTAAAATTTCAAAAGTAAATGCAATATGTAGTGACATTATATATTGTGCTACCAACGGTGATATAAAGCCGGCTAAAATTATTCAATTGGGTAATAATATCTAAGTACTATTCAGATTACATTTTTTATTAATTATAAAATTAAACATTAAAGAAATGGCAATAAAAACTATATCGGGTAGTAAAAAAATAGTAACCATTTTAAATCGATTGGGGCACTCAATTAATTATAACTTGGTTGAGGAATATGAAACTGAATTAGTTTTCTCTTCAGATGCACAAAAGGATGGTATTTTACCTGAAGGCATGTTTCCTAATCCTAATTTAAATACAGGATTAGCTTATGACAACTATGATTGTTATGTGGAAACTGCTAACGGGAAAAATACATTACATGACACCGTTGGAATAGCTTATCAAAACATAGTTGCAGAAACCCAATATCTCCAAAAATCAATTTCATTACCTTCAACATCTACTGGGTACAAACGTAAACGAAGAGATTACGATGGAGAAAGAACTTATATAGAACCATTATATAAAAAAGCAAGAAATGCTACTTTGTCAGATGGAATATGTTTAAACGAAACTTCCCAAATACAAACATATAAAAAAATAGATAACTTATGGATAATGTCCTTAGTTCTTAACCTTCACTCTGTGTATAGCTTACTATCACGTTGTCTGTGTATAGGGGTCAGTCTGACCCCATAGATATCTTCATGTATTTTATAGGGAAAGTAAATAAAAATTCTTTATTTTCTACAAATATAATTACATTCAAGATTCAAAATGATGCCACTTCCTCTTCATCCGAAAACATTTCCCGTTTTTTTATGCATTCTATCCATATGATTTTGGTGTGGTTGGGACAAAATGGCTCATTACAAAAATGACATTTGGTTCTGGTTTTCATATCAGATGATTTATGGCTCAAGTAACATCTTCGTCGTTTGCTAACTGTCTTAACCGTCACTTCTTTGCCTGTTGATTCCCCCCTTATTGGTAATGCTTTATAACCTATTAAGTCGATTCCTGGCCTTATTTTTATTTAACTTTCGTGTGTTAAAGAGTCGCTCCAACACGTTCGCCTGCACCAGTTGCATAGCCAATTCTTTTAGAAATGATTTTCTTTCGGATGCTTACCGAGTTTCATACAAAGGGGCGGTTGGCGCTTTTATACAAAACGTAAAGGCTGCAACATCGGCGAGGTTAGTAAGGTTAAAAAAATAACACCATCGGCCATCGTTGAGTTTTCCTTTTGCATGTACAGGTTCTCACTAATTTATAGAAGGTATCTAGCCCACCTTTTGTTACATTATAATCCAAAATTTAATTAGTTATATTACACTCATGGTCTACTCCGTTATTGTTGTGTACCAAGTTGATAATTGCAAAACGTTTTTATTTGGTTTAGGAATAAAACGCACAAGTGTTTGGTTGATATCAAAACAGAATTTTGAAGGTTTTAATTCTCGTGTTTTTAATTCCACCTTACTACTAAACTCTTTGAGAAGATCGGTTTTATTTCATCTAATTGTACCAATTAGTGTATTGTTTTTTCTGCAAAAGTAATTCGGCTAAAGAGCAACTAGTAGAAAAGTTGTCCATGGTAATTATTATTTCTTATGCTCCCTTGGTTGCCTACCAACATATACTTCTGCGTTCAATGAGTAAGAATTCTTTGCGTCGCATAGCCAGATTAGTTTAATTGTAATATTTTAATTCTAAACTTCTCTAACGCTTCGAAGGTACCAATATACTGTCGGAAAGAATGTTTCCCTCGACCTAGAGCCAATTGTTGATCAATGATTAAATTTCATGATGGTTTATGAGGTCCTCGAATGTTTGACAAGGACATATTCCATATATATTGGAATGCTGCCAATATTTCGATTTTTAGCCGCTCCTGTCTTATACAGCTATAGTAACTGAGTGGTTTGATTTATTCCTGTTTAAACCGTCAAGCCTTCTCTTTTTCGCAGTAGGAGAAAGTTGCGTATTTTGGTTACAATCGGAGATTTTAAGCTCCACTTTCCGATAGTTTTTTTATTTTGGGCATAGTACAACATACCAGCGTTTGTTTCTTTATCCTTAACAGTCGCATTTTCAACATTTTCTTATTAATTTCTTCGATCGTCAGAGACAAGTTGAAAATGTTAATCGTTATCAAAATTTATCGGTTCAACATGCTCATCCTCATCGTAGTTACAAGTGTTTATCAGCGCAGCTTGTTCACGCTTATCGCCATCGGAAACTCCACATCAATAATGTCGTTTGCTATTTCCGCTTCATCTGATACCTTTAATAGTAGAAACTCTATCGAGAAGTCCAAGGGTCTCTTGGCTGCTCTGTCTTTTCCACACCATAATAACAATATCTACAACCAGGATAAGTAATTTTTACTACTAACATACAAAAACTAAACCAGAAATATCGTTCAACGATCGGTAACGGTAAAATAATACAAAAGTAAAATGAGGAAAAATATCAGGAATAGGTATATAGTGTACATACAGCAAAACGTTACTCGTTTAACGTTACCCCGTTTAACGTTGATTCACTTTAACGTTATTTCCAATCTCTACATTTTTTTTCTTAGAGAAATTTTTTAAAATAAAAATTTTTTTTGGTTCTTTTGTTGGAATTTCCGAGAATTAAAATAAAAATAAAATATATATTAAAAAAAAATAATGTTTTAAATTCATTATTTTTTCGATTTTAGTTAAATAGGGACATCTCCTAATTCAAATACATAATTCAATTACACAAAAAAGAGGTATGAAGAGGAAATATTATTTTTATTTTGAATTACTGTGATTTTTTTCATTAATATGTAAATAAATATTTGAATTTAATAAAATATGTTTTATTCACCTATCTCGTCGTTTTACAAGAGATCCATGCCTCGTTTAACGTTGATTTGGATTACGTTATTTAATTTTGGAACGCATCCTTGACGTTAAACGGGGTATTACTGTATATGCCAGAGACGGGTAGTGTCGAAAACTAGTATTTGTGGAACAGTTTATGTTACATTTTGACACGAGTTCTTGACAGTCTTTTAAAACCTTTGTTTTCGACATTTTTTGACAGGACTTTTTGACAGCGAAAAACACTGAAAAATGTACAATTTTAGCTTCATTAACGTTCAGAATTGTTTCAACCAGTTAGAACAGTTTCTAAATTAACTGGTATATTTGAATAATGTACTCACGAAACAATAAGAATATTTTGTTTCCTCTTTTTTCCAATATCACACGCACAGTTTTTGCCACTTTCCGACAGTTGTTGACATTTTTCGACAGTTTTTGGTCATAACTTAAGGTTCTTCACCCATTTTTGACAAAATTTTCGAAAACTCAAATTTTTTAGCGTTTTTATGTATAATACACATACAAAAAGTGAATAACAAAGCATTTTCTCTCTCAGTCTCACTTACTAATTAGCAGAAAAATTGCACAACACATCACAGACATATACAATCATAGATATACTTATAAAGTAAATAATTTTTTGATATACATATATATGTATATAGAAAATAGCGCATGGAAGTAACTTGGGGTCATTTTGACCCCAGTACACAGAAATGCGCTTGGTTTATTTCAGACTATGGTAATTACAAAATTTACAAGTAATTTGGGCCTGATTTTCATTGTATTGTGGGTATGAGATATTAGTTGAGGCTATCTTATAGGACATGGACCATTTAAATAGTAAGAAACGTATTTTTTTTAATTTTAAAATCGATTGGGGTCAATTTGACCCCAATACACAGAGAGAAGGTTAAATGTGAAAACGTTCCAATGTGGGTTGGTTGGAACTCTAGAATCATTATTGATAATAATATCCAACAAGGTGTTTGGTATCTCCCACAAATAAATAGTTCTCCAACTTCGGCTTCAACCGTAGCCGAAACTATGAGGAGATCGTTGGAAATAATGGAAAAATGCCACCAAACTTATATGACTGTTACATATGATTTGGCTATAGCAAAAATCGCATTGGAGATACAAGAAAATGAATCGCCCATTTACGATAACTTATTTATACAATTAGGGGCATTTCATATAGAGTTAGCTTACTTCAAGGTAATTGGTAAATACTTAGATGGATCCGGTGGTGAATATATCCTCCAAGAAAGTGGAATTCTTGCGTTAGGTTCCACTTAAACCTTTATTACAGGAAAACATTACAATAGGTATTCATGATATGTAAAGATAACTTTCCTATTTTATTTCATTCTTATTTTTATTATAGGTGCAAACGACTACATTTGCTTTTAGGAACAGCATTTCAAATGTTACACTTTGAGGAGTTTTTGGAAAAAAAAAAAGCAATTTTAATCGATTCTATATTAATAAAATATGAATTAGAAGCATTAGAAGCATTTGAAGAATCTCCCAACATTTCGAAAGATCTTTCAGACATATTAGAGAAATATTATATATATAAAGAACAGACATTAACTGGAGAACAAGGTGAAATAGCTAAGTTTTGGTGTATTTATATTGAATTGGTTTCGTTATATCGTGAATTTTCTCGTTGTATAAGAATGGGGCATTTCGAAGCCTATTTAATTTGTCTTGAAAAAATATCTTCACTATTTTTTACATTTAACCATTGTAATTATGCTCGATGGCTGACTAAATATTTAAAAAATGTATACAACTTAAACCAAACGCATCCAGGCTTAGAGAACAGCTTTAGAAATGGTGGATTTGGCATAAAACGTACCAAGAAAATTTTTTCGAAATTACCAATAGATTTAACATTGGAACAAACTATTAATGCAGATGCAGCTAACAAATATACAGGCATATCTGCATTTACGAATTCCATCTCAGCAAGACAACGATGGTCAAAAAGTCATTATTTAAGGACTTCATTATGCTCAACATTTTTTAACAGTTTACATCTTAATTCCAATGACGATGTTTCTAAAGATTTACGTCCAAATATGATTAAGAAAAATAATGAGGACTTGCAAAAATTAAAAATACAAATTATAAATTGCTGCAATCCATTCAAAACATTAGAAACCCCAAAGCTTTTTAATATTAGTTCTGGAAAATCAACTTCTGCCGTTACTTCAAAATTTTTGTTAAATATTTTTGATTTCGAGGACAACCAGAAAAATTGTTTTATAACAGAGTGCTTAGAAGAACCGCAAAGATTTCTAAAACCTATAAAAAAAATATAATTTCGAATTTTTCAAAAGAGTCTATATCAATAAAAGGAGAGACTGGTAGTAGTGATAAATTACGAAGTGTAAAACTGGGACGTAATTTATTTGCCAGGATCATCTTCATTGCCATTGAAAAACAAATTAATATGGAATTGGTATTAACTTATCCTTTAACACCAATACCATTGTCGTTATATCACCCGGATGGAACTCCTCACAAGACGCAAAAATCTAAACTTTTAATACATATCGAAGGAAAAGTAAATAGTTCTCAACCATCTTCAATTGATACAATTATTTTTGATGGAATGTCGTTATTGCATATGCTTAGTGATGTTCCTACAACTTATGGTGGTTTGATTAAGCATTTGTTAAATAAAATGTTTAAATCCCAAGCAAAAGAAATCCGACTGATTTACGATACCTATCTTAGTCCATCTATAAAAGATGTAGAACGAAACAGACGTATGTCGAACCGTCAAGATGTTTATAATATAATTGGACTTGACCAAAAATTACCTGGTAATCTCCATCAGGCTCTACAATCGGAATCATTCAAAACCAAATTTGTAAATTTGTTTGTTACAACGCTACAAAATTATGGATCAAATTTTTACAGTTGTTTTAATGAAAAAATATTGTATTGTTCAGCCGAAAACGAATGTTATAAATTTAGTGCAATTGAAGGTGAAATATGCTGTGAAAATGTTGCAGACCTATACTGTGAGCACGAAGAAGCTGATGTCAAAATTGTATTTCATCTAAGCAAGATAAATAGCATGTCACAAAATGTATTCTAATTCGAGGTTATCGTCAAACGTCTGGAAATCTAGAACAGATTACCTATCATCACTGAAAATACATTTTGAAAAATTATTCGAAATTGTTTGTCTGCGTTTGGTCGAAAACTTATTTACGACAGCAACAGTAAACTTGGCGCAGAAAGGCCATATAGTTGAATTCAGAACAATAAAGAATTGTTTGCGCCTTCCTGCAATCGCAACAAATTGTTTATAGCGAAATGGTTTTTTGATCGATCTGTTCATTCGGGCATTTCTGCAATCTGCAACATTATGACTGGTGAATAGCGCTTGCAAAGGTTCAAAAGAAAAGGAAACCTCAAAACACTGCTGCAAGCTACAAAGCATTATTCTGAGATTAAATATTCATGAAGCATAAATGACTCCAAAGGGCATAATGCTTGGTGAGATGAAAGCTTTTCTGAAATCATCACAGTTTTAAAGATATGATAACCTATAAACTCAAAACTAATGTGGGAGTTCAACAATCTGGTAGGTACGATTTTAAATGCTTTGGGAAAGATTCAACCAAGATTCAACTGAAAAAAAAAAATATTTCGCAGAATTTCGCTAAATCAACTAATAGATTCAGGAAATGATTCATGTTCTTTCACAAATATCCATCTCCATTGGTAAACAAATACATCAAACTTTATGCGGGACAGGTTACAAAATTCTTAAGATTTTTAATACGTTCGTTCTTCAAATATATTTCCACTTGAGTACTGCGTGTGGTGCTTTGTCGAAATCTCTCCTTTTAAAATTGACCTTAGCGATCTGACCTCTATGACTTTAGAAAATTCATTAATGTTGATGTTGACTTTCTTGGTACAGAACACAACCAGAGGGCGCTACACATTAGTGAATCCTATATAAAGCTGGTACTCTTCTTCATATTATGATTGCCCATTTGCAGACATTTCAATTAGTTAAAACACTATTTCGCCAAAACCACTTAGCCGATTTAGATTTTCC
Organism: Tipula vernalis; assembly: GCA_958295665.1. NCBI lineage: Eukaryota > Metazoa > Arthropoda > Insecta > Diptera > Tipulidae > Tipula > Tipula vernalis. The sequence continues at coordinate 277,152,328 of OY282560.1, read as the reverse complement.
TCATGCCGAGTTTACGACCATTTTCTGAACAAAAATTTTCAACAGGCAACCAATCGGCGTAGTCTATTTCGTAAACAAATTTCCCCTTCCGTACATAATTCTTTTGTTTTCTATTTAAAAGATATTGAATCTGCTGAAAATTTTTCTTCAGAAAATGGTCGTAAACTCGCAATCCATGGTATTGAGCAATTTATCAGCAGTTTGCGGTATAACAATTAATTCATCTTCATTCATCGTCTTTCGCATTTCTATAATTTTCGAACGATAAAACTGATATCACCATAAATTTAAATTAGCTGTACCTAATTAGATCTAAAAAAAAGCAAAGTCAAACAATGATTTCGATCACGTCACAACACAAGATTTTTAATACCAAAACCAAGTCAATTATATAAATGTATCCAAAATGTACATATTCAAATTCCCTCTTACGTAAATAAACACACACAAACGTACACCAAATGAATATGTAATAACTATCGATTGCACCTACATATCCCAAATTAAAAATAAAATTAGCAACCTCACTGAGTTTTGATAACGCAAAGAAAACACGACAAAAATATGAGACTGGTAATTTTCCTTTTTTCCTCCTCTTAGTCTTCTTCTTCTTCTCCGCCTTCATTTAACAAATTATCGGTGTTCGATACACAAACAATATATTCAATTAATGATTTATCAGTGCATTGTTATACTGTAGTTTTCCTTTTCTTTACAGAAGTATCTTAATATATTCTACTTATGGTTTCAATTCATTTCCATTAACTTACCTCCCACGTTCCATAAAATGTATGTTCGCGTGACATTTCCCTGCTGTAATGTATGTAAAGTTTTAATATTTATTGTGTACAAAAATATATTTTATTTTTGAGTCGAACCTTGACTTTTCCAATGTTTCAAATAAAATAAAAAATCAATAACCAAAAAAATTGTATGTTAAGCTTAAATTGTTAAATTTTCTTCTTCTTTAACTTGGTTTTGGTGGACGTCTTCGACGTCTTCTTACATTTACATTTAGGTACAGATGAAAATGAAATTTATTAACTTTCAACAAAAAAAAAAAATTGATTTTAAGCTACACAAAATATATTTGAATTTTAAAAATATTAAATAAATATTAGACAACTTTTAGAGAAACTAGTTTAAAAATGGGGCAAATTATACAATAATTGTATCACAAATTTTTTTTTTTTTTTATTAAATAATTTTATTTAGCAGAAAAATCAATTTCACTGTAGCACCATTTTTTTTTTATTTTCATTTCACTACCAAAAAAAAATTTCTTTTTATCTTAACTGTAATATTGCCACACAATAATTTATCATTGCGATAAACTCCCTTTTGAGTTACACATCTCCATTATTTTACATATTTTTGATTGATTTTTCAATAATTAAATTAAACAAATAAATGTACAGTTTTAAAATATAGAAAATACTTTTCTTTTATATATCACACTACTCAACCATTTTCATCGAGTCGGAAAGCAACAAGAAGTATTTTCTTGTGTTTTCCACTTGTTTTGAGATTTTCATTTATTTCGAAAGAGGGGAAAATTGTCGGTGAAATAAATATATTATTGGTGGTGCGGGTGGTTGTACAATAGATGGAAGTGTTATTCTATCGCGTGCCCTATTGTGAGTAATAGATGAGCTGCTTATATAGTAAATTAATAATAACAAAACGTTCGTACAAAACAATTTAACATTCTCATTGTGTCTTCCGAAGGAACCGTTCAATAGTGAAAATTTGGTGAAAATTGTGAAATCAAAATTAAATTTAATATAAATAAAATGTTTAAATCAATACAGTTTTGTTAAAGTTTCTCGGTACTTGTACCTTATAAGGTAAATCTTAATTTTAAACTATCACAGGGGGGCATTTTTGTGAAGAGATTAGTGCTACATTTTCGATTAGACCCATTGTCCCATGATTTCTAACAACGAAGTGAACATTACAGACAGAATCTGATTCGAGTGACCGTAATGATAACACCAAATTTGGTAGGTTATCGAATAGCGAAAAAAGAATGGCGAAACACCATGCGGTTAGAAGAAAAAAAAAAAAGGAAGGCGTCGAAAAATTTTACCGTTACAAACAATCAAATGGTAGATACAAATTCTAGAAAAAACTTAACTCTTACCAATATATAGATAATTTCGAACTCAAATATGGTTGATGAGACTTCACCTTTGTTGGATATCTTTTCTAAAGGATATCGACCATAAACAAAAACAATATAGAAATCTGCTGGAACAACATTAATAAACTAGAGAACAAAAAACAAGCATGTTACAAAATCTTAGAGGACAAAATTCAAGCTAATAACTTTCTTATAGTCAAACAGAACCAAAGGAAATATGAATATCATAAACAAATCAAAAAACACCGCTCCTGGTAAAGATAAAATCAGTTACAAAATATTTAAATTACTAATTAAATTCAACCCTCAAGTTTTACAAAGTTTTGATAGTGATCAGAAAAAAGGGGAAAAATGACAGAGAAATAACGAACTATGTATAGACCGATTTGTTTATTGCCGACTTTTGCAAAAATTGTTGATACGCTAATACTGAAGAGAATTTACAAGCATTTAGATAAACACAACATACTTAATGATAACTCATTCAGTTTTAGGAAAAACAAATGTATTTCAGATTACATTGTAGAATTCATAAACTATATAAACACATTAAAAAGAAATAAAAATAAAAAAATCTTTCTAAAGGTCGAGTTACAATGAATCCGTCCCATTCCGTTCCGCTTCTCCATCCAAATTAGTTTTAGACATTTTCTGTACATTTTATATGAAGAAACGGAATGATTAGTTATAATAAAATGGAAAGAGACGGGCGAGCTCATCCGTTTTTTCAAAAAGTTTAGAATTTAGAGAAAGACGGAACATCTTAACCAAACCAATCAAATAATTTTTTTTTTTGACATACCGTGAGAAGTTTTAGAAAATTGTTATCACGCACGATTTTTCAGCCGCGCGTATTTCCAATAGTAAGTAATTTGGTCTGTACTCATATTATGCTTCAAAAGCGATCAACTTATTTGATGTACAGGGTATAGTATATTTATTCCAAATTTGTTAAATTGGGAAAACAAGTTTACAATTTCCCCTTAGACAAAATAAAAAAAAATATAAAATCGAAGAGAAAATAATAAATAATCTTCCTCATCAGTACTTCTATTGCCGCGGTCAAGCCATAACAATTTAATTTTGTGTACATTTTGTAAAAGCCTTAGTGCAAAAATAGTAGTATAGTTAATTTATTAAAAGGTGTTGACCAAAATTATTGCGGCAAGCTGTTCTGTTGTGGTGTCATTGTTAACACCATATACATATCAGCTTAACGTGTTCGAGTCGGACGGATTAATTATTGTTTTCTTCTGGTTTTCGGCGCTTACCAAGGTAAACACAACTTGTGGCTTTATATTATTATAGTGTACTTATGTTTTTTTATTATTTCATAAAAATTAGAATCAGTTCCGTAAGTTCCTACCAGTAAATCGCTGTTTGCTTGGTAAGCGAATTTTTTCTAAATTATTTTATACATTGTATTAAGTACTATCAAAAAATTGTACATCATAAAATTTAACTGCACAAGTACAATATAAATATCATCGTATATAAAAATTATTAGTATATTATTCAACGAGCATATAATGATAGCTGTTATTCACGAAGATGAAGTTTACCGACACGAGCCGATAGGCGAGTGTCGTAAATCATCTGAGTGAATAACAGCCATTATATGCGAGTAGAATACGATACTTTGTCCACGGCTCACAATAATTTGTATTTTATTATCAAATCCTTCAAATAAACCTAAAATAATTTTCGTCGACATTTTGACATCTCAGTTTAATAATAATGAAAATAACAACAGACTACTAGATAAAATTTCAAAAATGAAATTTTTATTTGGTAGCAGTGAATAATGGAAGGGACTACTAGATAAACTAGCAGTGAATAATGGATGTCATTATGATTGAAGAAACAAACGTATAATGAGTATATTATACGTTAGTCGTGGACAAAAGTACAGTATAACACTTGTTAACGTGATCGCAGACCGAGACTAATCATATATTAGTGAATTTTATTATATTTAATTAAAAACCATGGTTTGCGCAATATAAAATTAAATTTGTGACATAGGAAAATTTATTGCATTATAATTATAGTTATCCATATACTTAAATATTATTTATTATATTACTTACTATATTTACTATATTTTTTGTTTACTATAACTATTTATCTAAATATTTATTTTGATTGTTAAATTAAAGTTTTCCTAATTTTATCAAAATTTTCGATTTCATTTTTCTTTGTCAATTGATTTTTTTTGGTTATTATGCTGTAATGTGTTAGTGATTCATAAATCGTTTAATTCACTTTTGTTTTCTGAATGGTTGTGCGTGGTTACGCGTTTGATGAACCTTTTGTTTGTGTAAATATAGATCGATTTAAGATGCATTCTTAATAATTTAATTAGCTGTGATAATGTGAGCTTTCAACCACACGGGGACTTATGAAGTCATACAATATGGAGGTATGGGTATAGTGAATATGTGATCAAAAAACCAAAGGTCACACAACTGATTTGTGTAGTGAACTGTGATAGAAAAAACTGTGATTAAATTAACTGTGATAAGTAAACTGTGAATTTGTGTAATATTTTGATTAATTTATGGTTGACCGTGCATATGTGTAAGAGGTGTGTTCATAATTTGAGAAAAATCAGCAGCATTATCAAGCTCTTAATGATCGGTGGAAAGATCCTCGCCCGTACCACTGCCACCTAGCCGGCAATATGCTGCACCACCAATCAATCATTAAGAAATCTGTTAACGGTTCATGGGATAACAATTTTCCATAAGCTAAAGCCCCGAATGACAGTGGCGCCAAAAAACTAGCATTTTTGTTTAAAAATTATGAGCACACAATTACATTGCCTTAAGCATTTTCAAGGTCAATATTTTTTTTTATTAGTTTTGCTGGGTTATGGTTGGTATTTATTTTCACGTGTGTGTGTTTTGATTTGGATACCTCGACGAATTCAGTAATGCTATTTAATTTTTTTTTTTTTTTTTTGAGTCAGAATTCGTTACATCCGTTTTTACCTTGAGTATGAACGTTTGGTTGTCTACAACCTTGACTTAACGATCTCTATGATTCACCGTTAAATAATTTTGGGCATAGAGAGGAATACAAAAGTTTCTTTCTACCAATTTTCACCGCATGGTTAGACTGTTGGAGTAAAGGGAAGATAACTGGAGTATGTTTCTCGAATACTGATTTTGGTTAGAATAAGCATGTAAAAGATTCTTTATTTCCTGTTAACAATAATTTTTCAATTTCAATTAAAAGTATAGTTTTTTAAATTATGTTTGATGTAGTGACCATTTAGTGAATCACAGTTTTTTCCGTCAAAGGTCGTTATGCGACTGAGTTTTATCACACGTGTGTTGAAGCTTTCAGTTATCATAGCAAGTAAAATATAATTAAAACTAAATCAAAATAAAAATTTATAGTTCAGTTTTTTTGCTGGAATTAAAAATGTCGTACCTAATTTTCGTAATTTTCGTAACTTTTAAAAATTTCCAGAATTATATCGGGAGAGATTGGCGTTGTACTCGGCTACTACATACGTCGTTTGGAGATACACAATATTTTACAGTTTTTTTTTCTCGTAATATTCCTAGTTGTTATATATAAATCATGGGTATCCCACATTTAGATTGCGATGAGTTGGACATCGAATGTCAAATTTGAAATATTGTCGGAACAATTTCAAATAGAATAACATTACTTACGGAAGCAGTCAGAAAAGAAAATAACGGAGAAGATCATGGTCCAACTGAGCCACATTTTCTTGCTGCTCGTTATCCGAAACGTGAAGTTGAAGCTTGTGCAAATAAGTTCGAAAAGCATTATGAATCAATGGAGGCTTTTATGCAGGCGTGTGATAGTATGGATGCTGGCAAGCTAGAAGAGTTAGCAACTAGAGTTGAACATATCTCAGGACGTCTCAGTAGAATTGCTAAGACTAAGACTGGTCCGGTTTTTGTGTCTGCTAATAAGCTATTGGAGAGCTGTGACAAACTAATAGGTTGTTTTAATGATTTGCGTGAAAAACGTAGCTCGATACCAGAAGTTGAGAAGTCGCTGAAAGAGCTAGTCATAGTTGTTCCTGATAGTGGCGAAGAAGATGAGGATCCAGTGGATCATTCCGAACCTGTTAATGAGCCCGTTTTCGCTAATTTGTCAGATCATGATAATCATCCACCTCAATTGACAGTCACATCCTTCGAGAACAATAATCTGAATCAACAACAAATAGATGCTATCGTTAATGCTCTTATGACAAAGCTCAATTTACCTCTAATGAACACCAATAAACCGAGTAGTGATTTGGAGACAAAAAACATTCAGATTAGACCAGGAATGCAATCATCAACGATTATATCTCCAAAAAATTTTCAAACTTCTCCAGAATTTAACGCTGCAAAACCTCCTCCAAATTATAACGTTGTGCCCAACCGAACTGATGGTTACTTGCCAACATCTGTAGCAGTTCAGCAGAAATCTTCCGGGGTGAAACATTCTTTAAAAGAAATGGTGGCCTAGAAATACATAGATGGTCAATCTCATTCAGCGGTGAATGTGGGGAAATCCCAATTGAAAGATTCATCTACCGAGTGGAAAGTATGGCTAATTCGAATGGTGTTACGACGGAATTTCTTGTTAAAAACTTAAACGTATTATTGAATGAAAAAGCTAGAGAATGGTACTGGATGTTCGTAGAGAAAACGAGGAATGTTAATTGGGAAGAGCTGAAGTGGACCATGATTCATCGTTTCCAAGACATACGAACAGACGCGAATATAAGACAAGCTTTAGAAAGACGCAAACAAAGAGTACGAGAAGGTTTTTTGGATTTTTACAATGATATTTTGTCAATGTTATTACCCCTTCAGAATCCTATGACCGAAATAGAGAAAATCAACTTGTTGATCCGAAATATGAGGCCTGGCCTGCAATCCAATTTTGCCGGTCAAATGTTCAATGATATCTCTACTTTGGTGAACCGATCTATAGCTGTCGAAGATACCTGGAATCGTATAGGATGGATTCCGGAGCTAGTATTTCAATCAAGACGCCAAATCAATTAACTCCAGGGTAACGCTGATTACTGTGAATTGAAGCGCAATAAGGGCAACTTAGCTGAGCCGTCAGACAACTATGATTCCGTCTATGCTGTATCCTTATCAAACTCAACATCTAATACAAATGAAACTCAGAATCGGTGCGTTTGCTGGAATTGTGGAAGTAACTCGCACTTTTTTAAAGACTGTACAATGCCAATTTCACATAAATTTTGCTTTGGTTGCGGTTCTAAGAATGGAATGTTATAAAAGTAAACTGCCAGCTATGTCGTAATGTCGCTGCATCGGGAAACCATCAACGGGGTGTCAGAAATTTTGCGGCTCTGAGATCCCAAAACCAAGTAGTGAATCAACCCAAACCGGATATGGTGGATTCGGCCGCGAACACAGATCCGGAATTCTACAAAATCCTTCAGAGGAAGCACGATTAACATCCAAATCGAATATATCCCGATCAACTCAAACAAGCGCCGATATGTATTCGTTAACCAAATGTAAAAATCATTTACAATGTAGTTTGAAGTATTTCAAAACACGCAGAGAAATTAAAAGGATAATATCTGAATCGAAGATAATATGTAATCATGATAATAGACCATATGCCGAGGTTCTCAGGCCGTCCACTCTACCAGTTTACCGTCATGCCGTTTGGACTGTGTAATGCAGCCCAGACGATGTGCCGGTTAATGCACAAGGTAATTCCCCACTATCTACATGACCGGGTCTTTGTTTACCTAGACGATCTGTTAGTGGTATCAGCAACTTTCGAGGAGCATATATCACTACTGTCTGAAGTAGCTAGATTGCGAAAATTAGCAAATCTGACTACAAATGTAGAAAAAAGTAAGTTCGTTCTACGGGAGACAAAGTACCTGGGCTATATGATAGGTGAGGGATGCCTCAGAGTGGACCCCGAAAAAGTGCGAGCCTTAGACGAATATCTCGTTCCTAAAAACGTCAAACAGATTCGCAGTTTCCTCGGGATGACCGGCTGGTACCGACGCTTCGTCGCAAATTATTCAAGTTTGGCTGCTCCTATTACTGAGTTACTAAAAAAGGGAAGGCCAAATTATGGGACACTCAGGCACAAATGGCATTCGAGAATTTAAAGAAAGCGCTAGTTACAAAGATATTTTAATTTGCTGATGATATTTGTTTAATAATAAGTGGACACAACCATGATGAACTTTTCAGAAATGCAAACAGTGCGTTATTATCGTTATCGCAACTACTTGAATCGATAAATCTAACAATCAATCCAGGAAAATCACATTTTTTAAGACTTTTTACCAACACCAACAACACAAACTCTATCAATCTAAATATAAATAACTTCACAATCTCTGAAAATTTACAAAAATTTTGGGAATAACATTTACGAAAAGTCTTAGTTTGTCAAAACATTACCACAATTTAAAAAGCGAGACTCAAAAAACTATCAATTTATTCAAAACTTTATCAAATCTTAAGAGTCACCTTCCTTAAGTGTTCACCCTGAAACTCACTTGGTTATTTACAAGCCTATAATCAAACCAAAATTAGATTTTGCATATATCTTCACTGAGGAAACTAACAAGACCTTCCACAAAATAAGCCAAACAATTAAAAACACATGTTTAATGTACTATGCTTGGGCCTAATGAGATCAACCCCATTACCTACGCTGTTAGCCGAATTATTGGAAATGACATCAAGTTTCGATAACAAAATCAAATCATTGAAATACATCAGCAGACAACTATACAGAAACTCTAAGGTCGGAAGGGATATTATAAGTCAGTGTTCACTAGAAAAATTAAACAGACATTATCTCAATTACAATTTTTGAAAGAATATTAAAGCTTCTCACTAAAGATGAACCAACCCAAAAAACATTACCATTACTCCAGGCATAGAAGGTGTCACCAGCCAATCTCGCAACAACACAATAGAACTTCAAAAAGCGTCTATGAATTTGCTAGAAAATTACAGCGACTAAGACATCATATTTACGGATGGCTCGCTCAAAAATAATAGGGCAGAAGTGGGTATTTATTACAAAGACTGCAACATAAACCTATCAATCAAACTCAAAAATACTTCTGACATCAAAACAATAGAAGTCATCGCAATCAAAATTGCCATCACATTAGGTCAATTAAGCAAGAGGGGAAAAATTTTGTTACTCACTGATTCCCAAAGCGCTTGTTTATCATTAAATTCAGCGCTCAAAGATAAAGTTGACAAACATTTTTAAAATCAAATTTTGGACTGGGCGGGTAAGAACCTCAGCAGACATATCAAGATACAATGGATTCCAGGGCATATAGGAACACAAGGTAACACTGTAGCGGATCATCTAGCAAAATTGGCACAAACAAGACCCTCACATACATTAGACAACGGACCGGTTATCAGTGACACATTAAAATTAATTCAAAACACAATTAAGGAAGAATGGTCGGAATTCTTTGAAACAATGTCTACGAATGTAGGACATTATTACAAAAATCTTTTTCCGGGCTTACATACTAGTTTATGGTCCATATCCACAAAATTTAGCGACAGGGAAACTAGAACTTTGAACAGACTTAGGTCAGTCAACAATAAATACAAATACCTTTTTGGTTTCGAAGATTCACCCAACTGTCCTGTATGTAACGTCATAGAAGATAAGGATCACATTGTGGACGAATGTAGTAAATATGACTTGTAAGCACCAGGCGGAGGTCCGAGACTCATGGGTCATTTAAGTGGAATACGCTTGACCACAACAAATTAAACATAAAAAAAAAATTAACATGGATTGTGTGAACACAAGCTGAATGCGGTCCCAAGCTTTTTCGGGCGGTAGACAAACGGGTGGCTTGTAGCGCTTAATTTTATTTCTGAAGATGGACACTTAGTTATCGATTTTAAGCAAAACACTTGGTTGAAGTAGAAACGCTTAATAGTAGGCTTACTTAAAACGCTCAGTTGAAGGTTTACATTTTATTTAAATTTAATTTTAGTTCATTCGAATTATACGAGTACATATTCGAATTATACGAGTACAAATTCGAATTATACGAGTATATTACTTTTAATTTTACTTTATTCTGTACATGAATACGCGCAGATCAGGAGTTGAAAGTAATATCTACAAAATTCATCTCAAGACCTAAAAAATAAAATTAACAGCTAAATAATAATTAAAATACGATAATTTAACCTCACATTCAACGGAGTTTGCAGTAAAGCTCATTGGATTGTAAACGTCACTATATCCTGAGACAAATAGGTCAAGCGATGGCTGAATATCCATAACATAACATCCATAGGTACCCGCAGCACCCGCAGTCGCGGGAGGCCCACGCTTAACGTGCCCCAAGAGAGCTATCAAGCGTTCGAATATTAGTTAAAAGTCAAGATCAGATAGATGGTAGCTCAGATTAAGCTTAAAGAAGACCACCCTTTCAAATTTACAAAACGGGACATTTCTAGGAAATTTCTAAGAAAAAGGCGGTGGTCTAGTTTTAGAGAAAGAAAAAAATCGTTCCTGCTGCTTTTAAATATTTTCTTAAGACAGGCCCAATAATTTCTTCTCGGTTGGTGAAGGTGAATGTCAGAGTAATTACCCAAAATCTGACTCCATTGATATAAAAATGGCTTTAGGTTCTGACAAATATTTAAAATTAGAAAAAAATTTGCCAAACTTTTTTGAAATCAAAAGCTTTTGACATCAAACGATACCGATTTTAATGTTTGCAACCTTTAACAAATCAAGTTTTGATTAGAAATGATTGATCTAGTTTCTCGTTTACCGAATATTTTTTATTACAGGTAAACGGTAAATAAAAACCTAATTTACCGGTAAAACTGGTTTATTTTAAAAAACTATTTTAAATAAGGAAATTTCTAATCCTCCTGTTTCATATCTCCTTGTCCCGGTTTTCATCTTTTAATCACTTTTTAAAATTTCTTGAGATTATTGGAGTATAGCATGGAAACGGGATGCGTGATTGATACTAGACTTAATTGGTGATTCTTCGGTGTTTCGAAACCGTCAGATTATTCGAGATTTTCGAGATTATTCGAGTATGTTTGAAATTGTTGGGTATATTTGATAGTTCGATGTTACTCGAGGATCTTAGAGCCATATTCGAAGAATATGATTGTTCGATATTTACGAAATTATCCGATCTATTTGAGGGTTCCATTATTATTGCATATCGTTTTGTTGAATTTAGCCTTAACTTGTTTAGTAGCATATTGCTTAGTAGTATTATTAACATTAAATTACTTGACAAACAATTCGAAATTTACACGAATTTTCGTAATTTTTCAAAATTTTCGTGGGTTCTCTAGATTTTTACAAGCTTGCCGAAATCTTTCATTAATATGTAGACTTTTCGAGAGATTCACGTAATATAGAAATTATTCAAATTTTTCTGAGGTAATCGTGATTGATCCGCGATTTATTCTAGATTTCTTAAGATTTTTGACATTTCTAGGATTATTCGAGAATTTGAAAGATTTTCAAATGTATTCGAATTTTTTATGGCTATGTTCTGCGACTAGGTTTGAGTTGTGGGAACTTGCAGAGTTACACCGCATCCCCAATGAAATACTTCTTACTTTTGCCTTACAGGATTATATGAAATTCCAACATAAAGAACAAACATTTTGGTTCGTTATGTTGGAAATCGAAAAGGCAAAAGTAAAAAGTATTTCATTGGGGAAGCGATGTTCCACATATAAATCTGTACCGTGTTATTTAGTAGACTTTTTGAGATTTCGATATTTCTCCAGTTTCCTAGGTTATTCGAGAAATTATTGGACAAGAATAGAAGATTAGAATTGTTAGCTTATTTACATTTTACATGGTAGTGATTAGCGCGAATAGGATTTCCTTTGGTTTGAAATGAAATTTCGAATCGAAATTTTGTGATGCTTTATCGATAACATTTAAAAATCTTCGTAGCATTGAGTTGATTGCAAAAAGTTTCGTTTTGTTTGAGACCATTAAACTGAATCAGGTGCTACTTCGTACTCTCGAAATCAGACACTTTTAATTAATGTGAAGCTGTTTTTAACTAAAATCTTGTTCATAGAGGTAATACAAGAAGCATTTTTAGGAGCCCAAGAAAAATTTTGCGGGTATCCTGAAATTTGTAGTTACGCCACTGCGTTCGTCCACTTTAGAATTGTTAGCTGTACTTAGTGAATTAGTCTCGTTTAAATGTTTACTTGCCCTTATATCCATAAAAGTATAATTTCATTTCATTTTTACAATTCTTTAATTCGGACTTTGATTACTACAACACGCTTATCAACTTCATCGACTCAGCTGTTATGCCTCTAGTTCGTCCTATCGACCAACTTATCATTGTGGGCGACTTTAATTTACCCGGTCTATCTTGGGACGATGTGAACGGCGTATTTTCTTCATCTTCTACCGATGAGAGCTCAACCGTATTAGTAACAATCGGGGCAAATTCCTTGATCGGTTATTTGCCAAAGATGTTATGCAAGCCGAGACTTCTGCGTGTCCGGACTTCAGTGACAGTGGTTGTGGAAGCTTCTACCACGTACCGATTACGATAAATAGTTTTCATTCTAATTGTAAAAATAATTATGGTATTGAAAAGCACGTATTAATGAATTGATGTTGCTCGTAAAACGACGCAATAAGCTTCATTCCTTGTATAGATTGCATAGAGCCCGCAAGGAATTTAAGTGCCTAAACTGGTTCCTTTACAACAACTATGTCGTGCGAATTGAAGAAGAGTTAACATCTAGTCCTAAGGAGTTCTGGAATTTCATTAAAAGCAAAAAAAAGTGGCTGAGTCTAAATTGTCAGTTCATTCCTATTAAATGGTTGCGTTCCTACCTCACTGATCGTTGGCATTCCGTTAGGATCTTGGGTTCTTACTCCCAATTATTTCATGTGCCATCTGGCGTGCCTCCAATGTTCCACATTGGAACATTGTTGTTTTCATTGTTTTCAACGATGTGTTACAATGCTTTGAGCTTGCTAACTGCCTCCTCTTCGCAAATGATATGAAAATTTTCGCCCGGGTGACTAGTTTGTCTGATTGCGTAAAGTTGCAGGAGGACTTAAACAGATTTTGCAGTTGGTCAATTAACAATGCCACTGGCTCTGAACGTGAGCAAATGTAAGATTGTTTCTTTTAATCGTGTCCGCTCACCCATTTTTCATCAATATCTGCTGTACAATGAAGACGTTGACCAAGTCGAGTTCATTTCTGATCTTGGTGTGATTTTTGCATCTCACGCTATATTTACCAGACATCTTTATTTCAAAGTCGTTTATTATGTTGGGGTTTATTAAACGAAACTGCAGGGATTTTAGGGACCCGAAAACTTTAACATCACTGTATGTCTCGTTTGTTCGGTCTATTTTGGAGTAGGCATCTCCAGTTTGGGCGCCATCCTACCAATGTCATTCCGGGAGGATTGAGAGTGTTCAGAAGCAATTTGTTTTATTCGCGCTCCGATGTTTGCCGTCCATTCAAGCTGTGGAATATGTCATCCCACCTTATCAGGATCGATGTAATCTTTTGGAACTGCAACGTCTAGACTGTCGCAAGGACGTATCCTCCGCGCTGTACGTGCGCGATACATTAATTCCCGTATCGATTGTACCGAGTTACTCGCACGTCTAAAAATCTATGCTCCCGAACACCGAATGCATCAACGTGATGGGCTTTTATTCATAGACCAGTGCCAACAAAGTATGGTCTTTCGAAACCGATCCTGAGAATATGACGGCTGTTCAGTTCAGTATTTGAATTTTTCGATTTTCACTTGTCGAGAGATTTGTTCAAGAATGTTTTATTTAAATTTTTTTTTAATAATTGTAACTAGCCGTAAATGTTTGTACCGATTGTAGTCACTATAGGTATCAAATAAATAAATAATTCTGTGGTCATACGGCATAACCGCTTAAGTCGACTTAAGACAAAAATGATTTTCAGTATGTAACGTTTTCTAGCTCTTTTCTAACTTCACTAAATGATTGACTTAAGTGGTAAAGCCTCGTGGCCAAATGCTGTGGTCGCAAGCCGTAGTAGCTTTAGTCGGCATAAACGAAAATGAATTTAATATTCAACTTTTTCTACGTCTCTAGAAAAATTATCAAATTTGACTTAAGCGGTTACGCCTTGTGACCACAGAATTAAAGTGTCTCCCAGTAAATTTGCGGAATTGTAAGAACATATTTATTTCTATCTTGTACACCTCAAAAAAATTAGTGGGTTATGAATTATTTTTATGTTTTTTTGTGTAACTAAAGCTTCAAATTTACAATAAAATAGTTCCCATTAAAATCATACAAGTAGAGGAGTGTTTATGCTTTAAAACTACCTAATATAAAACTTTTGCCTTTAGGATATATTTTATAATCCTGAGACAACTGTGTTGCAAATATGCAGCTCGAGGCTATAAAATTGAAACTAAAAGGTACAGTAGAAGAAAGAGGGATACTTTTGAAACAAGGAGTGAATATCTTCGACTACTTTCCGTTTTATTTTTATAAGACGGAACTAGTAAGTTTAACACGATTTCTACTGAAAGCAAGAACTATAATTTATTGAATTTATCTTAGATTTTATACGATTTTGAAATTCAATATGAAGCCCAATCAAAAAATTTGTTGAGTAATTGGCATTCTTATTCTGACCAAATTGAAAACGTTCTTCACTTAACCACGGGCGATGATTATGAAAAATTTGGAAGTAAGCCACAAATTACACGAAATATATGAATTTATAACTAATGATTAAATTATTCTTTCAGCTTGGAATCCAACAATAAAGAGCTTTTTAGGCTTTTTAGCTTTATTGAAACTTTTACCACCTACATTATTTGGAAAGATGTCAAAGCAAACAAAGCGATTCACCTTTGAGAAATGTGTTGAACTAATTATTCAGTTTGAAAATGTAAGAAACATAAATAATTTTGCTTCTTTAACAATTTTTGTAATAGTTACTAATTGTTTAACAATTACATTAGTAAAATAATATAAATAAATAAATAAAAATGAAATTATTAAAAATGTATTTTATTATTTAACTTCTATTTAAATAACAACGGTATAATCAGAATACTATTCCGCGCTTCCTTCAGTGTCCACCAACGGCCAAGGCGATGTTCTTGTCCTACTCCAGCAATTAATTTACTACCATCACTAGTAAATGCCAAGCTATTGATAAAACCTTTCACAGGAATTTCAAACAATTTCTCTATTGTTCGTGAATTACCACCTAACTTCCAAATTCTAATAAAACCATCGCATGAACCCGAAGCACAAACGTCTGTGTTAAGTAATGTTGCAATCGCTGTAATCCAATTTCCTTCGTTATTTTCTGAAGAAACACCATGAATTAATTCAAGTGTACATAATGGCTTTTTCCTCATTACACTCCAAGAGCACAGAGATCCGTCATCGGCAGAAGATAAGAAATGTTCTTCGTTTATTAATTTAACCTGTTCAATATTTCCTTTATGGCCATGGAACAGTAACTGTGATTCTTCAGATATTTTCCATATTCGCACGGAACGATCACTTCCACCCGAGGTAATAACACGTTCCTTGGACAACGTATCTATAGATGTTATTGGAAATTGATGCCCAAATAGAGTTTCCATGTAAGCCATTTCATCAAGAGACCAAATTTTAACAGACCGATCTTTGCTTGTTGAATAAAGTGTGTGGCTGTTTTTTCGAAAAATTAAGCTGGTCACTGCATCTCTATGACCCTCAAACGTGTGAATATGTTTTAGTAACTCGGGACACCAAATATAAATATTTTTCGAGCCATCGGCAACTGCCAAATATTTGAAATCGGTACTGATCGCAATTGCAACGGTAGATGGTCGGCCATTTGGATTAATTTGCTGCAAATCAATTTTTCCACTAAATTTTTGACCATCTTCACCGAGTTCCCACTTCACAATAAATGAATTTTTACAACCGGAGAATAAATATTTTTCATCATTTGATAAGCAAAAACAAGTTATGGAAAGCTTCTGGAGTTTGTGTTTTATTATTCTTATCCCGTCTGGATGGTATCCGCTGTAAGTATCGGCAATTTTTCGTCTTAATTTACCGATGCTATCCAAATAGTCTTTATTCAAACGTTGCGTTATACTATGCTCCAGCATATCCTGATTATCTTCGGCTCTACTTTTTTCCTCATTTGCAATCTCCTCGAGGTATTTTTTGGCTAAACGCAGGCGCTTATCTTGAGGTGTTTCTTCTTCCCCAGCGGATTCATGATCTGGCGTATCATTTGTTTCCATATTATCATCGTCGAATTCATCACTATCAATTTCATCCTCATCATCGTCATCTTTAGGCTTCGAATTTACCGCGCTGGATGTAAAGAACGAATCGGACTTTTTCTTTTTGCCTTTCTTTTCAATGTGCTTAAAATCAAGAAAATTGAATTAAGCTCATGCAAAATATATTTAATTATTAAGTTACCTTTCGTTTTGAACCCGTTTTTGGTGCATGCTTTTTAAAAAAAGACATTTTATTATTGGTAATTTTGGTTTTTTTTAATTTAACTACACCACGATTCGTAAATACGAGAGAAATTCACGTGTTTAGGTTATTGTCAAATGTCAACATAAAATGTCAAAGTTGTACACTGTTAAAATAATGAGAAAATTTTAGTTTTGGTGTTTCCTGATGGAAATTTATTATCAACGGCGTTTGTTTGTTTTTATACCCCGAACACATAAGCGGCGCTCTACGCCTGACTTTGCTGTCTTCGTCTTTATGATTTTAGCCTTCGAGATTTTTTTTGCAATTGTCTTTCTCATATGACCATTTGGATGTTATATTCAGCTAAAATTATAGGTTTCCAATCATTTCACTTTAAAAACAACAACAATAAATATAAATGTCATTCATCACCTCAAAAAATACAAACTGCTAGTTTGACACCGCTCTATATGTTCGCTCTTATGGAAATACATGTATTTTAATTTAGCGCCGCTGTTGGCTCCGTCAATGTGTTTGGGGTATTAGTTTTGCTCAGGCCAGATCTTTAGATCCATAAAGTACTTTTCACATCAGGCGCCCTCGTCTTTGAGCTTCAAAAATAAAAATTCTTTATTTCATTTTTGAATCATGTAAATTAGTTTTATTTGATTGACAACGTTTAGTTTGATAGAAATAAATTCAATTTGTTGGAAAATAATTTATTTTTGAGTGATAATTTAAAAAAAATCAAAATATATTGCAATGAAGTTATCTATAAAGCCAAGGCAATGCGTTCCACACTCGACTGCGAGGTTTTAAAACAGTACAGAGCGAAGTTCTTTATCAACATAACCCACAAATCACATTTTTTGAACAATTGTTTCATACTTACCAAAAAATCTAGCTCATATGTACGTTACAAATTTAGTATATCTCAGTTCTTGCTATAATTCACGTGTAAAATAGATCTAAATAAAATATTTGGCAGCAATCGAATGTTCAAAGTCAACGCCACCGGTATGAAAGGGTCTCAGTTTCGCATTTGTGGTAACTAAATATTTCGAGGCGAGGCCTTGTATGAAAAGTACTTAAGGCCTACGAGTTATATTTTTCCAGAAAAAACCCACAGAAACTTCTCAAGGGAAGTCCTGGGGCACTGGATAGGTTATTTTATTTCACAAAAATATACTTGATCTATTTTATAGTTATTGTTAATATTTAATAGTAATTTTTATATTTATTATAGTTATATTTTTTTTAATAGTGTGTTCACGTTATAAAATGGCGTAGATTCATACCGTTAGTGCACGATAAATTATGGATCGCTCAAATAATGTTGAGCAGATCCTGAATCTTTTTTATGAACGTGTTTTTTATAAATCGTAAAAAAGGTGATTCCTTCGCTCTGTGTACGAAATTATGGACCTTATACGGAATTACGCAATACCCGAAACCACTTATTACGACTTAACTTATCCACTTTTTTTTTTTTGGTCTACTCTGTAACGCGTACAGAACAGGACTCTATTAACGGCATTATGGCGGGTTTTCTAAGACACTGCCACATTGCCCATATTTCAAAAATCTTCTGGTAATGAAATTTCCATTTGTTAAAAGAAAATAATTTTTAATAACATTTAACAGAAACGGCACAAGGTAACATCAATTAATAATTAAACAACAAAACCCTAATTTATCGTGAAATTTTTTTTAAATATATTCTAAAGATACATGTTAAATCGAAAGTGATCTGATTGAAAACGTCCGAGATAAATTCAACGTGTAAAACCGGTGACTTGACTGAAAGTTATCTGAAAGTAGTAGAGTTTGATCAACTTAAATTAGGTTGGTTGAGTCAGTTTGTATATTGACTTAAACATGTAAACTTTAATTTAGTTGAACTGACAGATTTTTTCCTTCTGTCATTTGCCAAGTGGTTTTTAAATTAATTTAATAATTTAAATGTAATTTTAGAACAAAGTGACATTTGAACTGTCAATTCAGATCAAATAAAAAAGTTCCATATAACCACCAACCCAAAGTTTCAGTCAGATCACTTTCAATCAAAACCAAGGCTGGGCATTAACGAATTATATGTATTTGAATTACGTAATGAAAATACAAATTACAATTTGTAACTTGTTATTTTAATTACTCGTTTTCCAAGTAAGTGTCTCTTGTATTTTAATTACTTAAATTATAAGTAATTGTAATTTGTTGTTTATCAGTTTTTGTAATTTCTTGTTTATATTTTTACAATTCTTAATAAGATTCGTTTTCAGTTCCTTCAGTATAAAACCTAATGTTGATGATTGTTATTTTAATGAACCGTTTTTCACTAAAAGAATTTTTCAAATCAAATTTATCAATTTACAAAATGCAAAGTAATTGTAATTTGTATTTTAATTAATCCACTTAAAAATAATTGTAATTTATATCTTAATTACTGAGTTTGCTGTAATTGGTAAAAGTATTTTAATTACTCAGTGTAATGTAATTTTCCCAGCCATGGTCAAAACTCAGTCAATGACTTTTGGGTTTAACATGTATCTTTAGTAATAATTGATTGTAATTTATTATTTTATTTAAATTTTAACTATTTAAATAATTCAATAATAATTGTTTATACGTATAATTTTATTCGGTACCAAAGCAGCTTTTGCCTTAAAATACCTTTAGTTTTCTATCACACTACCGTAGAAATACATACTTTCTTAGGCGGGTATTACATTATCACATTTATATAATTATATATATATATAATTATATTTTTTTACAAAGAAAATATTGTTATATTTAGCTTCAAAAAGCTAAATATAACAGTATTTTCTTCGTAAAAAATTATAATTATATTTGTATAATTATATAAATGTGATAATGTAATACCCGCCTTAGACAAACTGGCATTCAATTTAATTTTCTTGCTAGAAAGAAACAGAAAATAAAGTTACCTCGCTAGCTTAGCGCCCGATTCTGATGTACAATCACTGCCTAGAATACAGTGTTATACCCCCCGACAGACACAAAACTAGCTAATCACGAATTCGAGAGTATGTAGCTAAACGATTTTAATGCTTTCAGGATTACTGCGCTTCATAATTTGACTATCGTCGTAATCATGTACCAATAAACTTGAAATTGAAAAAAGAGATAGTAAGTTTAAGTGAAATAGAATTATTTTATTTTCATGTCATTTTTAAAATGAAACTGAAATCGCGATCTAAGATTATCGCGATAATCTTTGTGTCTGTCAATGGTATTAGGTACAACTGTTACGACTTCTGTATTAGTTAAGACCCATTTCGTATTATACAAGTAATGTTAGCTGTCCTCATTGGTCTTACAAAACAAATATAAATTAAAACTGAAAAACTGATGAAAAAGGAAAACCTTGGTATTTGAAAAGTCTACAAGCATTTTTTCTATGTTTCTTATTTAAATCCGTAGATCGAGCAGATTTTGAAATCTGAAATAAGAGACAGGGGTGAGATTTCAGAAGTTGATAGATGATTATCACCTATCACTGTTACAAAAATGACATTCTGTATGGTGAATATCACCACAAATGTCACGTTTTGGGGATCACTTTTTGGAGATTGCGTTTTAGCTATCACTTTCATTATCACCAACAAGAGAATAAACTTCAAAAAAATAGTTTATCATTTATTTATAGAAAATGGGAGTATTTATGAATATTTCATAATTTTTTTAATATTAAATATTTACATTTAATAGAAAATAAATCACAAAAAAGCAGTGTTTAAATTAATTTTTCGTTCCCTTCTGTAATCTCTCTTTGCGGAAAGAAACAAAAAATACTTTTTTTTTTGTCTCTTACACCTGGAACGAAATCCAAGAAAGTAACGTATCTCTCCTCGTATAAAACTATGTGTCTTATTTTTTATACGAAGTGAGATATTTTTTTTTTTAATTTCGTCTCTCCCAGTAGGAAAGTCGTTAGCGTCGTTTCTACATTAAGATGACACAGTCACATGTCTGTGATGCTCAGTACATATATGACCGATCATCATCCTGCCACTTGTGATTATTCAAAGACGGTTGATATGAAAATCATAATTAATTATTTAAAATGATTTTTTATAGACCCGTATTTACTATACTATATATTTGCGAATAAAGGATATGCCTTTTTTGTAAATAATTCAATAAAACAATATTTAATTTATTTTAAAATTCTCAAGTTATATTTTATTTCGAAACGATTCTTTTATTTTGAATTAGGTACATTTATTTCTTAATTTCAAAAAATATTTAAAAATGAATTATGTATATGTATTTTTTTTTAAAATTTTGCTTATATGTACGCGTATATACTAATTACCTTCAAGGCAGGCGCATGCCAAAAGACTTCAGGTTTTTCAACACGCATTCTACACTAAAAAGATAAATTTTTCCATCTTCCTTCTGTTATATTCTAAAAAGTTACCAATTTTTTTTGTTTTTTGTATTATTTTTAGTAACTTTTTTAAAATATAGCACAAGAGAGATGGAAAAAATTTATCATTTTAGGGTAGATTGCGTGTCGAAAAACCTGAAGTATTTTGACATGCGCCTACCTTCACTGCCTTAAAGCGTTCCACACGCGGCTGCAACATTTTAAAGTATAGTAGTAAAGCGAAGTATTTTGTCCGCATAACCTAAAAGCCACATATTTCATCCCTTTCACTGTTTTATATTTACCGATTAATCTAGCTCTTATGGATGTTATAAATTCAAAATATCTTAGTTGTCTTTACAATTTACATGTAAAATGAACCAAAACAAAATATTTGATAGCAACTGAATGTTCAAAGGGTCTAAGCTTCACATTTGTAGTACCTAACTAAAAATTTTGAGGCAAGGGGTCTGAGGTGACATGTTCTACCATCACTATTTTCGATGTTCGATAGGCTTTATATCTCTTTTTTAAGAATAAAGCGAAATGGCGTACAGTTTTATTTTTGAAAAAAGGGATACAAAGCCTATCGAACATCGAAAACAGTGATGGTAGAACATATCATCCCTGGTATCAAATACACAAGGCTGTTTTCGAAACGAATACTTATTTGTGGAACCTAACTTATTTAAATAAGTTTCCGATCGAGGTGACTTATTTTCTATCCCTTTCTCACAAACAAATCTAAATTGGTTGTCATTTTCCATAAGAAATATTTCTAGGGTAACGTAACACCGAAAAATTTAAAATTTGCTTTTGACGAACACTGAAGTAAAAAATGAATTCTTTCAGATAATTGATTCTTTAGAGATCACCAAAATTCATTAATCTTAATGTTTTATCAAGCATTAGTATTATAAGGGTATTATATTGCGAATAGCGAACAACGCTGAAAAAACGCACCATTTGATGTTTCTAAAATCTGCTATATCGACAATGTTGCGACATTCAAGATACATATCTTCCATGAAACATTTGCCTGCCATACCGCACAACTATTACAAAATCAAAACAAAAATAGGGTTTTTAAATAATCTGTCAAATTTTTGACATCGAGTAAAAGTGGTGTTTTTATTTTAAAGGTCAAATAATTAACTTTTTAGAAAACAAGATAAAATAATTCCCCAAATATATTGCACAATAACAAATTAAACAAAATTTTCTTCTTTATCGCGAAGAAAATTTTAGAAATACATAAAATTACTCAACACTTGAAACTGATAATGGACAAAAGCTTATATAATTGCTTCATCGATCAAGAGTACGCAATTTTTATTAAACGGGTCGTTATCAGATATTCTGATCGTGATTTTTTAGACATTAACTGAATTAATCGCAACTATAAACTATGGTAAGTACACCTATTTATTGCTAGTTTAGCTTCACAAGAAGTTTCAAGCGTAAATTTGTTTAAAGCAAGAATGTTTATAAAAATGGCCACCATTCCCTCTTACGTTACAATCACATTTAACATTATGATCATCAACATTGCAATTTTTATCCAATTGAATTTTTTCAGTCAAACCAAAAATCAAGTGGAGGCGGTGGCAGTGGTGATAATGGAAATCGAGACGAAGAATCAGATGAGGATTCTTCATCTTGTTCAACAAACGAACCACAAATCAATCCAGATTTAGAAGAATTTCGTAAAAAATGGCAAAAAGAGTTGAAAATAACCGATGGTGATAACTCATCGGATCAAATGGAAAATAAACACGAAGGTGAGAACTTTACCGAGTTAAGTGTTGACGAAAGGGCTCAACAACTGTTCCTCCAAGGAGTCGAACAGGAAAAGCATGGCAAAGTATTTGACGCAATGCGTCTTTATCGCCGGGCAATACAATTAGTACCTGACATCGAGTTCAAAATCTATGAACAAACAAAGTTAAGCAAGAAACCTCCGAAAAAGGACAGTGAGCCCGAAGATACTGAAAATTCAAATAAAATTAAATCTGTTTATGAAAATGAACATGAAGATACTGATGACGAGGATTTGGATGGCGTTGATTTGATAGTAAGATTTAATAATGCAATGGCCAAATCGCGTACAATGATCTCGAAGTCTTTAGACAAGTCAGTTATAACAAGTGGGGCGCATTTTGTCGATTTGCCAGTCGAGATTATCCTGTATATATTAAGATGGGTGGTGTCATCAGATTTGGATTTACGATCTCTTGAACAATGTGCTGCAGTCTGCCGCGGACTATATTTATGCGCACGTGATTCGGAAATTTGGCGCCAATCTTGTGTTAAGGTTTGGGGTCTTAATGTAGGTACTTTAGATACTTCATCGTTTCTATCATGGCGCCAAATGTTTCTGGAACGAGAACGCGTCCTCTATAACGGATGCTATATAAGCAAGACAAGTTATTTGCGTTACGGTGAAAACAGTTTTCAAGATCAATTCTATCGACCAGTTCAACTGATCGAATACTATCGATATTTTCGATTTTTTCCCGACGGACAAGTGCTCGCGATGACATCGGCTGATGATCCTCAACAAGGAGTACAGAAGTTGACAAAACAAAAGTCAAATCGCAGCGATATCCTTAAAGGACATTACCGTTTACACAACGATCTCATAATTATTGTGATGAAGCGTACAAAGCAAAAGTACGACAATACACGAAACAATAATTTACGCCGTGGGAGCAGCATTTTTGATGCGGATACACCGCAAACAAATACATTTTGTATCGAATTTCGTATTGTTTCGGCGGCTAAAAGGCGATTCTTCCAACTGCAGTGGAATCATTACTCAATAATTCAGATTCGTAATAAAACCGAAGTTCGTACTGATTTTGGGTTAACCGCGGCCAAATATCCCCCGTTATGGTTTTCCCGTGTTAAAAGTTACCATGCTGAAGCGGAAAAACCGCTAGACTATTAAATACCGTTTGGTTTAAAAACCAAGTTAAATAAATTAAACTACATACTGCTTACCAATTTGTTATATTTTTTCCGTTTCTAAAGCGCAATTAATAAGCCAACACGTCATCCTTGAAGTAACATGGACTTACAAGAATTTAAAATTGTAGAACTTCGAAACCACTCCTATGATAAAACAGATTGAAAACAGCGAAAAAAGTTTTGTTGATCTATCGAAAAAAAAAAACATGTATTTTGGACTTGGTAGCTACGGCAATACCGATTTTACACCGTAGATAGTGTAGTAGCAAAATAGTATAATTCTAATTTGCTATTCGGTGTAAAACGACATTTTGATAGTAGTATAATAGTAGAAATAAAATATAATTTTGCTGATATCAAATTTTAATATGTATCTACATATTCTATTTTATGTTGTAAGGTAAAATTTTTGTTGTGTTGGTAAATTAGTCCAGAAACATTTATGTGTATTCCTTAATTATATTTTTTCATTATTTTTTTTTAAATTCTCTTTTCTTTTGTGAATTTTTTTAAAAGCTTTTTTGATTATTTGTTTATGGGTACTAACCCGATATATCGTGGTATAAAACACCGACTATCTTGGATAGTGCAATATACTATTGTGCTATTCGATGATAAAGAGATAATATTTTGAGATATTTACTAAAGATACAGTTAAGGTGGATTTATATTATCCGTTCCTACGAGTATCGTGTCATCCGTCAGACATCACCAATTTGTACATTTTTCAAAAATATTTGTCTGTGTCGGTACGTGTAGGAACGGATAAAGGTGGATTTATATTTTCCGTTCCTTTCAGTTCTTACACCTTTCGTATCAGTCATCATCAAATTATGGTGGATTTATATTATCCATTCCTCTCAGTTCCTACACATTTTTCAACAATATTTATCGGTGTCGGTACGTGTAGGAACGGATAACATAAATCCGCCTTAATATAAATACTCTTTTAGAAAATAAATGTATAAAAGAAACAATGTTTTATACCAATGCTTGTTTTTTTGTCTGACAAGATACGTATAGGAACTGAAAGGAAAGCATAATATAAATTCACCTTTATCCGTGCCTTTCAGTTCCTACATGTATCGTGTCAGACAAAAATAACGTTGTTACATGTATTTTCTATTATGAGTATGTATTTATAATTTTATATTATCCGTTCCTACACGTACCGATCCAGACAAACATTGTTGAAAAATGTAAAAAGGTGGAAAAGAATAAATAATTCCGCTTTTTAATATTTTGAATTTTAAATAAGCCAATTCTTTATTGTTCTTTTATTGTATTTTAAAATTTGCATTTTCCAGAATTTGCGGCGATGCAAAGTTTTTGACGAGGAGCACAAAGTATTTTTTTCTGAACGGACAATTATTTTATGGTGCGTTCGTTTACTATGCACGAATTATATTTTTTATAGAAGAATAATAATTTTTTGTGCACGAATATTTCTTTTTTCGCAATAATATTAATTTTTTAATAAATTTTTTGATGAACAAAATGTTTATTCCTAATGTTCACTGATGGCTTCTTGACATAAAAAATCCGGGATGAACAAGAGCGAAATTGTACCTACTCTATTTCGCTTTTTAAATTATGGTTTTTCACTTTTTAAATTATGGCTATCTCAGCTTGCTCAAATAAAACAACATTCTATTTATACTTTTATGCAATACTCTTTATCATCCAAATTTTCGTATGCAATATTTATCGATGTTAAGAAAAAGGAAAGAATACAATAGACTCAGGTCGCATTACAAAAATCTAAATGAAAAAAGGAAATAAAGGTCGTGTTCAGTCAGGCAAAAGTGATAAAAAATATCATGATATTTTTTATTACCCTAACTTCACTTCGTTGTATTTTATGTCAAGCCCTACAAAACAACCAAAAGTGATTTTACAGTCAAACTTCTGTAGAGCATCTTTATTTGGGCAACATCAAAACCAATTTGCGATTTTTTTATAAAATAATAAACAATACCCTTCCTGAATATTATTAAAAACATCACACCACAATCAAAAGCCTAATATTTCGTTTTCAAATATGTATTTATTTTGACAGCTAAAACCAAAAAAAACTTTTTTTTTTATGGGAAAACGTGATAAAAAATATGATAAATTTTATCACTTTTGCCCGACTGAACACTACTTAGGAAAGTACAATTTGGTTCTTACCCACTTTTAAAATAAACGGTCCATTTATCAATGTTAAAATCGAAGCTTTTTTATATTATTTTAATTTATGTTTTTCAATTCGCAGAAATTTTTGATTTTTTTACGTCGATAAAAGAAATATGTACGTATATGTAAGTAATAATTTTCAGTTGTCAAAAATATTCCCAAAAAATTCAAAAAACAAAAAAATAGAAAAAAATATACTGATCTATTAGGCGCACTCGCTTAGTAGCTCAAAACATCCGGATATTTTTTATCGCGTTGTTTATCAGTGAACTTTAGGCGATGTCCCATGGAAACGTGAAACCGTCAAACCCGTTTACTATGCCACATGTGACAAAAATATAAATGTCAAATGACGTCACCGCTCATATTAAAAGAAATAAAATTACAATTAGATTTTCTGCAATTACAATTTTAACAAGCAAATAAGAACGGCACAATAAATTATCTACAACAAAAATAAAAAATGAGAAAAGAAACGAAGTGAGGTTATGTCATCACCGGAAAAAAAAAATCTCTATTAATTTTGGAAAACGAGGGAGCGTTCGTTAACTTCAAAAATTATACCACTCAGTATTTTGACGGCCGGCAAAAGTTAGGTTTTTTTGAATGAAATTTTATCATTTTAATGAAGTTTCCTATGTTATAACAATAACAAAAAAATAAAGCGAAATAACAGGAAGGTTAAATCAGAACGAAAATAAAAATCACGAAGGATTTGAGGGTTAAAGCGGAATTCGTTGAAATGAAGGAAGTGTTCGTTCGCGAATAAAATTATACGATCTACCCACGACATCGTGAGGAAAAACGACAGAATTAAAAATGTTTATTTTTCAACTTAATTTGTAAAATTATTGAAGTTGTTGTAGTTTAATTATTTATTAATTGATGTTACTTTGTACCGTTTCTGTATAATTTGAATATAAAAAAGTCCTTCCTTTTAATCACAAAAAGAAGATTCATCACCAGAAGATTTTGCTAATTTGTACTATGTGGCAATGCCTTTACCATCAATTCAAACGTTATTTAATAATTTTTACAGGTATTGTTTTTTGTCAAAAATTGGATTTGATGGTTTCAAATGCCGGTTTGCCGATTGTGCATGGTGCAATGCCTTTACTTAGGATTGTGTGTTAAAATCTGTGTCCAAAAGCGAAAACCACATAAGTGCACTTAAGCGATTTTATTATTTTTAGCTCATCTAATACAATGTTGTCTGCATTACACTGTCAAATTCTTAAAACCACTTATAAGTCATGCATTTTGAGGGAAACACTAATCCAGGGACCTAACTATGCAATTCGACAAGTATTTTCGACGGCTATCGTTTTGTATAAGAAGGAAAAAGAAAACGATAGTTATTGTTTTCCTGTTCCTTCCTGTAATTTCTAGTATAAAACGATAGACGGCGAAAATAGTCATCGAATTGCATAGTTAAGGCATTGGCCCATGCAAAACTGAAAACCGGTATTTAAAACCGTCAAACCCAATTTTTGGCTAAGTGGCTTCACTTTGCAATATGAAAATTATTAATAAATAGTTCAAATCTATAAGTTCCGCACCTTATTCTAAGGCAATTTTATTAAAATGAAGTTAGTTTCATTCAAAAAATCCTAATTTTATGATTTGCCGGCCGTCAAGCAAAAATCCGTTCGTCGAAATATAAAATTGGGGTTTTTTGAATGAAATTAAATCAATTTCAATAAAATTTTCTACGAATAAGGTGGAACTTATAAATTCGAACTATTTTTTAATAATTTTGATATTGAAAATCAAACAATTTTGCCAATAATTGGATTTGACGGTTTGGCATTTCACCGTTTTTGCATGGGGCAATGCCTTTCTTTAGGACCCAGTTTTTTCAGAAATCGATTTAAATCTTTATTTGCTTTGTCTGAAAAGTAGCTTGTTTTCACATAAGTGGTTTTCGCATTTGGACACAGGAATATTTATTTAAAAATGTGGTAGTTGTATGTACATATATTGAATATAAAATAATAAAAACGTTTATACAAATTAGTATCAGGGGTTTAGCACCAATTTAGGGGCCAATTTAGCACTTCCAGTGCTAGATTTAGCATTATCCCTTTTTAAGCACCGTAAAAATCGTATTTGCACCAACGAATTTATTTATTTATTTACAATAATTTGTCCACACTATTTTGAGCATAAGCTCATTCACAATAGAGCACGTCAACAAACAAGACCGAAAAAAAATTCCAACCAAGATGAAAAACAGCGTCTTCGGTCAACTTCGGAATCCAATTGTTTGGAAAATATCACATTCTTCTAAACGGGATATAATCACCCGATTTATCCAATGACCGTTGCAGTGCCGTTGGGCCATTTTGATATTACTACCAAGCCCAATTTGATACTATTTAGATATTTTTAACACCTCTAGCTCACGCTTAGTCACAGTAATATAAACGTTTATATAAAAATTTACAAAATAAATTATCTTACTGATGCTAAAATCGTACTACAAGGATTTGTTTATAATTATTACAAACAATTTCTTATTTAATATTTGTTATTTTTGATTTTACCAATATTTTGTAATATGTTTTTACTTATAAATTGAATTTATGAAGCAATAATTAAAACAGACTGGTTTTTGTTAAATATGATTTAAATACAAAATTTAATTTTTATTGTAAAGCTTGGCTTACATAATTATGTCCTTATGTATAACGTTTAAAAAATATATTAGAGCTGATAAAATAAAGATTACATTTTTTTGAATATCTATTTACATATATGTATGATTATTTTATTATTAGTTTTGGTAATTTGCATTTTACGAAAAAATAAATCCACCTACAACTAACTATTTCATATTTTTCAGTATGAATTTATACAAGAGTAGTGAGACTGCGTTGGTTAGGCTGATCGGTGCGCAGGCTCGTTTCATGTGTCTTTGGAAAATAACTGATGTGAAATGGCCTTACTGAATTTAAGATCCGCGTAGACCCTTCCTCTGTTGCTAAATATCTTAATCAACCTTTCTTCTCTCATGACAGTATCTTGCCTCGGAATTAAAGGGCTCTCCAAATTTAATAACTCAACGGAACCGTCATAATCCATTCTAAGATAATTACGGTAATCATCACAATTTAATTTTTTGAGTAGTCATATTGGGTAAATTGTTTCCTCTCCCGTAACCATTTTTAGCCCGTAATTTTCAATTTTTTTCTATTGACGATTGGAAATATAGAAAAAGTACTACCTATCGGATTAAAATAAAGCTGTAACGACGACCAAAAATTAGCATCAGCACTCGCAGAACGACCAAAATATGGTATAGTGAAAATTTTTTGAAGCCGAGTAGCGTCAAATATTTTTTCTAAAATCACGGCTCCAATCGTCAATTGGTAATCGCGCTAGGCGCCTCGGCTTTGAGCTTCAAAAACAAAAATTCTTTATTTCAATTTTGAATTATGCAAATTAGTTTTATATGATTGACAACGTTTAATTTTATAGAAATAAATTCAATTTGTTGAAAAATAATTTATTTTTAAGTGATAATTTAAAAAAAAAACAAATTATATTGGAATGAAGTTATCTACAAAGCCAAGGCAATGCGTTCCACACTCGACTGCAACATTTCAAAATAGTACTAAGCGAAGTGCTTTCTTAACATAACCTATAAATCACATTTTTGGCACAATTCTTTTATATTTACCTAAAAATCTAGCTCATATAATATATCATATACACGTTACAAACTCAGAATATCTCAGTTCTGCTATAAATCATTTGTAAAATAGACCTAAATAAAATATTTAATAGCAATCGAATGTTCAAAGCCTACGCCACCGGTATGAAAGGGTCTCAGCTTCGCATTTGTGGTATCTAAAAATTTTGAGGCGAGGTGTTTGGTATGAAAAGTACTTTAGCGCGTCAGATTCCAAACAATTCACAATTTGTATTAAACGCACATATCCGATCACACGAAGCGGCGCGTTTATTTATATTATTATTCTTCTGCTGGCGCTACACTCCATGAATGGATTCGGCCGCCTCAAATATGTTCCTAGAAATAGTTGAACCCACTGTAAGAGAATGCGAGACACGGTAATCGACTGTGTTTAGGTCTATTTCAACGTTATCTATACATAGGGTATTTTGCGAACGAAAAACGTATCTAAACCATCTCAGCCTTGATGATTTTATGATTTTAATGCTGTCGTACGCCTATTGAAAATCTACGAATAAACTATAAACATAGTGGATGAAAGTCTGTAGCTATTTGTTTTATCCTCCAATATCTTTCCCACAGGCCACAATTTAACTTTGGGTGTTGTGTAACTGTTGCTCATGCTATTCTCGTTTCTTCCGTCTGCATACCTGATTGGAGATTTTCCTCACCATGAAAGCATTATGAGATTTTCTTGCTCTTTGTGATAGACTTCGTTGGCGTGCGCGATGTTTCTCCTGAATAGCACCTCGATAATTGATCGCCCAACCAGAGATTTTTAGATCAAGATGGATTTTGTCCTGTAGTGGACATTGATGCATTTCCCACTATTCTTTAACGGACTCAGGAAATGTTTTATTCTTCAAGATTTCTGATATAGTAATCACGAAGATGGACGGAGTAACTTGGTATCTGAATGCCGCAGTGTTCCAATGAATAATACGCTAGAAACAATGATTTTATGCCTTTGATAGACGAAATTTTATTTGAGCAACTACCAGGAAGTGGTCCGAATCGATGTTAGCTACTTGTTTAGATCTGATTTCTTTGAGGCTAGAAAACTCTCGTGTTGATCATGTTATATTTTTTAATTATTTCTTTTTTATAAATTATTTTGATATTGAAACTATTTAATTTTTATCCAAATATTGGAGAAACAAATAATTTTAGTTTGAGTTTCGTTGTGTTTGTGTTCTCAGACAAAACTTCGAAATATAAATTATTATTTATATGTTATATTTAAATAAATAGGTGATGGTGTAAGTACCATATAAATGTCTTAAGAAATCAAATTTAATTTAATTTAAGTACCGAAAATATCATAAAGAAAATAAATTCAAAATTGACAGCTGGAACCACAAAAACCAAGAAAAAAGTTGGTTTTTTTGGACGTGTTCAATCGGGCAAAAATGATAAAAAATATCATGATATTTTATCCCACCCTAACTTCATTTTGTAATATTGTACGTCAAACCCGATTGAACAACCAAAATTGATAAAAAATGATAAATTGATTTTAAATGTTACATTTTGTTTTAAATCGCTTTGTAAAATTTAATAAACTCGTTTTGTCGTCAGGTTTTTAATTAAATGTTATATTTTCTAATTACTTCTTCTTTATAAATTATTTTGATATTGAAACTATTTGGTTTTTATACAAATATTGGAGACACAAATAATTTTGGTTTGAGTTTTGATGTGTTTGTGTTCTCAGACAAATCTTTGAAATATAAATTATTATTTATGTTTAAATAAGTAGGTGACTGTGTAAATACCATATGAATATCTTAAAAAAGCAAATTCAATTTAATTTAAATACCGAAAATATCATAAAGAAAATAAATTCAAAATTGACAGCTGGAACCAAGAAAAAAGTTGGTTTTTTTGTGTGATAAATGAGTGCGTTTAATGCCAAATGTGATAAAAAATATCATGATATTTTTTATCATTTTTGCCCGATTGAACACTAGGAAATTGATTTTAAATATTACATTTGGTTTTAAATCGCTTTGTAAAATTCAATAAACTCATTTTTTCGTCAGGCTTTTAATTAAATGTATATATTTTTTAATTATTTTTTGTTTCTAAATTATTTTGATATTGAAACTATTTGGTTTTTATCCGAATATTGGAGACACAAATAATTTTAGTTTGAGTTTTGATGTGTTTGTGTTCTCAGACAAAACTTCGAAATATAAATTATTATTTATGCTTAAATAAGTAAGTGACTATGTAAATACCATATGAATATCTTAAAAAAGCAAATTCAATTTAATTTAAGTACCGAAAATATCATAGTTTTTGTGTGATAAATGAGTGCGTTTAATGCCAAACGTTATAAAAAGTATCATGAAGTTTTTTATCATTTTTGCCCGATTGCACACTAGGAATATGTACTAGTATGTAGTATGCAATGAAATTAACAGAATTTTGGTTTTCGTTTAAGATTTTTTTTTTGTAAGAACATACTAATTATAAGTTACATCGCCAACATACTTATTTAAATAAGTAGGTCTAAATAAATAAGTAAATATAACTTTCGGAAAGGGCCTTAATTAATTAGATAAAATATAAATCATTTTTATATATTTAACAATTTTAATGAAAAGAAATTTCTTTCTAATCACTTAATTTGATTTCAATACTTTTTTGAAGAAGTTAAATTTATATTTTTCTCGAAAATAATTTAAATTTTACCGATTCACCAAAGTAATATTTCAATTTTGACATTTGAGCCGTAAACCACCATGAGCGCCTCTCTTTTAGATGGTTTTTTAATATTGCGTATTATCAATAATGTAGAGTTCGATGAAATTGTTTTGTGGAGAATTCCTCTTCCCGCTAAAAATTGCGTCAAACCAAACAAAAGTTTTATTACCAACCGAATCAAATGGCTCAAAAGTCAATAACGTAAGTTATAACAAAACCATTCCAATAAAATTATTAATTTTATTTGTTTTAGATCATTTTTCAAAAAAGTTTCACCGAAAAATGAACCAGAACAAGAAGGCAAACAAGACGCAAGTTCGGAGGAAGAAAGGTAAACATTTTGACAGTGCGGGTTCACGTGCAACATGTTTGCATGTAGACTATTATTTCGAGGCTTAATAGTTAGAAATTCAATAAATTTGCCTTTAATTCAAAGTGTTTCGTTCATTAATCGTGATTTCTTATTTAAAAATTATAGTGAGGCGAATATTGTACCCAAGAAATTAAAACGGCGTCGGATTTCGAGTAGTGACGAGGAAAGTGAGCAGCTTAACAATAAAAAAACATCACTCATTGGAACATCGACGAATGATAAAAAATCAAACGTTAATGTTACACCGAAAAAACCTCCCATAAAAGCAGAAACTCCGCCTAGCAAAGGCAAACGGAAGTCGCCTAAAACACCGGCTAAAAATACTTCGCCCAAGGAGAAAAAGTCTGATAAAAGCTTTGTCAAAACAGAAAATGCGGAAGATCGGGATAAACCAGAAAATAACAAAACTCCTGTTAAGATGGAAGTGGATACTAAATTACTTTTGAAAGATAGCGAAGAGAAACCAAAAGTAGCAAGCATGTTTTTATCGAATAATAAAAAGGATTTAAAGTTACAAAATGCGGGAGAAGGCTTGAAAGGGGCTGACTTTAATCCGGCCAAGAAACATTTCCATCCCATAAACGATGCTTTTTGGAAGCGAGGTGAAAAAGTTCCTTATCTTGCGCTGGCGCGCACGTTCGAAATAATCGAGGAAACAAGTAGTCGATTAAAAATGATTGAAATACTTAGTAATCTCTTCAGATCGGTTATTGTATTAAGTCCGAATGATTTACTAGCCTGTGTCTACTTATCACTTAATCAATTGGCACCAGCTTACGAAGGCTTGGAACTTGGTGTGGCTGAAACGACACTAATGAAAGCGATCGGCCAAAGTACAGGGCGCACTCTAGCCCAAATTAAAACTGATTCTCAGAACATAGGAGATTTAGGAATTGTTGCAGAAAAATCTCGGGTAAATCAACGAATGATGTTTGCTCCAGCCGCTCATTCGGTTGATGGCGTTTTCACCAAATTAAAAGAAATCGCTAAAATGAGCGGACAATCATCGGTGGCGAAAAAAATCGAAAAAATTCAATCTATGTTCGTGGCATGTCGACATTCCGAGGCAAGATTTCTAATTCGATCGCTAGCTGGAAAATTACGAATCGGAATAGCAGAACAGTCATTACTTCAAGCTTTGTCCCAAGCTTGTGCGTGTACGCCGCCTAATCAAAGAGAATTTCCACCAAAAATTCTAAATAATTTGAAGGAATTGGGTGAAACTGCTTTTAAAACCAAAGTCGATGAAACCTCATTGATAATAAAATCAACTTATTGTCAGTGCCCCAATTATGAGAAAATTATACCGGTACTACTGGAACTTGGGGTAGAACAACTCCTATCCAAATGTGAAATGAATCCGGGTGTACCACTAAAGCCTATGTTAGCTCAACCTACAAAAGGTGTTCACGAAGTACTCTCGCGATTTGAAGGTATTGAATTCACTTGCGAGTGGAAATATGATGGAGAGCGTGCACAAATCCACATCTTAGAAGATGGAACCGTTAATATATATAGTCGAAACCAAGAGAATAACACTAGCAAATACCCGGATATTATTTCCCGAATCGATATGGCCAAAAAATCTAGTGTTGTTTCATGTATTATTGACTCCGAGGCGGTGGCATGGGATCGCGAGAAAAAACAAATTTTACCATTCCAGATATTAAGCACGAGGAAGCGTAAAGATGCGAATGAATCTGACATCAAGGTGCAAGTATGTGTCTACATGTTTGATTTGTTGTATTTCAATTCGAAACCTTTGACCAAGTTACCATTTTTGGAGCGGCGTAAACTCTTGCATGAGAATTTTAATGAAATTGAAGGTGAATGGAAATTTGCTACGTACGTTGATACAAAAGATACTGACGAGGTGCAATCATTCTTGGAAGAGTCGGTGAAAGGTAATTGCGAAGGGCTCATGGTTAAAACATTAGAAAAGGACGCCACATATGAGATTGCAAAGCGTTCCAGAAATTGGTTAAAATTGAAAAAAGATTATCTAGCTGGTGTGGGAGATTCATTAGATTTGGTTGTCATTGGCGGATATCGAGGTCGGGGTAAAAGGACGGGAACATATGGCGGATTCTTGCTGGCATGCTACGATCAAGAAAATGAAGAGTACCAAAGTATATGCAAAATTGGAACAGGTTTCAGTGATGAGGATTTATTAAAACATACGGAATTTCTTAAACCACACGTTATTACATCTGCTAAATCGTATTATCGATGTGACTCATCCCACGAACCAGATGATTGGTTCGAAGCGATGCAAGTTTGGGAAGTTAAATGTGCTGATTTATCACTCAGCCCCGTACATCGTGCTGCAATTGGTATTATCGATCCTAATAAAGGTATTTCATTACGATTCCCACGTTTTATTCGGATTCGTGAAGATAAAGGTGTAGAGGATGCAACATCCGCTCAACAAGTGGCGGATATGTATTCCAATCAGGATCAAATAAAAAATCAAGGAACTAGTAAAAATGATGATGAAGAAGATTTTTATTAGATATTTTGTGTCTGTGTAATAAAATTAATTTTTCTAAATTATTTAATTCAAATTTGTTTATTAATAACGATAAATTACTAATTTTTTGTATTGTTTTTAATTTCAAAATACTAAGGGTAATGTTGGGCCGCCGTACAGTGGGGAAAAAATGGCTTTATGGACAAAAATCTTCCTCCACTCAATTTTTAAGGGATCTGAATAATGTTTTTCTCTAAATCACTCTGGAGAGGGTAGGCTGTTTAACATATGAAGAGGCTATGAGTAGTCCTGAATGCGGTTAGTGGAAAAAAAGCAAGCAATCCCATAGAAGTGGGTCTACAAAACCAAGTGCGATGTTAATGGAAATATCAACGGTTATAAAGCGAGGCTTGTAATTAAAAGTTGTTCTCAACGAGAAGATATCGACTATGAAGGGACATATTCGCCAGTTGTTCGCTAGTCGTCCATCCGATACTTAATTGCACTTGCAGTTAAGTTTGATCTACAAATTGATCAAATGGATGCAGTTGCGGCGTTCTTGCAGGGTGAATTACGGGTAAAAATATATATGTATCAACCGGAAGGATAAGTTTGTCATCTTAAAAGGTATTGGATAGTGTTCTTAAAGATTTCGGCATGAAGTCTTCGTTAGTGGATCCCTGCATCTATTACAAAATTCAGAATGGACATATTTTGTTAATAGCCGTGTATGTTGATGATTTGTTGTTGTTCTCGAATTGTTAAAAGATTCATTGAAAAGAAAATTATTGAATACCTTTAAAATGAAGGACTTGGGAGTAGTTCAACAGTGCCTAGGAATGCGAATCAGTGGGGATCGTGAAGCTGGAAAATACAAATCATTGATGCAATTCAAAAATCTGCGAAAAGTATGTCACCTGCTAAATCTGATAATGATGCCATTCAAAAATGTTATCAGGAAGTAGTTGGGAGTATATCATGTTTGCTGCTCATGTTCCTCGTCCGGATATAAGCTATGCAATCAGCACCGTTAGCAAATTCAATAACAAGCCTGGTCTGCCGCACTGGAACGTGGTTAAAAGAATCCTGAGATACCTTTGTGGTACTGCATCAGCCAATCTGGAATTTTCAAAAATCGGTAATTCAAAGGTAATTGGTTATTCTGATTCTGGTTACTGGCTACAGCAAGAGGCAGCCAACGGTTGTTCTTTCGACAACAAAGGCTTTAACTCAATTTGAACTGTAATACGTCTCTGTGTATTTCACTGTATAGTTTAGTATTTGTTTGTGTTTTTGTCTTTAAGTTCATTAAAGATTAAAGAGATTTCAAAGAAAATGTAAGAACATAAAAACAATTTCGTGGTGGAAATCCCCGCGACTATAAAATATACCAGGAATTACAGTAATACCCAAATAGTTAATAGTTACCAAATGTATATTGAAGATTTATTATAAAAAAAGCAAAAGCGTGTATTCGTTACATGTACATATATTATGTATATAGAATATAAGAGCAAACGCCAAATCAAAACAAAACTTGAACGTATAAATAAGCACAATGATAACTTTACAATTTCAGTTTAATCTCTTGTCTTGTTTAGAGTTCACCAATCGTAAACAAATTCAATATGAAAATTAACTATAATAAATTATGTTTCACATTAATTGTAGTGATAGTAAATTTTAGTGCATGTGCTTGGTCAAACGATGAATTACCTGAAGTATGTCCAACAATTGTATCGCGAAGTGATTGGGGTGGAAATCCTCCCACTAGTGTCGATTATCTTACCGTTCCTCTTCAGTACGTTATAGTTCATCATACGGTATCACAACCGTGCACGACTAAAGCTCTTTGCAGTAGTTTTGTGCAAAATATTCAAGCATACCACCAAAATGATTTGGATTACTGGGATATCGGCTATAAGTAAGTACATATTACTAAATTTTAAATGTTTATATCACTAATTTTTTCAAATCTTAAGTTTTTTGATAGGAAACGATGGGAACGTGTATGAAGGTGCTGGTTGGCATAAACAAGGTGCTCACACATGGGGCTATAATAAAAAGTCGATTGGAATTGCCTTTATTGGTGATTTTAGCACCACTCAACCATCGAGTAAAGCGTTGCGCGCAGCAAACAAATTTTTACAGTGTGCCATTGAACTGGGTGAACTGGATGAAAATTATAAATTATACGGTGCACGACAAGTTTCAGCTACTGAAAGCCCTGGATTAAAACTCTTTCAAGAAGTAAAAAAATGGCCAAATTATAAACGAATTGTTGAATAGGTGTAAAATTCTTTAACTGTGATTAAAATGTAGAATTGAATAATTTAAGATTACATAAAAGAAAAATATTTTTATTTTATTTCACCGAACTTGTTGTTGTTTTTTTTTTAAATGACAACAATCAAAGAAGTGATAATTACTAATTTAATATTCAGTTGGTTAAGTAACAACATATGTAAGTGAAATAGATAAAGTCAAACCAGTTCAGAATAAATAACATTACAAACAAGATGATTCATTAAGATGAAATTACCCTGTCATTGTGGCTTTGTTCTTTTGGTTCACAGCTTTTGAAATATGAGTGTGTTCAAATAGGCGTTAATGAACACGGCTTTGTGGTGGTTGTTTATTCTTTAAGCGGAATAATTTAAAGCTATATTATTATCGGTCGTTTTTATTTTTGTTAAGTCGGAGTTTATTGATTTTCCTTGTTTGATAAACGGCCCTTGCCCTATACGTTTGATCATACTTCAAGTTTTACAACAAATTGCCCAGTGGATCGGATAAATGATAGACAGTTTACGCATCGATGGGTAAGATTTGTTTATCAAATTATCTGTGTAGTCAACTTGTTGTAAATGTGCAATCATCATGTTAAAAATGAGTTCATCAACTAGATACAAACAGCTTCGGTCGATTGTTTTTATTCATCAATTTGTTGAAACGATTTATCAAGCATTCTAAAAGCATACATAGACTTAAAAAATTTAGATTATTTACCTTTTATCTGGTTACTAGAGAATATCAACAAATATAGCATCGAAAATAGAAGTACTGACATTTCAAAAATTTATTAGAATTGTATCTCAGCTGCATATTCAAACGATTCTAAATTACTATTATAACTACTATTTCCGGCTCTTGATTATCATCCAACGCAATTTGATCAGTGACCCACTTCCTTTCTCTTACTGAGTTATACATAGCAAATAAGTTGAATAATGCACAATTTATTAAATACAACGCTTGTACATTTAGTGGTTTTTAGTAAAATAGAATAATAAGGAAAGACATTCGTTTGCCTGTCAACGCCTTTTAGGCGTTCAAGGCATTGGGTTTCACTATATCAAGTTTCCAATCTATGTTGTGACTTTCTCGTTTCTCTGCCGAATGTATGGTAGAAATTAAGGACACTTCTCTTTTCGATTGTAAAACTTGTAAGAGAACATCTAACTGGACTGGGTTAAGGTGTCAATCGTACTGTGGTGAGAACCAAACTGGCTGGGGCCCATTTTAAAAACTAGCTCAAACTCTAACAGTGTATTCGGATACTTGGCGCCGTCTGGATTATGTAGCCTTATCTGTGTATCGCGAATCTCTGCACAGATGGACATTTTATTTTCTCCATTAGGTACTCGTGGGATTCTTATGAAAGATCTACACAGAAAGATAGATGCCGGGACTCTTAAACACCCGGAAACTACGACTGGATGGATATCGGCTGAAAGCCAAGTTTTGAATCGGGACATAAGCAAAAATATTGCTGATCTCTCTACTATTACAACAACTGCTGGGGGAGTGCTGACCTATGGGTCTGATTCACAAACAGTAGTAATTAAGAAGGATATTAGCTCATTAGCTCGCTTAAATCTAGTTTCTCTAATACTTTGGGAAAGGATAAAAGTTCTAACAAAACTGGTCCCGGAGTACCAAATTACTTTAGTCTAGATCCTTGGCGACACTATGGACTCCAGGAGGACTTGGTGTCAGACTTGCCTTTGGGCGGGGAATTCCGACACGACGGTGATGGAGGCGATGATGTAGATTGATGCTGAGGCTGCTGTAGATCAATTTACACCACTGCAAGGCAACCTCCTCGGCTGCTCTGCTGCTCAAAATTGAAGCTGATGGAGTTAATGTTGTCATGATCAAGGAGCCATGGGTCATTGGAGACCGGGTTAAGGGACTCAGAGCACCAAACTATAAAGTGATGTTTACCAAGAAGGAAGATAAGATTCGTTCGTACATTCTCGCTAAAACTAATTTAAACTTGTTTGTGCTGTTTAAATACAGCAACTCAGATATAGTGACGACTGATATTGAGAATGGTAGTTTAAATCGCTGGCTTATTTCAGCGGCCTATCTACCATATGAAGGTGATGACATACCACCTGCAATTCTTAGAGATGTTTTATTGGATGCTCAAAAGCGGATAGTTGGAGTCATCCTGGGCAGTGATGTGAACTCACACTACACAATACGGGGCGGTACGGGTATAAACGAGAGAGGTGAGCTACTCCTTGATTTTATTTTTAGTACTAACCCTCAAATATGTAATTTTTGGTGTAAGCCCACTTTTATAACTAGAAATTGACAAGAGGTGCTAGATATCACGCTTGTGTCAGATTTTATTAAGGATAGTTTGGTGAATTGGAAAGTGTCTGATGACCATTCCTTTTCTAATCACTGCTATCTTCAGTATGAACTGGTTACAGAACCCACAAATAGGGCTATGTTTCGAAACAGGAGGAAAACAGATTGGAACACCTTTAGAACCATTCTAGATAATTCGTTGCTAGTACCGGTTCCTAAACCCCCTGAATCTCCACAGGAGCCGGTTGACTTAGTAGATAAGCTATCAGATGCTTTTCTTGTAAAACGAGAAGAAAACGACAACTGCTGCAGATTGGGACTACTATAAAGAAGTCCTCAGAACATACAAATATGAAATAAGAAGTACCAAAATAAGTGCCTGGAGGCTCTAATGTGGTAAAATACAAGAGTCCTCGTAGGCTGCGATACTACGCAAAGTTCTTGCTTCGAATCCTATCACCCCGAGTCATCTCCAGCGACCGGATGGTTCTTGGACTACAACTAGCGCTGAATTTTTGGAGTTACTACTGATAACCCACTTTCTGGAGTTCTCCGACCTGGCGCTTGCTTTTGCGGGTGTAGGCGTTTCAAGTCGAATAATAAGTAGGAGGAAGTTAGTGTGGGCAATTAACAGTTTTAACCCATATAAGTCTGCTGGACCTGATGGCATTATTCTTGCGGATGTTCAGCAAGCCATTGACCTAGCTCTACCCTGGCTGAAAGTTATCTTCAGAGGCAGTTTGGAACTTTGCCACATTCCTAGGAAATGGACTGAGGTAAATGTCATATTTATACCTAAGGCGGGAAAAAGCTCTCATTGCCATCTCAAAGATCTTAGGCGTATAAGCTTATGCTCTTTTCTATTAAAAATACTAGAAAGACAAATAGAAGCTCACATTAGCGGCTCTATTGAGCCGGCTAGGTGGTCAAGATGTCAACATGCGTACTGTAAAGGGAGATCACTAGAAACCGCTCTACACTTCTTGATTTGTCCTATTGAGAAATCCCTAGAATTTAAGGAATACTCCTTGGCAACCTTTCAGGATATAGAAAGTGCCTTTAGCACCGTTAAACCGGTGGCAATAACTTGGGCTTTGTCGATTCTGGGTGTGGATGAATCGCTGGTTGGCTGGATAGATGAGATGCTGAGACGCTGGATTGTGAAAGCTAAGCTGGATGGATCCTCCATTAGCAGATTTAAAGGTGTGGGTATACCGCAAGGTGGAGTCTTGTCCCCCTGCTTTGGAATTTGCTCATAAATGACATGTTACTGGACCTGGATAGGCAGGATTTTAGGGTGATTGCTTATGCGGATGACGTTGCTATTGGTGTCTTCGGTAAGTATCCTTGTACCTTAAGAGGGTGCATGCAAACCGCGCTTGGTGTTCTTTCCAATTGTCGCATCTTCAACATCATCGGCAGAAAATTTTGTGGATGCCTTCGAGGCGCAATGTCACATGAGAGGACTTAATAGTTCCAACACTATACGTGAACGCAAAACGCGATTTATTCCTGTGTTCATTGTCACCGGACACTCATCACGAACTTAAAGTGTCTTTTACGGATGCCACTACACCTTTCGAACAAAATACATACAAAACAATAATCGATCGTTTCATTAATTTGTATATACACAAAACGACTCGATTTAAGGCATTGTCACAGTTTTGGAATTGTACGCGCAAAGAAACACAATCCTTCGAACAATATGCAAACGAATTACGTGCAATTAGCCGTGACTGTGATTTTGAGAATCATGATTGTCAATTACGCTATCGTTTCGCAACTGGCATTTGTCATCAAAACTGCCAAGTAATTGTCATGAAACAGGCAAAACCGTTTTTGTTTGGTTTACCATGGTGCGAAGCTTTCAATAACATGCCATTTCCCGCACACGTTTATTCGATTACAAACGCCGAATCACATACAATGATACAGGCACCCCAAACACACACAGGGTTATCAAATATGTTTGTAAATTACGACGAATTATTCAGTGATACAATGTGGCGCATCAAAGACTACAAAGTCAAAATACACTTGAAACATGATGCAAAACCGAAACGCTTCGACCCCCGATTCAATTTCGGGATACAGAACAATGTCGAAAAGGAAATCAACAGATTAGTCAGCGAAGGCGTTTTGACACCAGTCGATCCAAATGAAACAGCGGTAGAGTAGAATGGGCAACACCAACTGTAAACGTACCAAAACGCAACGGAGACATACGAATCTGTGGGGATTTCAGCGTTACGATAAACCCCTGCTTGCTATTGGAGAAACATCCAGTACCATTATTTGATAATTTACGGCGGACACTTGCTGGTGGAGAACGATTCTCCAAAATCGATTTAAAGGATGCGTATCTATACAGTTCGAAGTACATCCAGAGTCACAACATTTACTCACAATATCAACGCACATGGGATACTACACAGCATCTGATTTACACACACTATCAGGACAAAATCAACGTTTTAAATGGACGAGCCATGAACAAGCAATTTTCAACGAAATTAAGTTCCAGCTTTCACGCGCACAGGTCTTACACCCGTATTATGATGAAAAGGATCTGTATGTTACATGCGGCGTATCAGACAAAGGAATTGGTGCTGTCCTTAGTCATCGCAACAGTGACGGGATTGACTTACCGATTGCGTTTGCATCAAGAAAATTATCAGGTGCTCAGTTACATTACGGCACAATTGACAAAAAGCACTTGCAATCATTTTTGGAGTACAAAAGTTCGACAGATTCCTATAGCGGGTACACATTTTACATTGGTCACGGATCACGAACCATTGACGCACATATTTGGCAGGAATCGCAATTTGCCTAAACTCGTTAATAATCGTTTAATTCGATGGGCATTGCTATTAAATTCATATAGCTATGACGTCAAGTACATTCCGGGAAAATTAAACATTTTTGCCGATTTTTTATCACGTAGCCGACTACAACAGAAGAACCACTCTCCGACAGGCAAAAGATTGAAGACGACGTCAACTACATTGGCAAAGCAAAGATGTATGACCTCCAGTTCTGCGAGAAAAGCATCTCAGTCGAGTCCAATAAAGACAAGGAGGTTTCTCGCATTATTAGTGCAGTGAAACAAGGGTGGACACAACAGATGTGCCAACAATCACATATGGTGGGCAAAACACGATGAGGACATTGACAACTTCGTTAAACGATGCCAAAGTTGTCAAGAGAACCGAAACGGTCAACAAGAAGTGCCATTATACTCATGGAACGTTCCAGCACGCGTCTGGGAACGGATTCACATCGATTTCGCGGGACATTTTAAAAACAAACAGTTTCTGGTCGTAGTGGACGCGCTTTCGAAATGGGTAGAAGTCTATACGATGACAAGTATCACGACAAACATGCTTGAGAAAGTGCTTACCAGTTTGTTCGCTCGTTATGGAGTGCCTCAAGTAATCGTTAGTGACAATGGAATCTCGTTCACGTCTCACGAATTCAAAACATTTTATAAGAAGGAGGGAATGAAACATATTACGTCCTCGCCATACCACCCAAAGACAAATGGATGGCAGAAAGATTCATTCAAACATTTAAACGACGAATGAAGTCAAGCGAGAAGGATAACGAAGATCTCGATGCTCAGCTCAACGCATTTTTATTTAGTTATCGCAACACACCACATAGTACAACGGGCAAAGCTCTATATGAGATATTTTTGGGATGACGGCGTCCAACAATTTTCGATAACATAAAGCCATCTATTCAACGTAACATAAATAGACATAATTTAAAAAGCCAGTTGTACCACGATAGAGACAACATCAAAGAACGCCATTTCAATGCAGGTGATAATGATGGGTGCGAACAGGCAATGATTTGAAATGGAACCCTTGGACAATCACACAGAAAAATAACAGATGGTCATACAGCGTTGCATTTCCCGATCAAACCACCAAACGCAGACATGCAGATGCAATCCGAGAACGACATAGCCCGCCGACTGCGGCATTAGATAGCAGCCCACACCAACTACCGTTGGGCACCGTTCAACAGAATGGCAGTCCTCAAAATAAACAGGTTTCGGTAACTGGGCCCGAAACAACAACGGCAACAGTAGATCCAACTCCAGTTATTCGACGAAGCCAACGTCCACATAGGGCACCAGTTCGTTTGGATTTGTGATCGCAGCACTCAACTGTGGTGGGGAGGAATGTCATGTGAAGCCAGCTTTAAAAGTATAAAAGGTACTCTTTTTTAGTTTTGACAGTAGTATGTTAGGTTAGAGTTTTTCCTGTACACGAACAGACACATGTAATTCTAAATATTAATAAAGAATATTAATGAACATTTATTATTTTAATCTACGAACAATATCTCGTTTA
Organism: Tipula vernalis; assembly: GCA_958295665.1. Lineage (NCBI taxonomy): Eukaryota > Metazoa > Arthropoda > Insecta > Diptera > Tipulidae > Tipula > Tipula vernalis. Next base: position 277,107,912 of record OY282560.1, on the reverse strand, counting down.
GAAACACTAAACATAACATCCTGTAAAAACACTATTGGAAAACGATGTGGTTTTGAACCCCATACCGTATACTGGCTCTTAACTTCAGTGATAAAGCCCATACTTGTATATAGGATTGTCGTTTGGTGGCCAGCCATAAACAGTATGGCTAACCACAAGTTGCTGATGAAAATTCAGAGAACTTCCACCTTGTGTATTAGCGGTGCACTCAGGAGTACACCCACTCAGGCATTGGAGGTTCTTTTTCATCTCATAACCCTAGATATTCTGGGCACTCAAATAAGGCTCAAATCCATTTCTGTGTGGACCTGTAGTAATACAGGCTGTAGTAATACAGGACACTCATCTATTTTGTGTAACAGAGATTGCCCTGGTACCACCGATTACATGATTCCATTACCATCTTTTGAGGAAAGGTTTCGTACCTATAATCCCTCCAGAAAGGACTGGCTGAGTGAAGAGATTTTGAACCCTGAAGTTTCAAACTTCTTCACGGACGGTTCAAAAATGGATGGTAGGGTTGGTTGTGGTGTTTGATATAAGAAACTAATTGTGAACCTCTCATTCCGTCTCCCCCACTTTTGCAGCATTTTTCAGGCTGAATTAATGGCGATAATTGAGGCCGTGGATTGGTTGAGGTATAAACAATAGTATCTTTTACGGACAGTCAGGCCGCTACTAAAACGCTACGAGCTTATTTCCTTACGTCGAAGGTAGTCCAGAGCTGTCTCTCATCTCTTAACGAGATGGCAGATCAGTTCAACATCCACTTAATGTGGGTGCCATGGCACTTCAGTGTTGCGGGGAATGAAAAGGCAAATGAACTCGCTCGGCAGGGTACCAAGTAAGGTAAATGTTGAAATTCGGCTCGCTCCATGCAAACTCTTGCTTCAGGAAGAAGCTAGGAGGGCAGCGAACTATAAATGGTTCAATGGTACCTCTTGTGTTATAACTAGGCTGATTTGGCCAAGACTCGGTCAAGCAAGAACTAGACAGCTGTTAAGACTTCAGCGTCGCCATATTAGTATGGTCGTGGGAGTTATTACAGGACACTGTCTCATAGGTAAGCATGAGCGGAGACTATAGGATTCTCCTCTAATGATTACTGAAGAGATGTAGAAGAGGAAGAAACTGTAATCCATCTTGGACGTGTATTCAACGCTTCATTGTAAGCTCTGGATGGTTCTGTAGGTAAAGCCTAGAAAATTGCATGTGGTATGGCTCCGGACCATTTTTGTGTCTATGCGAGTCCCTTAGGACAGCCACCCTAACCTAACCTAAGAGAACATCTGTTTTCTAAGTTTGGCTTTATTGATTTTCGATGTTGCTTCTCAACATTTTTCCACGCGAAATTTACTTCCAAGAAAGAGAAATTTATTGTCCAAAATACAAATGTTATTTCTATTGACCTCATCATTTATCACATTTATTTTTCCAAAAATGGTTTGTAAAACGTGGCCTTGCTTTACAAAATTAAAATTACGGTTTGTCTTTCTGGTTATCTATTGTAAATATTTCAAATAATCCTTTAAACAATTTTCCAAGTTCAAAATCGATCACCTTGTCAATTTAAAAATAATAATTCGTTACGGACATGTTAACACCGAATATATTCGTGGGTTACACACTTCTGTAATAAAAACTTAAATACGTTTACAATACGTGGTACTACAAAAAAGAAAGGAGAAATAATCGGGCGCCAACTACTACCGATAGTTTCGATATAAAATTATTCGCATGAATAACTTTGGTTTTCGGTTTTTTTTATAGGAAACTCAAAGGAGTACATCCTATAAAAAAAATATTTAAATCCATGTAGTGAACGAAAAAAAATTAAATTAGTTTGAATTATAAATTTGACTGGTAAAGTTCAAATTCGACATACATTTTCTAATAGTTTTTGTGATTAATTTAATGATTGTTAACAAATAGAATTATGTTTAAATTGTGAAGAACATTGTGTACAATTAAGTATTGCTGTGAATTTGTGCAAAAATAAAAATATTTATTAAATTTTGATTAATATTCGTTGTACTATAAAAATTATGTGAATTTTATTGTGAAATTTAATTTGTTTTGCTTATTTTTGCTGCAACATTGTAAAAATAAAAACTATCGCGCATAATGCGTACTCCTACCATGGTTTATGAAAATTCTTTGAATATGGCCGCAGCGCAAAATGATATTCAACAACGTCATATTCCAATCATTTTGAATAAATGTGTTAAGAGAAAGTCTATAGAAGCCGATAACACTCAGCCACATGCCAAAATACTTCGACGATCAATGAATAATCCTCAAGTTTATTATAGTGAATCGATACCGAGTTCGCAAATGATGCAGACACAAATGCATTATACTGAAGTAAACAACATGATTAATGAAGTCGAGAGTACAAGCAGTACGGCTAGCCATCATCATATCAATAATAATAATAATAATAACAATAATAACATAATTATGCAAAACAGTAATAATAATAATGATAACAATACTAGTCTTAATAGTCACAATAATAATATTAATGATAATAATAATTGTTTAATGTCGACCACATCACAAAATATTGAATATGTTATGTTCGACAGTAATTTGCTACCGGTACAAAATACAATAATTTCGGAACCGAATCAAATTAGTTTAAATGATATAAATACAACGTGGAATAATTCTGATTTACTTGATCTTGATCACAACAAAGATAATAATCGAATGAATTCTGATTATGATAATGGTAATGGTTTGCGTAAGTTTTGTATCTATTTTAGTTTAATATAAATGAGAACAATAAACATCACTAGAGATAATTAAAAATTTGCAAAATATTTGGTTTGGAGATTTTTTTTAATCCGTCGGGTCTTTTACCAATAATATTGAAAAAAAAAACTTTATTTATCATTTTTGGTAATTTCGAATTATTTAAATTAAATTAGATACTTATTTGATTGTCCAGTGTAGTTTATAGTTTTACGCTCATTTATGTAAATTATAAAACATCTTCTATTTATTCTTGTTCTTTAATTGTTTTGATATATAGTTTTATAACATAAAATTAAAAATAATTTAAAAATTCGCAACAATTTTACAAATCTGTAAATTCGGTGATTTTTCACCCAAATTCTCAACATTTAAAGTTTAATTCTAACACTAAAGTGTTATTTATTGACAAACGTGATTATTGTGAAACATATTTTGTGGTTTTATGAATATATGGCAATTCAAAACAAGTCTCTTTGTTAAAGACACATTTTGTTGTGACAGTCTAGGAAGGGGAAGCACAATAATTAGAAATATTTTAGCAAAATAATAAAATCGTTGACCTTCCAAATTTAAGTTAATATTTTCAGAATTTAAGCGGTTTCTGGCTCAATTGGTTTTTGAGAAAAAATTAAAATGCTTTTAAAAAGCTCCGTATGTCACGTTGAAGTATTTCCATATGTGTAGCAGCCCAATGATGATTGATAAAATTAATTAAATTACTCTGTCTAAGATGGATTGCAATAAGTAGTTTTTTAGGGTTTTAATTTCATTAGTTTGTTCCAGGAATTTGCAGTGGGTGGTGGAACTAAAGTTTACAGAATTTTCAGAATTTGAAGA